>CM053026.1:281154796-281734796 GCA_028564925.1 Lithobates sylvaticus
GGAATTTGCACGTGTGCAATATCAACATACACCCACATTTTATGCTTTACCTAAACTTTTTTTTTTTTTTTTTTTTTTATTTCAATATTTTTATTGAAGTTTTCAAGTTAACATGAAAAATGGATTAGGTCAAGTCAAATACAAATACAGATAATAAAAGTAAAAAAAAAAAAGAAAACAAGAGCATAACATTTACACACAGAGTGTCACGTACCTGGTGGTGCGAGCCCGAGATTGCAGGGAGAGGCCTCCCTTGCGTCTCCCACTCCTGGTCCCCTGGTGTGGGAACAGGAGAGCCAGGAGTGAGGAGGAGCACGGGTGCCTGGCAGGATCAACAGACCGGTGGGAAGGAAACAGGTTAGCTGAGCAGGCAGGATCTCTGGGAAGCAGGCTCACAGGTAAACTGGATAGCAGAGCTGGCAGGATCACAGGAAGCAGGCTCACAGGTATACTGGATAGCGGAGCTGGCAGGATCACAGGAAGCAGGCTCACAGGTAAACTGGATAGCAGAGCTGGCAGGATCACAGGAAGCAGGCTCACAGGTATACTGGATAGCGGAGCTGGCAGGATCACAGGAAGCAGGCTCACAGGTAAACTGGATAGCAGAGTTGGCAGGATCACAGGAAGCAGGCTCACAGGTACACCGGATAGCGGAGCTGGCAGGATCACAGGAAGCAGGCTCACAGGTAAACTGGATAGCAGAGCTGGCAGGATCACAGGAAGCAGGCTCACAGGTACACCGGATAGCGGAGCTGGCAGGATCACAGGAAGCAGGCTCACAGGTAAACCGGATAGCAGAGCTGGCAGGATCACAGGAAGCAGGCTCACAGGTAAACTGGATAGCAGAGCTGGCAGGAACTGGACAACGGCTTGGCAGGTAAGTTCACAGGTACACTTGGATAGCAGAGCTGACAGGAACCGGACTACGGCTTGGCAAGCAGGTTCACAGGTAAGCTTGGATAGCAGAGCTGACAGGAACTGGACAATGGCTTGGCAGGTAAGTTCACAGATACACTTGGATAGCAGAGCTGACAGGAACCGGACAACGGCTTGGCAAGCAGGTTCACAGGTAAGCTTGGACAGCAGAGCTGACAGGAACTGGACAATGGCTTGGCAGGTAAGTTCACAGATACACTTGGATAGCAGAGCTGACAGGAACCGGACAACGGCTTGGCAAGCAGGTTCACAGGTAAGCTTGGATAGCAGAGCTGACAGGAACTGAACACAGGAAACGGAACCACGGACTGGACTGGAACCAACAGGTGAACAGGCTCGTTACAGAGGGTCAGACTGCAGACTGGACAAGGCTAAACAAGGAACCAAAGTTCATCAAAAGTCAGGTAATAGATCTGAACCAGGGCAAGGTACAATGGATCAGGCAGGAGGATGGTCACTGGAAGCCGGGGTCGGGTACAGGCAGAAAGCAGGATAGTCTTAATGGCAAGCCGGGTCAAAGGAACAGGTATAACAGGATCAGGTTTCTCTTTACTACACCACAACGCTGTAGAGCAGACAGCAAAGACCGTCTGCTCAAGTCAGGCTTAAATAGGCCGGCTGGTGCTAACTAGGGCGCGCGCCCGTCTCCCTGTGCGCGGTTGTGCACGTGCCCGCGCCCGGGCGCGCATGCGCATGCGCAATGGAATCTGAGGGCCAGGACGGCCCGGGTTTAGATTTCTGGCAGGATCTTCATGACATTGCCCCCCTCCTAGGGGCAACCTCCGGGTGCCCCTCTGGGCAAATCTCTCAGGATGAGCTCTTTTGAAGGCTTGAACTAGACTCTTGGCATGGATATTACACTCGGGCTCCCAGGAATTCTCTTCAGGACCATATCCTTTCCATTTGATTAAGAACTGATTCTGATTTCTCCTTTTTCTAACATTTAGTATGGCCTCTACCTCATATTCTTCCTCGCCATCTACCAAGACTGGATCTGGGGGTACCGTCCTTCTGTTGGGAAAGGGGTTGGAAGTGGAGGGTTTTAACAGGGAAACATGAAAGACTGGATGGACCTTGAGGGAATCAGGAAGTTCCAACTCATAGGCTACTTCATTAATCTTCCGTTTGACTGGAAAGGGACCCAAGAACTTAGGGCCCAGTTTCTTTGAGGGACAAGCCAACTTCAGATTCAAGGTGGAGAGCCACACTGTGTCACCTGGTGCCAGTATCAATTCTCCACGCCTCTTTCGGTCAAAGACTGTTTTGTTATGTTCCTGGGTCCGGGCCATGGTATCCTGCAGGAGTTGGTTATTGGAAGCAAAGAAGTCAATCTTCTCCTGGACTGCGGGCACAGTACATTCAGGAAGAGAATTGGGCAGGAATGAAGGGTGAAAGCCATAGTTGGCGAAGAAAGGTGTCTGTTGGGTGGCCGAGTGGATAGCATTGTTATATGCAAACTCGGCAACTGGCAACAGGGAGATCCAATCGTCTTGGGAGAAGGAAGAAAAGCATCGAAGATATTGTTCCAGGGTCTGATTGGTTCTTTCGGTCTGCCCATTGGTTTGAGGGTGATAAGCGGAAGAAAACGATAGCTCAATGTTGAGGGCCTTGCAGAGTGATTTCCAGAACCGAGAGGTGAATTGTACCCCTCGGTCGGACACTATGTTGGCTGGTACCCCATGGAGTCTGATGATTTCTCGGATGAACACTTGTGCGGTTTCTGAGGCAGAAGGGGTACCCTTCATGGGAACAAAGTGTGCCATTTTTGACAGACGATCAACTATCACGAAGATCGTAGTGTGGTCCTCTGCTGGGGGCAGTTCCACAATGAAATCTATGGACAGCATTTTCCAGGGGCGATCTGGGACTGGTAATGGCTTGAGTAAGCCCCAGGCTTTGGTTCTGTGACTTTTGCTCCGAATACACACAGTACATGTTTCCACAAATTTCCTGCAGTCTTCCCTTAGCTGGGGCCACCAGAAGGTACGTTGTACCAATTCAGTGGTCTTGGTGACACCAAAGTGTCCAGCAAGCTTGTGATCATGGCACAATTCCAGGACGGTTACCCGCAGACCCTCGGGAATGAAAATCTTATCCCCATGCCACAATAGCCCATCCTTGGCCTGCAACCCAGGACCGGGAGTGGGTATGAGGCCACTGGAAGCCCGCCTGAGCTGGGACCGTAGGTCTTCCTGTAGCAGGAGAAAGTTTCCAGGGGCAAGGATAGTGTCTGGAGGGGAACCATCCTGGGATTTGTGATACATACGAGACAGAGCGTCCGGCTTCGCATTTTTGGAACCCGGACGATATGTCACGTGAAAAGTAAAACGAGAGAAAAATAAGGCCCAACGGGCCTGTCTAGGTTTTAACCTCTTGGCAGTTTTTAAGTACTCTAGATTCTTGTGATCTGTGAAGATCAGGATTGGGTGAGTAGCCCCTTCTAGCAGGTAACGCCATTCCTCGAGGGCGGTCTTTATGGCCAGTAATTCCCGATCCCCCACATCGTAGTTCTTCTCGGCTGAGGACAATTTCCGTGAGAAGAATGCCACGGGGTGTAGCAGGGCTTTGATGCCCTGTCTCTGGGACAGGATGGCCCCTACAGCTATCTCTGAAGCATCCACTTCGAGGACAAAGGGCAGAGAAGGATCTGGATGCTTCAGGATAGGAGCTGAGGTAAAGAGCCCCTTGAGGGTCTCGAAGGCCCCTTGGGCCTCAGGGGACCAATGAAAACGGGTACCTTGTTTGGTGAGTTGAGTAATGGGTGTCACTATGGCCGAGAATCCCTTGATGAATTTGCGATAAAAATTGGCGAAGCCAATGAATCGCTGGATCCCCTTTTTATCTGCAGGAACTGGCCAGTCCAGGATGGCTGAGATTTTCTGGGGGTCCATCCGGATGCCTCTACTGGAGATGATCAGACCTAGGAAGGGTATGCTTTCTACCTCAAAGAGACACTTTTCTGCCTTGGCATAAAGGCCATGTTGCCGAAGACGGCCCAACACACTTTTAACATGTCCACGATGCAGCTCTAGGGAGGAAGAGAAAATTAGTATGTCATCAAGATAAACAACAGCAAAAACATCAAGGAAGTCCCGAAGCACATCATTTATGAAGGACTGGAAGGTAGCGGGGGCGTTACAGAGTCCAAACGGCATCACCAGGTACTCGAAGTGCCCAAATCGAGACCGAAATGCCGTCTTCCATTCGTCCCCATCCTTTATACGTATTAAATTGTATGCCCCTCTGAGGTCCAGTTTAGAAAAGATGGAGGCCGTGCCAAGCCTCTGAAACAGTTCAGGTACCAGGGGAAGCGGGTAGCGATTTTTAACTGTGACCTCGTTTAGGGCACGGTAGTCCACACAGGGTCTGAGAGAATGGTCCTTCTTCTCTACAAAACATATTCCTGCACCTGCAGGAGACGTAGACGGGCGGATAAACCCTTTTTTCAGGTTATCATCTATATAGTCCTTTAGTTTTCCCTGCTCCACCTCTGTTAATGGAAAGACCCTACCGAAAGGAATCTTGGCCCCGGGAAGAAGTTCAATGGGACAGTCATAGGGCCTATGGGGTGGCAGCACATCTGCCCTTTGTTTACTAAACACATCCAGGTAAGCATGGTAGACTTCAGGGATGGACTGGCGTAGACCTGCCTCGTTTTCGAGGCAGAGCAGAGCAGAGGGTCCTGCGGGGGCCAAGAAGCCGCAGGACCTTTGGCAGTAGGGAGAAGAAAAGGCCACCTCTCCTGTGGACCAGTTGATGACCGGGTTGTGTGCTTGCAGCCAGGGATCCCTAGAATGACTGGAAACAAGGGGGAAGAAATTATGTCCAAACATAACAGTTCTTGATGTGACTCTGAGATCACTGTGTGCAGTGGGGCAGTCTCCTGAGTCACTGGGCCAGATTTGATGGTAGATCCATCTGCCAGGTGGACAGACAGGCCTTGTTTTCTCAGACGGAGAGGAATTCGATGCCGGGCAGCAAAAGCAGAGTCCATAAAGCAACTACAGGCCCCAGAGTCAATGATAGCTGTGGTTTGTAGGGTCCTTCCTGAGAACTGGAAGGAGACAGAAAGGGCAAGATGAGATGAAACCCCGGTCACAGGATCCACATAACTGGAGAGAATAGTGGGGAACTTACGGAGTTTAGCCGGGCAGTTCCGGACATAATGACCAGGCTCTCCGCAATACAGGCACAGATTGTTGCTGCGGCGTCTCTGGCGTTCTGCTGGGGTGAGAGAAGGCCGCAGGAGTCCAAGTTGCATAGGTTCTGATGCTGAAGAGGCATGAGTAGGTTTAACAGGGGGAGCAGTGCGGAAGTGACTTGGACCCCTGGGGAGCATCCAGGTAGGTTTTGGGGACCCCAAGGTTCGTTCGGCCCTACGCTCCCGTAGGCGCCGGTCAATTTGGATGCTTAGGTCTATGAGGGAATTCAGGGTCTGGGGTACCCCCACTCTGGCGAGCTCGTCTTTGAGTGCGTCTGAGAGGCCCATGCGGAATTGGTGACGGAGGGCAGCATCGTTCCAGTCGGTGTCGGCACCCCAACGCCTGAACTCAGCCACATAGTCCTCTGCTGGTCTTCGACCCTGTTGGAGAGAACGTAAGGCGGCCTCCGCAGTGGTTGAGAGTTGGGGGTCCTCATAAAGCTGCGCCATGGCATCAAAAAAGGTGGAGAGACTGGTCAATGCTGCATCCTTTTGTTCCACGAGACGGTGGGCCCAGATTTGGGGATCCCCAGTCAATAGGGCTATCACAAAACCCACCTTGGTGGTCTCTAAAGAGAAAGTCCTGGGTTGCAGGGCAAAATGGAGTTCACAAGAGTTACGGAAAGTTCTGAAGCTACCACGGGCACCCGTAAATTTCTCTGGAGTAGGTACCTTGGGCTCAGGTGGTAGCATCACTATAGTCTGGGTAGGTGCAGGCCCCGTTGGGGGTATTGCTGGGTGAGGAGTTCCTTGGGTACTGGATGGACCAGACAGGGCCAGTACCCGTTCCTCCAGCCGGGTGTAACCCTGCTGGAGGTTCTTCACCGCTTCGGTCAGACCTGCCAGGTGTTGGCATAGCCCCTCCATGGCGGGGGCTCCCTGCTCGGGCTCAGACATGGCTGTCTGCTACTGTCACGTACCTGGTGGTGCGAGCCCGAGATTGCAGGGAGAGGCCTCCCTTGCGTCTCCCACTCCTGGTCCCCTGGTGTGGGAACAGGAGAGCCAGGAGTGAGGAGGAGCACGGGTGCCTGGCAGGATCAACAGACCGGTGGGAAGGAAACAGGTTAGCTGAGCAGGCAGGATCTCTGGGAAGCAGGCTCACAGGTAAACTGGATAGCAGAGCTGGCAGGATCACAGGAAGCAGGCTCACAGGTATACTGGATAGCGGAGCTGGCAGGATCACAGGAAGCAGGCTCACAGGTAAACTGGATAGCAGAGCTGGCAGGATCACAGGAAGCAGGCTCACAGGTATACTGGATAGCGGAGCTGGCAGGATCACAGGAAGCAGGCTCACAGGTAAACTGGATAGCAGAGCTGGCAGGATCACAGGAAGCAGGCTCACAGGTACACCGGATAGCGGAGCTGGCAGGATCACAGGAAGCAGGCTCACAGGTAAACTGGATAGCAGAGCTGGCAGGATCACAGGAAGCAGGCTCACAGGTACACCGGATAGCGGAGCTGGCAGGATCACAGGAAGCAGGCTCACAGGTAAACCGGATAGCAGAGCTGGCAGGAACACAGGAAGCAGGCTCACAGGTACACTGGATAGCAGAGCTGGCAGGAACTGGACAACGGCTTGGCAGGTAAGTTCACAGGTACACTTGGATAGCAGAGCTGACAGGAACCGGACTACGGCTTGGCAAGCAGGTTCACAGGTAAGCTTGGATAGCAGAGCTGACAGGAACTGGACAATGGCTTGGCAGGTAAGTTCACAGATACACTTGGATAGCAGAGCTGACAGGAACCGGACAACGGCTTGGCAAGCAGGTTCACAGGTAAGCTTGGATAGCAGAGCTGACAGGAACTGGACAATGGCTTGGCAGGTAAGTTCACAGATACACTTGGATAGCAGAGCTGACAGGAACCGGACAACGGCTTGGCAAGCAGGTTCACAGGTAAGCTTGGATAGCAGAGCTGACAGGAACTGAACACAGGAAACGGAACCACGGACTGGACTGGAACCAACAGGTGAACAGGCTCGTTACAGAGGGTCAGACTGCAGACTGGACAAGGCTAAACAAGGAACCAAAGTTCATCAAAAGTCAGGTAATAGATCTGAACCAGGGCAAGGTACAATGGATCAGGCAGGAGGATGGTCACTGGAAGCCGGGGTCGGGTACAGGCAGAAAGCAGGATAGTCTTAATGGCAAGCCGGGTCAAAGGAACAGGTATAACAGGATCAGGTTTCTCTTTACTACACCACAACGCTGTAGAGCAGACAGCAAAGACCGTCTGCTCAAGTCAGGCTTAAATAGGCCGGCTGGTGCTAACTAGGGCGCGCGCCCGTCTCCCTGTGCGCGGTTGTGCACGTGCCCGCGCCCGGGCGCGCATGCGCATGCGCAATGGAATCTGAGGGCCAGGACGGCCCGGGTTTAGATTTCTGGCAGGATCTTCATGACACAGAGATACAGTGTGTGTAGTACATATGTCATAACGTTTTCCCATTTAAAATGCTTCAGAAAAAAATATATATATTCAGTGTCACATCAGGTATTGTTATGAATATCCGTCCAGAGTTTCCATTGGTTATCAAAAGCTTTACATGTTGCAGAGTTAATGGCTAGAAGACGCTCAAAAGTATGATTCCTGTTAACTATTACAATCACTTCAGAAGTGTTAATGGCTAGGGTACTTTTCCAGTTACGTAATATAAGGTTACGTGTTGCCAGTAATATATGAGTGATTATTGCAGTGATAGGTGCAGTCAGGTGGGAATTTTTCCACACCAATATTGAGGATCGCTAAGGCTGGGTTTGGTTTTGTAATTATTCCTGTGGTTGAGGAAATTAGTCTAAAGATGTCATTCCACAGGCCAGTTAAGCTAGGGCATTCCCATAATGTATGCATTAAGTTGCCAATTTGTCCACATAGCCTCCAACATAGAGCAGAGGTATTGGGGAAGAATTTGGCTAGTCTATATGGCGTGTAGTGCCACCTATTGGTAATTTTAAGTGTCATCTCCCAATGATTATTGCAATGTGAGTATTTTTGTATTGCTGCAAAAGCCTGTTGCCATTGTTCATCTGTGAATACAGTATTCATCTCCATTTCCCATTTCTTAATGGCCGTAGTTTTTTCAAAGGTACGCTTGTTATGAAGCAGGTTATAAAAAATTGATATACCTCTCTTTGAGTTGAGAGCTCGATTTCTCCGGCAGGTGAGCGGAGCTTCCAAGTCAGGCGTCCATCTTGGAGCTCGGTCGCCACGCCCCCCTGCTTTACCTAAACTTCATTAAAATTTGAATCAACCCATCATTTCAGGTTATGGCTCCCTAAACTGAAAAGTTAAGTAGAATTGTGGACGAATACCTCAGAACACACATTACCAGCCTACCTATTTATATACATGATTCTATACACCTCTTGCAACAGATTGCTGGTTTATATATACCCACTTCTGCTTTCCTAGTGGGGATTGATGTAGAAGCACTCTACAGTTCAATACCCCACAATAAAGCCATTTTAACCTTTATTGTTGAGATTGTCAACAATGCCAAGATTGTCCTTTCCATTAATTCATCATTGAATCCCTTTACTTCATTCTACGTCACAATTACTTTGCATTCCCCAGTTCCCAATTCCTCCAGGTACAGGGCATAGTGATGGGGACTTATTGAGCCCCATCCTACACCAATCTGTACCTGGGGAAGTGGGAACGTACTAATATGGAATCAGAGGAATTTTCTATGTATGTTGGCCACATAGCCTTGTGGCAAAGATACATAGATGATGTATTTACAATATAGGATGGCTCACTGGACAAACTCACTGTACCTAAATTAAACACCAATGAGTTTAAACTAAGCTTTTGAAAAATAGGTGTGGAGATAGGGAAAATATCTCTATCTCGTCATCTACTTACAGGAGCGTTTTCAAGATGAATTAGCAAAGTCTGTTTCAATGTGTCTGTCATGAGTGGAGCCTAAACACAGGCATCCAACACTAGTGAACAGATCGATGGGCTGCACTAAAGGAATCAGGCTCCAAAAGGTAGTGATAAAGATATATTTATTAATAATAAAGACACACATAAACACAGCAACCACAAACAAGCAAGAACACAAATAACACAGCAAACCCCCAAGCCCTAATCTAACTAACTAACTATACACTCAAGGAAATGGAACATATATATATACAAGGCAGGGAGGAGAGACCAAGGGGAAAACAGGAAGCAAGGGAACATCAAGGCAGGAGTCAGGGGACGGGTCTCAGGAACCAGGTAAGGGGGACAAAATCCAGGACAGGGCAGGAAGCAGATAACGGGTCAGGTTACAGGTACAGGTACAGGTTTCAGGTCCAGGATCAGGTTTCAGAACAGGCAAGACAAGGCTACAGAAAGGAATACTGAAGCACTGAACCTCAGTGAAGAACAGGCTTATATACCCAGCAAATCCACAACAGGTGTAGCCTGATTCCTGGCATGTCCATCTGCTGGGAGACCCCCGCTGGTGGCCACCAGAACTGCACCCTTTGATGTTGAAGGAAGTAGTGACACCACCAGGCGATCCAGGTAATAACACCATTCCTGACAATGTCCATCGGCTGGGAGACCCCTGCTGGTGGCCACCAGAACTGCACCCTTTGATGCCAAAGGAAACAGTGACACCAGCAGGCGATCCAGGTAATAGCACCGTTCCTGACAGTTCCCCCCCCTAAGGAGTGGCCTCTGGACACTCCATTCTGCCCTAGATCTGGCAGTGCATGTAAAAGTGGAAGAGTCCCAAAAAGTCTTCTCTGTGACGGCAGACTTCCTTGCGCTCTCTGGCCAGAGTCTCTTAACCTACTAGGAGGCGTGCCACCCGAGTCCGACAATGGGACATGTACCCCACCACCAGGGTCTGGAAGTTTAGATCTGGAAATAAAAACAGACAGGGCAGCAGGCTCCGGGTCATCAGGCTGGGCAGCGGGCACCAGGTCATCAGGCTGGGCAGCGAGCTTCGGGTCATCAGGCTGGGCAGCGGACAGGAACTCATCAGGCTGGGCAGCGGACAGGAACTCATCAGGCTGGGCAGCGGACAGGAACTCATCAGGCTGGGCAGCAGACAGGAACTCATCAGGCTGGGCAGCAGACAGGAACTCATCAGGCTGGGCAGCAGACAGGAACTCATCAGGCTGGGCAGCAGACAGGAACTCATCAGGCTGGGCAGCAGACAGGAACTCATCAGGCTGGGCAGCAGACTGGAACACCTCAGGCTGGGCAGCAGACGGGAACACCTCAGGCTGGGCAGCAGACGGGAACACCTCAGGCTGGGCAGCAGACGGGAACACCTCAGGCTGGGCAGCAGACGGGAACACCTCAGGCTGGGCAGCAGACGGGAACACCTCAGGCTGGGCAGCAGACGGGAACACCTCAGGCTGGGCAGCAGACGGGAACACTGTGGCACCTCAGGCTGGGCAGCAGACGGGAACACCTCAGGCTGGGCAGCAGACGGGAACACCTCAGGCTGGGCAGCAGACGGGAACACCTCAGGCTGGGAAGCAGGAACAGGCACATCAAGCTGGGCAGTAGGCACGGGCACTTTAGGCTGGGCAGCAGGAACGGGCACATCAAGCTGGGCAGCAGGTACGGGCACTTTAGGCTGGGCAGCGGGAACAGGCACATCAGGCTGGGCAGCAGGAACAGGCACATCAAGCTGGGCAGCAGGAACAGGCACATCAAGCTGGGCAGCAGGAACAGGCACATCAAGCTGGGCAGCAGGAACAGGCACATCAAGCTGGGCAGCAGGAACAGGCACATCAAGCTGGGCAGCAGGAACGGGCACATCAAGCTGGGCAGCAGGTACGGGCACTTTTGGCTGGGCAGCGGGAACAGGCACATCAGGCTGGGCAGCAGACAGGAACACCTCAGGCTGGGCAGCAGACAGGAACACCTCAGGCTGGGCAGCAGACAGGAACACCTCAGGTTGGGCAGCAGACGGGAACACCTCAGGCTGGGAAGCAGGAACAGGCACATCAAGCTGGGCAGTAGGCACGGGCACTTTAGGCTGGGCAGCATGAACGGGCACACTAAGCTGGGCAGCAGGTACGGGCACTTTAGGCTGGGCAGCGGGAACAGGCACATCAGGCTGGGCAGCAGGAACAGGCACATCAAGCTGGGCAGCAGGAACAGGCACATCAAGCTGGGCAGCAGGAACAGGCACATCAAGCTGGGCAGCAGGAACGGGCACATCAAGCTGGGCAGCAGGTACGGGCACTTTTGGCTGGGCAGCGGGAACAGGCACATCAGGCTGGGCAGTAAGGATGGGCCCGGTGCTCGATGCGAACCCACGTTCGCATCGAGCACCGGGCGTTCGCTCGCTCGGCGAGCCCAGAACTATTTTGGCCGCTCGCATCACGTTCGTGTGATGCGAGCGGCCCCGCAATGCATTGCGGCCGGCGCGGCCGACGCAGTGCATTGCTGGCTGATGATTGGCCAAGCATGCACTGTGACCCCGCATGCTTGGCCAATCACAGCCCCGGAAACTCGAAGAGCCATAATTGGCTACAGGCAGGACGCCTGTAGCCAATTACAGCTCAGGGGCTGTAGTACACCCCCCCCCCTATAAAACGCCGCCACGCCGTCTGCGCCGGTCACATGCTGTTCCGGCGCAGATTGAGCAGGCTGTTCCTGTGACACTCTGCTGCATTTAGATAGATAGAGAGAGAGATTCACTTGCAGAGATTGAGTTAGATAGATTCAGTTACAAAGATTGATTGACAAAGAGGGGCTTGTAGTGTGCTCGTGGCAGGCAGGCAGAGCTCCTATATTTTGTTACCAGAAGCACCTATAGGACTTGTAGTGTGTTCGTGGCAGGCAGGCAGAGCTCCTATATTTTGTTACCAGAAGCACCTATAGGACTTGTAGTGTGTTAGTGGCAGGCAGGCAGAGCTCCTATATTTTGTTACCAGAAGCACCTATAGGACTTGTAGTGTGTTAGTGACAGGCAGGCAGAGCTCCTATATTTTGTTACCAGAAGCACCTATAGGACTTGTAGTGTGTTAGTGGCAGGCAGGCAGAGCTCCTATATTTTGTTACCAGAAGCACCTATAGGACTTGTAGTGTGTTAGTGACAGGCAGGCAGAGCTCCTATATTTTGTTACCAGAAGCACCTATAGGACTTGTAGTGTGTTAGTGACAGGCAGGCAGAGCTCCTATATTTTGTTACCAGAAGCACCTATAGGACTTGTAGTGTGTTAGTGGCAGGCAGGCAGAGCTCCTATATTTTGTTACCAGAAGCACCTATAGGACTTGTAGTGTGTTAGTGACAGGCAGGCAGAGCTCCTATATTTTGTTACCAGAAGCACCTATAGGACTTGTAGTGTGTTAGTGGCAGGCAGGCAGAGCTCCTATATTTTGTTACCAGAAGCACCTATAGGACTTGTAGTGTGTTAGTGACAGGCAGGCAGAGCTCCTATATTTGTTACCAGAAGCACCTATAGGACTTGTAGTGTGTTAGTGGCAGGCAGGCAGAGCTCCTATATTTTGTTACCAGAAGCACCTATAGGACTTGTAGTGTGTTCGTGGCAGGCAGGCAGAGCTCCTATATTTTGTTCCCAGAAGCACCTATAGGACTTGAAGTGTGTTAGTCCCATCACACACACAGAGCTATATTTTCTTCCCAGAAGCACCTATAGGACTTGAAGTGTGTTAGTCCCATTACACACACAGAGCTATATTTTCTTCCCAGAAGCACCTATAGGACTTGAAGTGTGTTAGTCCCATCACACACACAGAGCTATATTTTCTTCCCAGAAGCACCTATAGGACTTGAAGTGTGTTAGTCCCATTACACACAAAGAGCTATACTTTGTTCCCAGAAGCACCTATAGGACTTGAAGTGTGTTAGTCCCATTACACACACAGAGCTATATTTTCTTCCCAGAAGCACCTATAGGACTTGAAGTGTGTTAGTCCCATCACACACACAGAGCTATATTTTCTTCCCAGAAGCACCTATAGGACTTGAAGTGTGTTAGTCCCATTACACACACAGAGCTATATTTTCTTCCCAGAAGCACCTATAGGACTTGAAGTGTGTTAGTCCCATTACACACACAGAGCTATATTTTCTTCCCAGAAGCACCTATAGGACTTGAAGTGTGTTAGTCCCATTACACACACAGAGCTATATTTTCTTCCCAGAAGCACCTATAGGACTTGAAGTGTGTTAGTCCCATTACACACACAGAGCTATATTTTCTTCCCAGAAGCACCTATAGGACTTGAAGTGTGTTAGTCCCATCACACACACAGAGCTATATTTTCTTCCCAGAAGCACCTATAGGACTTGAAGTGTGTTAGTCCCATCACACACACAGAGCTATATTTTTCTTCCCAGAAGCACCTATAGGACTTGAAGTGTGTTAGTCCCATTACACACACAGAGCTATATTTTCTTCCCAGAAGCACCTATAGGACTTGAAGTGTGTTAGTCCCATTACACACACAGAGCTATATTTTCTTCCCAGAAGCACCTATAGGACTTGAAGTGTGTTAGTCCCATTACACACACAGAGCTATATTTTCTTCCCAGAAGCACCTATAGGACTTGAAGTGTGTTAGTCCCATCACACACACAGAGCTATATTTTCTTCCCAGAAGCACCTATAGGACTTGAAGTGTGTTAGTCCCATTACACACACAGAGCTATATTTTCTTCCCAGAAGCACCTATAGGACTTGAAGTGTGTTAGTCCCATTACACACACAGAGCTATATTTTCTTCCCAGAAGCACCTATAGGACTTGAAGTGTGTTAGTCCCATTACACACAAAGAGCTATACTTTGTTCCCAGAAGCACCTATAGGACTTGAAGTGTGTTAGTCCCATTACACACACAGAGCTATATTTTCTTCCCAGAAGCACCTATAGGACTTGTAGTGTGTTCGTGGCAGGCAGGCAGAGCTCCTATATTTTGTTCCCAGAAGCACTTATAGGACTTGAAGTGTGTTAGTCCCATTACACACACAGAGCTATATTTTCTTCCCAGAAGCACCTATAGGACTTGTAGTGTGTTAGTGGCAGGCAGGCAGAGCTCCTATATTTTGTTACCAGAAGCACCTATAGGACTTGTAGTGTGTTCGTGGCAGGCAGGCAGAGCTCCTATATTTTGTTCCCAGAGGCACTTATAGGACTTGAAGTGTGTTAGTCCCATTACACACACAGAGCTATATTTTCTTCCCAGAAGCACCTATAGGACTTGTAGTGTGTTCGTGGCAGGCAGGCAGAGCTCCTATATTTTGTTCCCAGAAGCACTTATAGGACTTGAAGTGTGTTAGTCCCATTACACACACAGAGCTATATTTTCTTCCCAGAAGCACCTATAGGACTTGAAGTGTGTTAGTCCCATTACACACACAGAGCTATATTTTCTTCCCAGAAGCACCTATAGGACTTGAAGTGTGTTAGTCCCATCACACACACAGAGCTATATTTTCTTCCCAGAAGCACCTATAGGACTTGAAGTGTGTTAGTCCCATCACACAGAGCTCCTCTATTTTCTTTGCATAAGCACCCACAGGACTTCTAGTGTGTTAGTGGCATCACACAGAGCTCCTATATATTCTTCTCAGCAGCACCCACAGGACTTCTAGTGTGTTAGTGGCATCACACAGAGCTCCTCTATTTTCTTTGCAGAAGCACCCACAGGACTTCTAGTGTGTTAGTGGCATCACACAGAGCTCCTCTATTTTCTTTGCAGAAGCACCCATAGGACTTCTAGTGTGTTAGTGGCATCACACAGAGCTCCTATATATTCTTCTCAGCAGCACCCACAGGACTTCTAGTGTGTTAGTGGCATCACACAGAGCTCCTCTATTTTCTTTGCAGAAGCACCCACAGGACTTCTAGTGTGTTAGTGGCATCACACAGAGCTCCTCTATTTTCTTTGCAGAAGCACCCATAGGACTTCTAGTGTGTTAGTGGCATCACACAGAGCTCCTATATATTCTTCTCAGCAGCACCCACAGGACTTCTAGTGTGTTAGTGGCATCACACAGAGCTCCTCTATTTTCTTTGCAGAAGCACCCACAGGACTTCTAGTGTGTTAGTGGCATCACACAGAGCTCCTCTATTTTCTTTGCAGAAGCACCCATAGGACTTCTAGTGTGTTAGTGGCATCACACAGAGCTCCTATATATTCTTCTCAGCAGCACCCATAGGACTTCTAGTGTGTTAGTGGCATCACACAGAGCTCCTATATTTTCTTTGCAGAAGCACCCATAGGACTTCTAGTGTGTTAGTGGCATCACACAGAGCTCCTATATTTTCTTCTCAGCAGCACCCACAGGACTTCTAGTGTGTTAGTGGCATCACACAGAGCTCCTATATTTTCTTTGCAGAAGCACCTATAGGACTTCTAGTGTGTTAGTGGCATCACACAGAGCTCCTATATTTTCTTCTCAGCAGCACCCACAGGACTACCGACTACAATGGCTGGAAGACCGCCAAGGGGAGGCAGAGCGTGCAGAGCCAAGAACACAGGGCAGACAGTCTCTGTTTCTAGTGGACGTGGCCGTGGACGTGGACGTGGTCGTGCATCGTCATCAGCACGTGGCCATGGGACACGCGCGTCTTTGTTTTCGGCAGCTGGACATGTGGAGCCGCATCATGCTGAAGGCTTGGTAGAATGGATGACCAAGCCCTCCTCATCCTCCTCATCCTCTCTCACCCAGGCTCAGGGTACTGACAGAGCATCATCAGCCACCCCTTCCCTAGACCCACCATGTCCTCCTGAGGAGTCCCCCGAACTCTTTGAGCACAGTGTTGGGTACATGCTCCAGGAGGATGCCCAACGATTCGAAGGCTCGGATGACGATACCCAGCTTGAGGAATCTGGCAGTACAGTTCCACCAGCTGCAGCTTACTGCCAGGTTTGCTCTAGTGGTGAAGAGGGAGGGGATGATGAGGTCACTGACTCCACGTGGGTGCCTCAAGGGAGAGAGGATGAGGAGGAGGACGAGGAGGAGGAGGATGCGGCGTCACATGTCCAACGAGGCAGGATGCCCCCTGGAGGCCAGGTAGAGGCCAGCACAGCAACTGTACAACACCGCAGAGCTCCGCCTGTGCAGGGCGCTGCCTCTGCACGTTATCAGAAAAGTTCTTTGGTGTGGGCCTTTTTTGAGACGAGTGCAGCAGATCGCACCACTGCTATTTGCAATATTTGTCTCAAGCGTATCTCGCGTGGCCAAAACATCAGCCGCTTGGGCACCACAAGCATGACCAGACATATGGCGACCTGCCATGCAGCTCGTTGGCAGGCACACATAAAAGACCCACACCAAAGAACTAAGCGGACCTCTCCTTGCTCCTCCTCAGCTGGGATCTCCATCCCCACTACACCTTCAGTCCTCTCTGAAAGCTGCTCTGAGAGGACTGAAGGTGTAGAATTCGGTGTGTCACAACCAAGTACTTGCAGTACACCGACGTCCGAATGCAGCAGGCAAATTTCCCTGCCCCAGCTGCTGGACCGTAGAAAGAAGTACACTCCCAGCCATCCACATGCCCAGCGGTTGAATGCTAGCCTTGCTAAATTGCTAGCACTTCAACTGCTGCCTTTTCAGTTGGTAGACTCGGCCCCCTTCCGTGAGTTTGTTCAATGTGCGGTTCCTCAGTGGCAGGTTCCCAAACGCCACTTTTTCTCGCGGAAGGCGATTCCGTCTCTCTACCGGCATGTGGAGGGCAATGTCCATGCCTCGCTGGACAGGGCGGTCAGCGGTAAGGTGCATATTACCGCTGACTCATGGTCCAGCAGGCATGGACAGGGACGGTACCTTTCTTTCACGGCCCATTGGGTCACTCTATTGGCAGCTGGGAGGGATGCAGGACAAGGTGCAGTAGTGTTGGAGGTTGTTCCGCCACCACGCCTCCAAAACGCGACTACTGCTACTGGTTGTGACACACCTCTCTCCTCCACCCCCTCCTCTTCTTCTTCCTCCAGTGCTCTGTCCTTGGAACCAGCGGTGCTCCGTAGGCGTACAAGGGGCTACGCAAGTACGCAGGCAAAAAGATGCCATGCCGTGCTTGCGCTGGTGTGTTTGGGGGACAGGAGCCACACTGGGCCAGAGGTTCTGGCAGCTCTGCAGGGGCAGGCCGAGAGGTGGTTGACGCCACGTCAGCTTAAGCCAGGAATGGTCGTTTCTGACAATGGCACCAACCTCCTCTCCGCCCTGCGACAGGGGCAGCTCACCCATGTGCCCTGCATGGCTCACGTCCTCAACCTGGTGGTGCAGCGGTTCTTGGGCAGGTTCCCAGGCTTACAGGATGTCCTGAGGCAGGCCAGGAAAGTCTGTGTGCATTTCCGCCGATCTTATAATGCCAGTGCTCGGCTGACTGAGCTGCAAAAGGAGCTGAACCTGCCCAAGAACCGCCTAATATCTGACATGCCCACCAGGTGGAACTCAACGTTGGCCATGCTGCAGCGACTGCACACGCAGCAGAGGGCCATCAATGAGTACCTTTGCGACTACGGCACCAGGACAGGGTCAGGGGAGCTTGGGTTTTTTTCCCCACGTCAGTGGAGCATGATCAGGGATGCATGCACTGTCCTCTCACCATTTGAGGAGGCCACGAGGATGGTGAGCAGTGACAGTGCATGCATCAGTGACACTGTCCCTCTTGTCCACCTGTTGGAGCATACGCTGCGTGGGATAATGGACAGGGCACTTGAGGCAGAACAGAGGCAGGAAGAGGAGGACTTCCTTGCCTCTCAAGGCCCCCTTTATCCGGACAGTGTTCCTTCTGTCCCACCCATCACACAGGAAGAGGATGAGGAGGAGGAGGAGGAGGAGGAGGAGGAGGATTGTGTGAGCATGGAGGTGGAGCCTGGCACTCAGCATCAGCAGCAGCAGTCTTTTAGGGATGATGTACAGTCCCAACAAGCCAGTGGACTTGTACGTGGCTGGGAGGAGGTGGCTGGCGATCATGTCATCCTCAGTGACCCAGAAGACTCCGGACCGAATGCCTCAGCTAACCTACGCTGCATGGCCTCCCTGATCCTGCAAAGCCTGCGGAAGGATCCTCGTGTTCTTCGGATCAAGGAGAGGGACCATTACTGGCTGGCCACTCTCCTTGATCCGCGGTACAAGGGTAAGGTTGCGGACCTTATCTTGCCGTCGCAGAGGGAGCAGAGGATGAGACATCTCAGGGAGGCCTTGCAGAAAGGTCTGTGCAACGCGTTCCCAGAAACTGGGAGGCTACAAACTCCTGGTCCTGGGCGACGAGTTGCTGAGGCTTCGGTCAGTGGCAGAAGGAGCGGTGGGGAAGGTGGACGTCTGACCGATGCGTTCAGACAATTTTTTAGTCCGCAGCCCCAAGGTATGATCGGTTCCAGCAACCATCGCCAGCGTCTGATATACATGGTGCAGGAATACCTTGGGGCAAGGTCAGACTTGGACACCTTTCCCACCGAAAATCCTCTGGCTTACTGGGTCCTGAGGATGGATCACTGGCCAGAGCTTGCACAGTATGCAATTGAGCTACTGGCCTGTCCTGCCTCCAGCGTTCTTTCCGAACGCACATTCAGTGCTGCTGGAGGATTTGTGACTGATCATAGGGTGCGCCTGTCCACCGCCTCGGTTGATCGACTGACATTCATCAAAATGAATCAGTCTTGGATCACCACCAGCTACCAGGCACCTGAGGCGGATATAACCGAATAATTTTTAATGTCACATCCCTTCAAGACTGCCTATGCTGATGCTGAGTGACTGTCCTCTTATGTTCACTGACTATCCTCTTCCTCCTCCTCAATGATCCATGCCACAGCACCAGTGCCTAAGGCACAATTTTTCAGCCCCTGTTTAACAGGGGCGTGTACTTACAATTTTTTAAAAAAATGCTTCGCAACACGTGTGACTGCTGTGCTCCAAGTACAGTCTCTGTGAGGGCCGTGTTGCAGTGTTGTGGCACCAGCACCAGTGCCTAAGGCACAATTTTTCAGCCCCTGTTTAACAGGGGCGTGTACTTACAATTTTTTAAAAAAAAATGCTTCGCAACACGTGTGACTGCTGTGCTCCAAGTACAGTCTCTGTGAGGGCCGTGTTGCAGTGTTGTGGCACCAGCACCAGTGCCTAAGGCACAATTTTTCAGCCCCTGTTTAACAGGGGCGTGTACTTACAATTTTTTAAAAAATGCTTCGCAACACGTGTGACTGCTGTGCTCCAAGTACAGTCTCTGTGAGGGCCGTGTTGCAGTGTTGTGGCACCAGCACCAGTGCCTAAGGCACAATTTTTCAGCCCCTGTTTAACAGGGGCGTGTACTTACAATTTTTTAAAAAAATGCTTCGCAACACGTGTGACTGCTGTGCTCCAAGTACAGTCTCTGTGAGGGCCGTGTTGCAGTGTTGTGGCACCAGCACCAGTGCCTAAGGCACAATTTTTCAGCCCCTGTTTAACAGGGGCGTGTACTTACAATTTTTTAAAAAAATGCTTCGCAACACGTGTGACTGCTGTGCTCCAAGTACAGTCTCTGTGAGGGGTTGCAGTGTTGTGGCACCAGCACCAGTGCCTAAGGCACAATTTTTCAGCCCCTGTTTAACAGGGGCGGGTAATTACAAATCTTGATCTAATAGTTCACAGCAGGGCCCATTCCTGCGCCCACCAAGAGTAACTATGAGGGCCTACAGTCTTGTGGCAACACCGTCCACCACCACCGCCAAAGGCCCAATTTTTCTGCCCTGTTCATCAGGTGCTTGCAATTACAAATCTTGATCTAATAACTCACAGCAGGGCCCATTCCTGCGCCCACCAAGAGTAACTGTGAGAGCTTACAGTCTTGTGGCAAAACCGTCCACCACCACCACCACCACCACCACCAAAGGCCCAATTTTTCTGCCCTGTTCAACAGGTGCATGCAATTATAAATCTTGATCCAATAACTCACAGCAGGGCCCATTCCTGTGACCACCAGTCTCGTGGCTACACCAACATCTAATAGGGCAAATTTCTGCAGAGTATATACGGCAGGCCCCTACTTTCAAACATCCAACTTACAAACGACTCCTACTTGCAAACGGAAAGAGAAAACAGGAAGTGAGAGGAAATCTACCCCTAGGAAGGGAAATTCTATCCTGTTAGATTTATTTTGGGAAAAAAGTATCTCCTCTTTACTGATGCTTTATCACCAATCCTTGTTTCAATTAAAACCCCACTTTTCCAAAAACATTTGTCATTGGGACGGAAAGTGAGGTGACATGTTCTGAACAGATGTGCAAAGACAGCAAATGTTACAGGGGTGATAACCCCTCCCTATGTTCTCCAAAAAGCTTAAAAATAGATTTTTTTGGGATGGAGCTACACTTCATAATGTACCTGTTCAGATTCTACTTAAGATCAAACCTAAAGCCGCAAGTGGTTTTAAATGGCTTCTTTTTTTCCTTTACAAATGTCATTTTGTGCAAGGACAGTTCTAAACACGGGAAACACATGCCACTTCACAGGCATACTTTGGACACCCCCCAGGTACCATATTTAAAGGAAAATGTCACTTTTTTTTTTCACTTTATGCATCATTAAAATGACTGCTCCCGAAAAAACGTTAGTTTTTAAAAGTTCTTTTTGCATTGATATATGTCCCCTGGGGCAGGACCCGGGTCCCCAAACCTGTTTTATGACATTAACATGCATATTGGCCGTTGTAATTAGCACTTTTGATTTCGAACGTTCGCGTCCATTATAACGTATAGGGTTCGAAAATTCGCGCGAACTTTCGGTCCGTTCGAAGGTTCTGGTTCGAACCGAACCCGGGGTGTTCGGCTCATCCCTACTGGGCAGCAGGAACAGGCACATCAAGCTGGGCAGCAGGAACAGGCACATCAAGCTGGGCAGCAGGAACAGGCACATCAAGCTGGGCAGCAGGAACAGGCACATCAAGCTGGGCAGCAGGAACAGGCACATCAAGCTGGGCAGCAGGAACAGGCACATCAAGCTGGGCAGCAGACAGGAACACTTCGGGCTGGGCAGCAGACACGGGCACATCAGGCTGGGCAGCAGACACGGACACATCAGACTGGAGAACTGGCAGCGGGTCATCAGACTGGAAAACTGGCAGCGGGTCATCAGAATGGAAAACTGGCAGCGGGTCATCAGACTGGAAAACTGGCAGCGGGTCATCAGACTGGAAAACTGGCAGCGGGTCATCAGACTGGAAAACTGGCAGCGGGTCATCAGACTGGAAAACTGGCAGCAGGACATCAGACTGGAAAACTGGCAGCAGGACATCAGACTGGAAAACTGGCACCAGGACATCAGACTGGAAAACTGGCACCAGGACATCAGACTGGAAAACTGGCACCAGGACATCAAACTGGAAGGCTGGAACATCAGGCTGGAAGGCTGGGACGTCAGGCTGGAGGGCTAGGACATCAGGCTGGAAGGCTGGAACGTCAGGCTGGAGGGTTGGCACCAGGACATCAGACTGGAAAGCTGAGACATCAGGCTGGAAGGCCGGCACCAGGACATCAGACTGGAAGGCTGGGAAATCAGGCTTGAGGGCTGGAACATCAGGCTGGAAGGCTGGCACCAGGACATCAGACTGGAAGGCTGGGACATCAGGCTTGAGGGCTGGAACATCAGGCTGGAAGGCCGGCATCAGGACATCAGACTGAAAGGCTGGGATGTCAGGCTTGAGGGCTGGCACCAGGACATCAGGCTGGAATGCTGGAACATCAGGC
The DNA here is from genome assembly GCA_028564925.1 of Lithobates sylvaticus. NCBI lineage: Eukaryota > Metazoa > Chordata > Amphibia > Anura > Ranidae > Lithobates > Lithobates sylvaticus. The sequence goes on from CM053026.1 coordinate 281,176,584, forward strand.
TGGAAGACTAGTACTGGCTCTTCAGGCTGGATTGCTGGCACCTCCAGCTGGAACTCTGGCGCTTCAGGCTGGGACAGCTTAGTGGGTGTGGAGGCAGATTGGATTACTGGCAGGATCGTCTTGGTTGGGAAGAACTTTCGTTTCTTCTTTGACTTGGTCGCTGAAGCTTTGTAGATGGGGGGTGCAGCAGACAGGAAAGGAGGATCGGAATATGGCAGAGAAGAGGTAACAGTAGCTGGGGGAAGTCTTTGTGAATTTGTAGGCAACTGAGAAGAGGCAGGGGGGTTAAATGCAGGATAGGTACAGGGAGCAGAAACTGGATATGAGTATTTGGTTGGGAGCAGTGTATACTGGGTGGAAACTGGGTGTGGTATGGGTGATGGGGAAACATACGTTCGGGTAGGCTGGTATCTGATGGCAGAAGTGGTTTGTTTGACTGGGGCTAATTGCATCATGTCAGACCATGATGAAAGTATGGGTTGTACAAACTGTGGGTTTAAGTTTCCCTGTCTAACAAAAGACTGAGCAGACACAATGCATTCAGAAATCACCTGTGGGGAACAGCCAGAGTAGTGCTCACAAAAGTCATCAGGATCATCTTCAAAAAGCCATACTAGGGATACAACCTGATTCATATCAAAAGGGGGAGTGAAGTCATCATGGCCCTCAGGAATACAGGGCAGGGCCAGCTCAACACAAATCTGGATCAGAGGCTGCACGTCCTCAAAAAGAACACTGCCCTGATCAACGAAATCATGGGCTATACTGACGCACTCCAGTAGTTGCTCCCTAGTATAGCCACCCAAAGTCTGATAACAAAAAACTCTGTCATCCGTTGCTAGGAGCGAGAGGTACAAAATATCTTCCAGATGCATTTTTCCTGGCATAGCAAGTGTCCAGACCCAATTCCCAAGTGCAGCCGATCTGTTTGTATGGCTTCAGTATTCTGTCATGAGTGGAGCCTAAACACAGGCATCCAACACTAGTGAACAGATCGATGGGCTGCACTAAAGGAATCAGGCTCCAAAAGGTAGTGATAAAGATATATTTATTAATAATAAAGACACACATAAACACAGCAACCACAAACAAGCAAGAACACAAATAACACAGCAAACCCCCAAGCCCTAATCTAACTAACTAACTATACACTCAAGGAAATGGAACATATATATATACAAGGCAGGGAGGAGAGACCAAGGGGGAAACAGGAAGCAAGGGAACATCAAGGCAGGAGTCAGGGGACGTGTCTCAGGAACCAGGTAAGGGGGACAAAATCCAGGACAGGGCAGGAAGCAGATAACGGGTCAGGTTACAGGTACAGGTACAGGTTTCAGGTCCAGGATCAGGTTTCAGAACAGGCAAGACAAGGCTACAGAAAGGAATACTGAAGCACTGAACCTCAGTGAAGGACAGGCTTATATACCCAGCAAATCCACAACAGGTGTAGCCTGATTCCTGGCATGTCCATCTGCTGGGAGACCCCCGCTGGTGGCCACCAGAACTGCACCCTTTGATGTTGAAGGAAGTAGTGACACCACCAGGCGATCCAGGTAATAACACCATTCCTGACAATGTCCATCGGCTGGGAGACCCCTGCTGGTGGCCACCAGAACTGCACCCTTTGATGCCAAAGGAAACAGTGACACCAGCAGGCGATCCAGGTAATAGCACCGTTCCTGACAGTGTCAGTCAATATCCTCTCTCCTAGAGGATCCAAGGCAGCATTCTGATACTTATTTAAGAATCAGTTTCTCATCCAAAATACTTGAAGGGTAGTTTTTATTCATCAGCGAGAATAATAAGACAAGACATCATGGTTACGACTTCAGAAGTAGAGACACTTGATGTTACATTTTAACCCGTCTCCTCCTCCTCTTCATCAGCCATCTTGCTTTCTGCACCTCCCCCTTCCCCGTTCTACCATAACCTTTTCCATTCTTATACTGTCTCATACTGTATTGTCAGCATTTCCCTGGTGGCACCCAAATTTACATATTTCCCCCAATATGGTTTCGTCTACAAATAAGTAGCATAACTCCAGCCATAGACCTGTGTCCTGAAATAGTTACTCAGAATAGAATTACTTACACAGCAGACCATATCTCTCTGCCCTCTGTGCTATGTCCTAATAACCTTCAAAACCTACCAACAATTACATGTACTTTTGTGAGTTTATCAGAAACCCTTCATCACTTAACATATAATGAATTTACACTTCTAACAATTCCCCCTCAATGCACTATATTTAACAAATAATAAGTGCATTCATCTTAAATGATAAAATGTCTCTGATCCACCTTTTCAATACAAACAATACAATAAAACATTAATACAATAAACATTAATACAATATACATTTTAGTATGTCAGATATTGTACATAAACATTTTTTATAAGTTTTGGAAAATGTTTAACTATTTCATTCCATTGAGAAAATATAAATTATTATATTTATTAATCTGAATTAATTTTCCATCTAAATCATGTAATATTAAAGATTTTTCTTCCTTCAATTTTATAAATTTATTTAACTTCTTGTGAAACTCTTATTACTTTAACCCTATCATTTAACTTTTTAATATAAAGAAGAAATAAATATCTTTGAAATATCAGATTATATTGCTTTGTAATATTAATTATTAATTAATAAATAAAATTTCTTCCATTCCTGGAAATTTTAATAATTAAATAATTTCTACAATATAAGTTTTTACACACTATCCTTGACACTGAACAATTATAAACATAATAAGTAATCTACTAGACAAGTAGATACATAAAAAAACAAAAAATGTTCCCATTATTGGATTGACATTTTTATATATCCTATCTATCTTTTTATTTATTTTCCTATTTATTTATCTATCTATCCATGACCATCAAGTAACTCTTTCCTTTTTTCCTCAACATACCATATTATTTTAATTTCAACAGTAACTCTGTTTAGACATATTAAATCCTTTTCTTCATATACTCTAATTATAACTTTTTGTCTTTCCTATTATCTTATCACTATCATCATTATTGAGATAATTCATAAAAAAATTCCTATATGAGACTCACATCCCAACTCCCCCTCACATAATGATCAATCGATCAATATGTCGCTATTGATGCAAGTCTATATGAATAAATCATTAAAGTTTACCCAAAAAATGATAGTCCTTGATAACATAATCAAAAAATAATAATTTTTGAAAAAACAAGAAGTAGTAACTAATAGAAATTTAGTTGAACTTGTTGCATTGTCATGGAAGAATTAAAAAAAATAAAAAAATAAAAAAATAAATAAAAAAAAATTGTTTTCTTAAATAATTTTCATTATTCAATTTAAATTTATTTTAGACAGATAATCCTTTCTATGTTTACCCATTTTATTTTTATGTTTGTCAATAATTTTTATATTTACAAAATATTATTTTAATTTTTACCAATTATTTTAATTTTTTACTAAATATTATTTTAATTTTTACTAATTATTTTGAAACAAAAACTATAATCCCAAAGTACCTTAAAAATAACAAAATAATCTTCCCAATTGATATCCCAGTTGACATCTCTGTTGACAGCCCTGATACCTTCAGATCTATAATACTTAACCATAATTTTAGCTACTGGAATACATTATTAAACATACTCATTAGAAATCTCATTCAAGACATTATTTCTATTTTAAATTTAGCAAAGGCCTAGTCATGTTTTGTGAACAAACTTCTGAAATACCTGTACATGTTTGCAAAGTTTGCAACCACACTTCTTTCTATACAACAGATTATATAAATAACTAAGTATGCCAATCTTAAAAGATATCATGTCATTAACTTAATAAAAGTTAATAAACCCTATGTTTAGAAAATAATAAAGTTTTTTAAACTTAAACTATAGCAAGTAAATAAGTCATCCAATATTTACCTTATTCTTGAATCATCTTACCCTATTTATACTTTATAATACTATTTATACGTTCAACAATACCTGAGTACTTAAGATGATAAAAAAACTTTACTAAACCTAAAATTACATACCTTCACTACTTGTCCTATAACATTTTAAATCATTATCTGATTCCATGGTTTGAAAAACCAACCCCAATGGAATATGACATGAGTTCACAATAACTTAAATAGCTTTTATTAAAAATATAATTTTTCTAGAAATGCCTCAATTAATTTATCAAAAAGAAACATTACCAAAAAAAAACTACATCCTTATATCCTCTTTTAGCAGGTGAAAAACTAATATAATCAATCTGTATAGATTTAACAAATCCCTCAATACTTTGTAGTATCAGGTTACTCTCTTTTCTTTTGGATTGTTCTATAAACAAATAAAGCAATATTCAGAAGTTTGATGACAAACTGTTCTAAAATTAGTAACTCAAAATTATTTTCCTTAGCTAAACAATAAATCAATCAATCAGTCTGTCAGGCAGGTACCTGAATATGCAAAAATATATTCATGTAAAAATAACTCTATCCATATTTTTGGAATCGATTATTTTTACAATCAGTCTGTACTGACTCTAAGACAAACTTACATAGTCCCCCTTTTTATAATTAATTAAAATCTCATAAAATAATAATCTTTCCAGATTATTGTATTTTACTTTACACTGATAATGTATTTAATTTTGTAAAATATCATCAATTTAGGTTGGGCTATCCTAAATATCTTATTTATAAAAGAAATTTGATCATGTTGAAACTTTTTTCAGAACCAAACATTCCTCTCATACAAAGTGATTGAATGAACCACACATACTCTGTCAAGCTGACTGCTAAACCAACACATGGCAGTCTTAAATTCAGCTTTCAATGCGTCCACTAAAAGTTGAAAAAGTGACTTTCATGATTATAATAATGACAAAAAATTGTTTAGAAGACAATCTCGTGAAACTCACAAATTGAGTCCTGCCCAAAAACTTGTGATTAGTCATTTCCCCGAGAAAACTCCTCCCCAACCAAAATCATTACTTTTATCAGAAATACTCATTTTACAAAAACGTAATAATAGTTTTGTTTTACAATTTTTTAGATTGAACAAATCTTTCATATTTTAATATTTTTCTGGCTATACCTTAAGTAAATTAGTACAATCTACTACTTGTAATTTAATAACCAAATCCAAGTTTGAATTTTTTTGTAAACTGCTCAATCCTTAACTTAATATTTCCTGCAACCAAATCTGTAGGATTTTTAAAACACTAAACATCATGTTTTCCATTATCTCAATTTCATACAGTTGTTTCCACAATCTTAATCAATAGTTTTTCTCTAAAAACTTTGTTCTGCCCCTTTTTATGTGTTTTAGAATAACCACATGTAATAACACATTTTCTGTTGTTCAGGGCTAAAATATTCATAAACATTTACATGCTGCATTAAACTTAGTTTCCTTATTATAGAATTTCTTTACTCTCTGGCATTATCTAATTACCTTACTTCTGCATGTATTGTATATTCTGTATATATATGAATTTTATACATTTCCTGATCTTACTTCTGAGCCTAGAGATGTTTAACCATTCCCATATTACTTTTCTTGTTTAAACAAACACACTCACCCCTTGTTAATATGATAGTCCTGTATGCACTTAAAAAAACAAGAGATAAATAATGTCCGTTAACGTTGCCTGATGTTCGTTGTCTTCTCTTTCATTGTTGCTTTTTCTTTTGCTGTTGCTTTTTCTTAAAATGTCCTTTTCTTTGTTCTTCTAAGCATCATTTCTTGTAGCTTTTTTGCCTCGTTTCTTGAATTGTGTCTTTGTTGTATGCTGTAGTGCGTTTTTGCCTGTTAGATCGATTCTTAGCCTGTGTCCATGGAGTTTCCATCTTCAAGCGTCAAAATCCGACGTATCAGCTCACCCAATAGTGTACATCTATCGATAAATGGTAGCTTTTTCAAATAACTTTAATTCTTCGTTTATGTTTCAATACTTTTTTCTTCTTGGGCAACAACCCAATATTTCTTATGTGAGACTTCTCACCTTCATAGGAACTAACTTTGGCAGATATCTTCTCATACCTAACCGTTAGGTTTACAAAGTCAATGGATTTTCCGAAAATAGCTTGAAGTGTCCCGTCCATCTAGCCTTGTCAATCAACTTCGTAGGCTGTAGCTTTTTTTTTTCTTTTCTTAGGTGAGAAAACAAACAAAAAAACTCACGCTTTGACTTTTGCTCACATCTGACGAAAATGCCTCTTAGGTTCTTAGATCGTTTTTACCGTGACTTGATAAACAGTGTTTATCTCTCCCCTGTTGTCAAGGAGTGAGGAAAAAATTTGACCATTCCGCCTGGCTCGACATTGAAAAATAGGTGTGGAGATAGGGAAAATATCTCTATCTAGTCATCTACTTACAGGAGCGTATTCAAGATGAATTAGCAAAGTCTGTTTCAATGTGTCAGTCAATATCCTCTCTCCTAGAGGATCCAAGGCAGCATTCTGATACTTATTTAAGAATCAGTTTCTCATCCAAAATACTTGAAGGGTAGTTTTTATTCATCAGCAAGAATAATAAGACAAGACATCATGGTTACGGCTTCAGAAGTAGAGACACTTGATGTTACATTTTAACCCGTCTCCTCCTCCTCTTCATCAGCCATCTTGCTTTCTGCACCTCCCCCTTCCCCGTTCTACCATAACCTTTTCCATTCTTATACTGTCTCATACTGTATTGTGAGCATTTCCCTGTTGGCACCCAAATTTACATATTTCCCCCAATATGGTTTTGTCTACAAATAAGTAGCATAACTCCAGCCATAGACCTGTGTCCTGAAATAGTTACTCAGAATAGAATTACTTACACAGCAGACCATTCCTTGATGTAACTATCCTTAAAAAGAATGATGGCAGGAATCTCTACCATTCCTTGATGTAACTATCCTTAAAAAGAATGATGGCTGCTTAACCAGTAGTTTATATCGCAAATCCACAGCTGAAAATACTATATTGCACGCTGGTAGTTTTCATCCCAAGTCTCTAAGACCCCTTCCACACCAAGGGCGTTTTGCAGGCGATATAGCGTTAGAAATAGCGCCTGCAATCCGCCCTTAAACAGCTGCAATATTGTCTCCAGTGTGAAAGCCAGAGGGCTTTCACACTGGAGCGGTGCGCTGGCAAGACATTAGGAAAAGTCCTGCCAGCAGCTTCTTTGGAGCGATGAAGGAGCCATGTGTTTACCGCTCCTCATCCGCTCCTCCACCGCTCCTCCACTGCTGCTCCCCATTGAAATCAATGGGGCAGCGCTGTAATACCGCTGGCAAAATGCTGCTATTGCAGCGTATAGCGGGCGGTTTTAACCCTTTCTCGGCCGCTAGCGGGGGATAAAAGCGCCCCGATAGCATCTGAAATGCGCCCCCAAATCCGATGGTAAAACGCCGCTAAAAATAGCGGCATTTTACTGCCGACGCTATAGGCGGCTCGGTGTGAAAGGGGTCTCTTTGCCTTCATTCCATACAGCCAATATTTAAGCCTAGATTGAAATTGCTCTGATGAACAGAGCTTCAAGATTGAAGCTGACAGTTTGAGGAAAAGATTGCTAGCAAGAAGTTACTCCTTCATATGCCTCAAAAAAGCATTTAACCACTTCCTGCCCAAGGATGTCATATGACGTCCTGGACTTTCAGTGGGAACATCTGAATGATGCCAGCAGCTACAGGCATCATTCAGATATCCTTGTTTTCAGCCAGTGATTTTGTGCCCCATAAGAATGATCATAGCAGCAGTTCCACCGCTTGATCGTTCCTCCCGCCACCATCCGAAAGAATCGTCCGGTGACGGATGACGACGATAGAGATTTCCGGTGACCAGTCATCTCTATGACTGTTGGAGGGTTCCCGGAAGTAAACAAAGCCACGATCACGGCTGTCAGCATGAGATCGGTGAATTTTTTTTCTTTTTGATCTCATGCTTTCCAGCCTGGAGGAGAGATCTTATTGACCCCACATCTCTCCATAAAGAGGACCTGTCGCAAATGATTCCTATTACAAGGGATGTTTACATTCCTTGTAATAGGAATAAAAGTGATCAAAAAACAAAATGTAAAAGAAAGTAAAAAAAATATATATATTAAAATGCACCTGTTCCCGGTAGCTCGCGCTCAGAAGCAAACGCACGCGTTAGTCTCGCCCACATATGTAAACACCATTCAAACTACACATGTGAGGTATCGCCGTGTGCATTAGAGCATGAGTAACAATTCTAGCTCTAGACCTCTTCTGTAACTCTAAAAATTTAACCTGTAAAAAAATGTAAAGCGTTGCCTAAGGAGACTTAACTACTAAAATCTATTTACTCAGCGTAACATCGTCTTTCACATTATACAAAAAATTGGGCTAACTTTACTGTCTTGTTATTTTGAAATCATGAAACCTTTTTTTTTCCAAAAAAAAAACGCGTTTGAAAAATTGTTGCACAAATACCGTGTGAGATAAAAAGTTGCAATGACCGCCATTTTATTCCCTAGGGTGTCTGATAAAAAAAAGATAATGTTTGGGGGTTCTGAGTAATTTTCTAGCAAAATAATTATGATTTTTACATGTAGGAGAGGAGTGCCAGAATAGGCCCGGTATTAACAAAAAAAACAGACAGGAACTACTATACAGTAAAAAAGAACAGAAGACCAATGATCCAATCCAGATTATTACCACCTTTTCTAACCAATATATACAAATGAGAGAAATTCTAAGTAAATATTGGCATTTGTTAACCGGTGATCCAGACATAAGCACACTGGTCCCCGAGATACCTGCGTTCACATACAAACATGAACAGTGCCTTGAAAAAGTTTTCATACCCCTTGAAATTTCCCACATTTTCTCATGTGACAACCAAAAACACAAATGTATTTTTTGGTATTTTATGTGATAGACCCACACAAAATAGTACATTATTGTGAAGTGGAAAGAAAATGATAAATGGTTTTAATTTTTTTTTACAAATAAATAAATATCTGAAAAGTGTGGCATGCATTTGTATTCAGGAACTACTATACAGTAAAAAAGAACAGAAGACCAATGATCCAATCCAGATTATTACCACCTTTTCTAACCAATATATACAAATGAGATAAATTCTAAGTAAATATTGGCATTTGTTAACCGGTGATCCAGACATAAGCACACTGGTCCCCGAGATACCTGCGTTCACATACAAACATGAACAGTGCCTTGAAAAAGTATTCATACCCCTTGAAATTTCCAACATTTTGTCATGTGACAACCAAAAACACAAATGTATTTTTTGGTATTTTATGTGATAGACCCACACAAAATAGTACATTATTGTGAAGTGGAAGAAAATGATAAATGGTTTTAATTTTTTTTTTACAAATAAATAAATATCTGAAAAGTGTGGCATGCATTTGTATTCAGGCCCCCGAGTCAAAACTTTGTAGAACCACCTTTTGCTGCAATTACAGCTGCAAGCCTTTTTAGGAATGTCTCTAACAGCTTTGCATCTAGAGAGTAGGGATGAGCAGAACACCCCCCGGTTCGGTTTGCAGCAGAACATGCGAACAGGCAAAACATTTGTTCGAACACGTGAACACCGTTAAATGGGACACGAACATGAATAATCAAAAGTGATAATTTTAAAGGCTTATATGCAAGTGTTTGGGGACCTGGGCCCTGCCCCAGGGGACATGTATCAATGTAAAAAGAGTTTTTAAAAACTGCAATTTTTTTGGGAGCAGTGATTTTAATAATGCTTAAAGTGAAACAATAAAAGTGAAATATTCCTTTTGGTGGCACATGTTTCCCTACTAGAGAGTGAAATTACTGTCCATTCTTCTTTGCAAAATAGCTCAAGCTCTGTCAGATTGAATTGAGAGCCTCTGTGAACAGCAATTTTCAAGTCTTGCCTCAGATTCTCAATTGGATTTAGGTCTGGTCGTGTTTAGAACAGTCCGAGAGCAAAATTACATTTCTAAAGGAAAAAAAGTAATTTAAAAGTACTCGCGGCTATAATGAATTGTCGGTCCCGGCAATACACATAAAAGTCATTGAAAAAAAACGGCATAGGATTCCCCCACAGTCCATTACCAGGCCCTTTGGGTCTGGTATGAATATTAAGGGGAACCCCAAACCAAAATTGAAAAAAAAAATTGCGTGGGGGTCCCCCCAAATTCCATACCAGGCCCTTCAGATCTGGTATGGATATTAAGTGGAACCCAGCGTGGCAGGCCGCAGGAAAAGAGGGGGGATGAGAGAGCCCCTCTCCTAAACCGTACCAGGCCACATGCCCTCAACATAGAGGTAGCCACCCCCCTAAAGCACCTTGTCACCATGTTGATGTGGACAAGGGCCTCATCCCCACAACCCTTGCCCTGGGGGTTGTGTGAGTCTGTGGGCAGGGGGCTTATCGGAATCTGGAAGCCCCCTTTAACAAGGGGACCTCCAGATCCCGGCCTCCCCCCTGTGTGAAATGGTAATGGGGTACAAATGTACCCCTACCATTTCACAAAAAAGTGTGAAAATGGTAAAAACAACAATACACGCCTTGGGACAAAAATAAAAGTGTCCCACAAAGTCCATTCATCTTCTTCTTCTCTCGCTCGGACCGGAAAAAAATAACGATAATGTCGCTAGGTGACCCCGCTGCCTCTGACGCACTGGGACATCCCTATGGCTTCCCAGTAGAGTCAGAGGGGGCAGGGTCACTTGGTTACACCATTGGGTGGCCCTGCCCCCTCTGACACTACGGGGAAGCCATAGGGATGTCCCCGTGCATCAGAGGGGGCGGGGTCACCCGGCAAAATCATTGTGTGGCCCCGCCCTTAGTTATAAAAGAGCTGTCATCTGAGAGGCCGGTCATTACAGTGGGTGCCTCCCATGAAGGCAAATCGGTGGCGGCATGCAGCTTTTTTTTTTTTGGTCCGTCGGAGCGAGAGAAGAAGAAGATGAATGGACTTCGTGGGACACTTTTATTTTTTAATAAAGGACTTGTCCCAAGGCGTGTATTGTCGTTTTTAAAATTTTCACACTTTTTTTGTGAAATGGTAGGGGTACATTTGTACCCCGTTACCATTTCACACAGGGGGGAAGGCCGGGATATGGGGGCCCTCTTTTTAAAGGGGGCTTCCAGATTCTGATAAGCCCCCCTCCCGCAGACCCCCACAACCACCGGGCAAGGGTTGTGGGGATGAGGCCTTTGTCCCCATCAACATGGGGACAAGGTGCTTCAGCGGGGCCGCTACCCAAAAGCACCCTCCCCATGTTGAGGGCATGTGGCCTGGTATGGTTCAGGAGGGGGGCGCTCTCTCTCCCCCCTCTTTTCCTGCAGCCTGCCAGGTTGTGTGCTCGGATAAGGGTCTGGTATGGATTTTTGGGGGACCCCCACGCCATTTTTTTTTACATTTTGGCTCAGGGTTTACCCTTAAAATCCATACCAGACCTGAAGGGCCTGGTTTGGAATTAAGGGGACCCCCACACAATTTTTTTTTTTTTATTTTGGTTAGGGGTTCCCCTTAATATTCATACCAGACCCAAAGGGCCTGGTAATGGACTGTGGGGGAATCCCATGCCGTTTTTTTCAATGACTTTTATGTGTATTGCTATGACCGACAATTCATTATAGCCGCGTGTACTTTTAAATGACTTTTTTTCCTTTAGAAATTTAATTTTGCTCTGGGACTGTTGTAAACATGGAAAACATGTGCCACTTTACAGGCATACTATAGACACCCCCCAGGTACGAAATTTAAAGGAATATTAAACTTTTATTGGTTCACTTTAAGCATTATTAAAATCACTTCTCCGGAAAAAACATTAGTTTTTAAAACTTTTTTTTGCATTGCTACATGTCCCCTGGGGCAGGACTCAGGTCCCCAAACACTTTATGACAATACCATGCATATAAGCCTTTAAAATTAGCACTTTTGATTTCTCCCATAGACTTTTAACCACTTGCCATCCGCGCTATGGCCAAATGACGGCCACAGCACGGATCTCAATTCCCGGGAGGCCATCATATGACGTCCTCCCCTGTGCATGCTGTGCACAGGGGAGGACCGAGTCACTGAGACTCTGGTGATCAGCGATCCGAGTAAGGGGCGGCCCGGCCCCTTACCATGTGATCAGCTGTCAGCCAATGACAGCTGATCACATGATAAAAACAAAAGCTCGGTGACCGTTTTTTTTCTCCTCATGCTGACAGCGTGAGCCTCATCAGCGTACATCAATGACGGACAAAATATACCCATTTTATATTTTTATAACAAAATTAAAAAAAAAAAAACATATTTTTTTTTTAATTCGGTCTTTTAAAAAAAAAATTAACAAAAAATAAAAACCGCAGAGTTGATCAAATACCACCAAAAGAAAGCTCTATTTGGGGGTAAAATCTTAATTTGGGTACAGTGTTGTATGACTGCGCAATTGTCATTCAAAGTGCGACAGCGCTGAAAGCTGAAAATTGGTCTGGAAAGGAGGGGGGTTTAAGTGCCCAGTAAGCAAGTGGTTAAAGGGTGTTCAGCGGCTTTCAAATTTGCCGTGAACACCCCAAATTGTTTGCTTTTCGGCGAACTCTGTCAGATTGGATTAAGAGCCTCTGTGAACAGCAATTTTCAAGTCTTGACTGGGCCATTCTAACATATGAATATGCTTTGATCTAAACCATTCCATTGTAGCGCTGGCTGTATGTTTAGGGTCGTTGTCCTGCTGTAAGGTCTTTTGCAGACCCTAACAGGTTTTCTTCTAAGAATGTATTTGGCTCCATCCATATTCCTATCAACTCTGACCAGCTTCCCTGTCCCTGCTGAAAAGCATCCCCACAACATAATGCTGCTACCACCATGTTTCACTATGAGGATGGGGTGTTCAGGGTGATGTGCAGTGTTAGTTTCCTGCCACACAAAGCCTTTTGCTTTTAGGCCAAAAAGATTAATTTCATATGACCAGAGCACCTTCTTCCACATGTTTGCTGTGTTCCCCACATGGCTTTTCGCAAACTGCAAACGGGACTTCTTATGCCTTTCTTTCAACAATGGCTTTCTTCTTGCCACTCTTCCATAAAGGTCAGATTTGTGGAGTGCACGACTAATAATTGTCCTGTGGACAGATTCTCCCACCTGAGCTGTGGATCTCTGCAGCTCCTCCAGAGTTATCATGGGCCTCTTGGATGCTTCATTCAATAATGCTATCCTTGCCAGACCTGTCAGTTTAGGTGGACGGCCATGTCTTGGTAGGTTTGCAGTTGTACCATATTCTTTCCATTTTCGTATGATGGATTGAACAGTGCTCCGTGAGATGTTCAAAGCTTGGGATATTTTTTTATAACTTAACCCTGATTTAAACTTCTCCACAACTTTAGCCCTGACCTGTCTGGTGTGTTCCTTGGCCTTCGTGGTGCTGTTTGTTCACCAAGGTCCTCTAACAAACCTCTGAAGGCTTTGCAGAACAGCTGTATTTATACTGAGATTAAATTACACACAGGTGAAATCTATTTACTAATTAGGTGATTTCTGAAGGCAATTGGTTCCACTAGATTTTAGTTAGGGGTATCAGAGTAAAGGGGGCTGAATATAAATGCACGCCGCACTTTTCAGATATTTATTTATATTTTTTCTTACACTTCACAATTATGTGCCACTTTGTGTTGGTCTATTACATAAAATCCCAATAAAATACATTTACCTTTTTGGGTTGTAACATGACAAAATGAGGAAAAATTCAAGGGGTATGAATACTTTTTCAAGGCACTGTAAGGTCCATCTGGGACAATTTAGTTCACAGTGAATTCAGAGTTACCCCAAAAAAAGACATGTGCAAATACCCAGCTACTTTTACCTGTAACCCCTTCAACTGCTGCAGCAATACTGGCAGCACTCATATGTCTATTTCCCAAAGAAACCCTTTGGATATGATGCTGAGCATGTACACTCAACTTCTTTTGTCCACTGTGCAGCAGCTCAGTTTCAGGGTCTTAGCAATCTTCTTATAGCCTAGGCCATCTTTATGTAGAGCAACAATTATTTTTTTCAGATCCTCAGAGAGTTTTTTTGCCATGAGGTGCCATGTTGAACTTCCAGTGACCAGTATGAGAGAGTGAGAGCGATAACACCACATTTAACACACCTGCTCCCCATTCACACCTGAGACCTTGTAACACTAACGAGTCACATGACACTGGGGAGGGAAAATATGTAATTGTGCCCAATTTGGACATTTTCCCTTAGGGGTGTACTCACTTCTGTTGCCAAGGGTTTAGACATTAATGGCTGTGTGTTGAGTTATTTTGAGGGGACAGCTAATTTACACTGTTATACAAGCTGTACACTCACTACTTTACATTGTAGCAAAGTGTAATTTCTTCAGTGCTGTCACATGAAAAGATATAATAAAATATTTAGAAAAATGTAAGGGTGTACTTACTTTTGTGAGATACTATATATGCATTCAGTTTGTACATTCGTAACCTTGCGCACTGAAGATATATTAAATTTTTTTTGAGAGATTAAACCTTTTCCCTGGAGATGCTGGATAGTCTGTGGAGGCATTAGGGAAAGGTGCGTGTCCAGAGATTGGAACACACTAATCACCATAAGTACCATTTGTGTCTGAAAACTTCAGGAAGGTGAGCAGGCAGTACACACTAAGGTGGTGGCGACTTTCTGTCTGCACTTTTTTCATTTATTTCACTTTTTTATCAATATTTTTTTATTTTTTAATAATTTTTTATTTTTATTTTTATTTCAATATATATTTTTTATGAATATTTGAACATTATGGACAATTAATTACATGAGGATATATCACTGTGATTTATTAGGTGTATAGGTTCTAGTGCACTATTAACTAATTAATTTACTTTATTTTATTTTATGTGATTTAGGAGCATACTTGAATAGTTGCCGCTGAATTTTTTGTTTTTTGTTTTTTTGATAATATTCATATCAGCGCTTGAGTGTTGAAATTCATATTTATCATTAGTAAACTATTAAACGTAGAAACACCTGCCTAATGATTCCTGATTCTGGCCTGGAGTAGCAGCTCCTTCCTAGTAAGACGTGATCTCAGACCCTATCTCTCTATATACTTCCTTCCCCTGGGGGTTTCTAATCTAGCCACTAGAGACAGGAAGTGATTTAAATAATTAACTCTGTAACCCAGCCACTTACAAATACAGACAGTAGAGGGCAGCAGATCCATACATAAATACTAATACATAATGTTATTTTTAAATATGCTAACTAAAGAAAACTAGAGAAAGTTAAAGTTTAAAAAGTTATCAACAGTTCAATCTACACACTTCGCAGTAGCAAACTATGCCTATACTTTTATAAGTAAGTCAAAATATTTGTATTACTCTGTACACATCTTTAAATAGAATATACAGTAGTTCTTCTTTTGATTATCCAGTTTGCATGTTGTGCCAGAGTTCTGTCAAATTAGCCAACTCAGTAATTGGAGATTTAGATGAATTGCTGTTTTGACACAACACCAGCAAGTGTGTACACTCCGGTACATGAAGAGTTTGCTGTTTTGACAGAATAGTAGGAAAAAGTTGTCGCCGCCTCGGAGGCGGCCATGTTTTTTGTTGGTATCGGGCGGACTAACAATGTCCGCTCATCGTATCGTGTACCGGAGTGTATATGGTTGCCGGTGTTGTGTCAAAACAGCAACTCTTCTAAATCTCCAATTACTGATGGTTTACAGTAACCGGAAGTGACGTGATTGGAGAGCTCGAGGAATAGGCTGTTTTGACAGAACACCGGTACTTTGTAAAGAATTGCTCCTAATAGAATCACCTGATTCCTCCTCTAGTCTACAACTTGTTTACGACAGAAGTGACTAAATTTAAGTCAGTCTGGGCATATTTCAATGTAGCATGTGCAAGTATCTAGTCCTTCCAACCCCTTGTAGAAAGCAGCTAATGTTGGCTTGGAAGGCAAAGTTATTTCTTTTTAATTGAACTGTAACTGAAACAGGACAAGAAGCACAGCAACCTAGGTTTGACATAAACAGCTCACCAAAATAATGAGTGCATGATCGGGTAATTTCTTATACGCCTTATAAATAAACAGTCTATAGATAAACACCTCATATAATAATCAAAATACAAGCTGGTTGTAATGTATCCCAAGATAAGTGTAATGATGAAATGAATACAGTCAATGCAACATCCCCACAACAGCAAAACGTATCTGAGGCTGAGCCACAATCCTTAAATGATGTAAGCAAGCACAGCTGCAGTATGTGTTTCGACCCAGCTGGGTCTTTTACAAGTTATATACAGATTGCACAGAGAAACCCTCTATTGAAAGTAAAAATAGGAGTAAGCCTATGATCTTGTTATTCATCAAATGCACTGATGGGATAGAAAACAGAGCTAAACAAATTACAAGATATATAATACAGTAAAATTGTAAAAATACCATGCTCAGATATGGCAGTAAATTCCTATAATACAATCTAGAACATATGCTATGGAAAATGCCTACAGAATTAGAAATAATGTGATACATAGGACCTAATATAAAATTGCAGTAGAAACAAACAAGCAAAAGAGGCAATATTCTTCATTGAGGTGATAACCATTGTATAAACAGACTCACGCCCCACTTACCTTTATTCCTGTGGGATGCTAGTCTTTAAAACTGGCCATACAAGGTTTGAATCTCCTGCTGAACTGGCCGAGATTCAAACCGTTATTGGGCAGGCTACATATACCAAGTTGATCGATCAATCAACTTGGGTACAACCAGACTGACAAATTCTCTTGCGAATAACTAGTGATAATCACTGTCTTCCTTCAACCCTTCTTTCAGGGAATCAATACCAGCAACAATAGGTCTCCCTTCAACTGCTTCGGGGCCCTTATAAATTTTGGGGAAGTGGTGGAATATAGGGACAATTGGAAAATCGATAACACATTTTGACTAGTCTTTTAAAAAATATACCAAACATAAAAATGCTAAATTACTTTTAATAACATTCCTGAGGGATGCCCTTAATCTCCATGTGAAACTATGCATCTGTATGATATATGTACAGTGTGTACAACCTACTACAGCAGAACAGATTTTTACAAAGAAAAAAAAAGCTTGCAGCTCCAGGTACTTTGCTCTGTATGTAAACAAAACAGCAGGGGATTTCCTTGAACTATACTTATCCTAGATGAGGACCCAGTATTGGGCACCCCACAAACAAAATGGCATGGAGTTCCTTCTAAAAATACATACCAGGTCCTTATCCTTGATGGTATAAATGTCCAGGGGGACCCCACAGAAAAATAAACCAAAAAAGAAAAAACATTGGGTCCCCCCAAAGTGACACCAGACCATTCGGTTGTGGTATAAATTATAAGGTTGAACCCCACAAAAAAAAAAGAAGAAAAGCCATGAAGTCCCCCCAAAATGCATACCAGGCCCTTTTTTTAATCCTGCTTTGCACTGCTTGAACTGGTTTCTGACCTCAGTTTTATCCATGACTTGATCTGGCTTATAATTTGGCACTTTCTCTGTGAGTGCACTAGTGCCTGCTGTGACTACTCCAAGAATCAGCTGTATATGTCTATGAATGACTTGTATAGCGATACCTATGCGAACTGAATCGCCTCAGGGCGCTTTTGCCGCCAGTGTTCATCTGCGGTATATCGCGGTCCTTTGCCCCATGGGGTCCCGACACACTTAACAACACATACACATATTTGGCCAACTTTTATTTCGACATGATCTAATTAACCTACCAGCATGTCTTTGGAGTGTGGGAGGAAACCGGAGTACCTGGAGGAAACCCACGCAGACACAGGGAGAACATGCAAACTCCAGGCAGAGGGTGTCATGGTCGGAATTTGAACCAGCGGCCCTATTGCTGCTAGGTGAATGCGCTAGCCACTACACCACTGTGCTGCCCAATGTATGTATACAATACTTCTGCTGTCTGCCTGCTGGTGTCACTGGTGGACTCTGTTGCCTTCAGTCTGCAGCTTAGCCAGTGTTCCCCTTTAACTTCTACTGGTTCTCCTTCTGCTGACTACTAGGTTCACACTCCTGCTCACACATTCTGCTGGACCTTCTTGGTTGACATCCCCAGTCAGAGGTCTTGCAAGCAACATCTTTGGGCACTTGTGTTGGTCTTGTCCCTTTGCACCATCTGTCTCACTTTTAGGGGCACGTGGGCTGGAGATACAAAGAGAGGCCACCCTTGTCATGTGAATCACTTCAGGTACTTGACAAGGTGAAAGAGCAGCAAAGGGGATCTTCCATACATTATCAGAATGAAAATCTTTTTGTGACCATAAAACTACTGTAACACTGAAGGAGCTGCTGGTTTGATTTGGGCCTGCACTCTGCTAATAAACCCCACTAACTTGACTCAGTCCCCTTGACACAGCTGTGGTGCAATACAATACAGTACAATATAATATAGCACAATATACCTGTGTTATCACTTCAGGATCCACTGGCTCCACCTGCTGGGATAAAACAATACTCCACACAACGTGGTACTTAACCAAAGTATATTTTACTATAAGTATAGGCAAGCAGGTGGTTACAATAATTGTGCTGTCATCCCAACATAGAATGACAGAACAATGAATTTCAATATAACAATTATAAACAATATAATTACAAGGGAGCTCCCCCTACTTTTATAGCTATATGTGAGATCTCACATAAAGTACTCAGTCTTTAGTCTTCTTGTCTTCGCTAGCAATAATAATTCCTTATAATTTGAAAGTAATTACAGTTGAGTTAAGGATGACTCTGATGTTGCTTCCGTAACTATAATACAATGCTTTGGATGTAATAGTAAGTAAGCCTTATGCCTGCCTAGTGTCAGTTGCTATACTCCTCCTCCGTAGGACTATGGATCCCAGCGAAGCCTGTATATAAGTCTGACTAGGTGCAAAGTTTAGTAAACTGTGGGCCCCAACCCGCTCACCAACTGGATCGGAGCCGGGTATGGTAACTTTGGTCCGGTGGTTGCAGCTTGCTTCTCTGTCAGCCGGCTCCGTCACCCCGTTCCGTCACGCTGGGTGATCTCGGTCCTCCGATGCTCAATGAGTGTTTCTGGGTCTCTCCGATCCAGGCATTGTCTCTCTGGCATCGTCAGGTCACTCACACAATGGATCGGAGTTGTGATCTGCAATGGCTGCAGGCCGCTTCTTCTGGGAGGCCTCCTCACAAGTCCTCACAGGCAGGCCACGCATCCCGAAGAGAGCTAAAATGGCCACTCGTGCTCCTTTTATGTCCTACCCAGCATGCACTGTCAGAGAGGGTGTCCATGGGTAGGTCACCTGGCATCCTGGGTAAAAAGGTCAACTCTCTAGTGTAAATAACAGTTACTTCCTGTAAATAGTTCAGTGCTTTGTAAAAGCAAATATCATTTAAGTCCACTATCAGTGTTTGGCCTCTAGATGGCGACAAACACTAAGCCATAGAAACGTCCATAGACTTTCATTGTAAATTCTAATACACATTAGTAGACAAGGATATCAGCGCTACACACTCCCCCTACTTTTTCTCTTTGGTCCCCAAAGATGTTCAAAATCTTAACTCTATCTTGTATCTTTGTCTCTATATGGTTACACAATACAGAGAGTGGAGCTTCCCACAAGTTCACATGTGATGGGGAGCTGTCCTGTGCACTCACAGCTGACAATATAGTGTCGGGTACAGTTGTGTCAGTTGTGAGGTGGGGTTGTCCCTCACTGAATCATAAGTAGAGGGACCAGGCACTTCAGAGTTTCTTTTGCTGACAATTTGAGATTCTTCAGAGCATTCGCCCAATGTATCATAAGTCAGTCTTTTTGGTGGGCGAATGTCTCTCTTTGTTCTTTGCCTTTTCGGGGTATCCACTACTCTTGGACCAATATCCTAATTTCTCATCTCAGATGTTGGTAGTGGGGAGTAAGCAGGAGTATTTTGCTCTTCCGTTTGTTGTGTTATCGACACAAATTCTGGGGCCTCTGCCCTAAGAGTCCAATTATTATCTTCTCCTGTCTTTTGGGAGACATCAACGTCAGTCTCTGATGTCTCAGGTGGCCACAGCCAACTCATCTCCATTTCTTCATCCTCCTCTACAGAGGGTGCAGGCTGAGACCTAGTTACTGGTCTGCGCACAGCAGTGGACGTGGAGGGGAGTTCCTCTTCTGGATTTATCCTGTCTGCTTCTGTGAGGGGTAAGAGATGATTTCGATGCCAGGTTTTTACTGGCCCAGTGTTTCCTTCTGGCTTGATTTCATACACTGGGAGTCCTGGGAGCTTCCTGCACACAACATATGGCTGTGATCTCCAGCGGTCAGCCAACTTATGTTTGCCTGGGATGCCCAGATTCCTTAGTAGGACACGGTCACCTGGTTGAAGATCCTAAACTCTTACTTTTAGATCAAAGTTCCTCTTATTCCTATTTTCCCTGGTGTTCGAAGTGTCTGGAGCCTGCTCATAAGCTATCTTCAAGTTCCTCCACAGTCTGTCCACATACCCTCGATGGGAGGTCTCTGATGTGTGATCCAGAGAGGTCCCAAAGGCTGGATCTACTGGTAGCCTGGCTTCACGCCTGAACATTAGCCTGTAAGGTGAAAATCCAGTAGCATCACTCTTTGTACTGTTGTAGGCATGAACTAATGCAGTGATGTGCCTACTCCAATGGGGTTTCTGTTCTGCAGTCAAAGTCCCCAACATGTTCAGGAGAGTTCTGTTGAACCTTTCCTGTTGAGGGTCCCCTTGTGGGTGGTAAGGAGTAGTCCTGGACTTTTGCATGCCTAGTAGATATAACAGTCCTTTTATCAGTGTGCTCTCAAAGTCTCTTCCTTGGTCCGAATGTATCCGTTGAGGTAGACCATAATGGACAAAGATCTTCTCCTGTGCTACTGTGGTTGCTTGCTGGTCTCTAGTAGGGAACGCCTGGGCATAGCGGGTGAAGTGATCTGTGACCACTAAGATGTCGCCTTGCCCACTCAGGTCGGATTCCAAACATAGAACGTCTATGCAGACCAGATCCATTGGCCCTTGGCTCTCTAAGTGGCCTATTGGGGCAGCCCTCTGGGGCAAGGTCTTCCGTTGTATGCACCTGAGGCAGGAATGACAATAGCTCTCCACTTCGGTCCTCGTGTGAGGCCAGTAGAACCTGTCCCTTACTAGTTGAAGAGTCCTCTCAGCTCCCAAATTACCATGCTGGTCGTGCAGAGCGATCAGCACCCTCTCTCTGTGTTTTTCCGGCAGGAGCAGTTGCCACTTCTCTTCGGGATCCTCAGAGGGGCCCCTTCGGTAGCCCACCCCTTGTTGTAACTGCAACTGATCCCACTCCTTCTGTAGTAGCCGGGCTTCTTTCCGGGGGCTCTTCTGCAGCAGATCAGGCTGTTTGTTCTCCAACGCCTTCAGTACTAGGCTACAGAGTGAGTCTTCCTCCTGATATCTCTTGAGATCCTTTTTAGATAGCTTGGGAAGAGGGAGTGGCAACAGATCCTGAGACGTCGGAAGAGGAGAGGACTCCGAGAAGTTGGAGAGGTGTAAGGACTCCGGGAATCTCTGATAACGCCCGTCCTTTTTTTTTCAAAAGAATTTATTGAAAAGAAACAACAGTACAATACAATATAGTCAGCGGGATCGCCCGTCCTTTTGAGTTCAGCCAGCTGTTCCCTTAAATCTTCAAGATCCCCCAGTGGGATTTGCCTGACTCTCTCCCGAAAGGGCTTGTCTCCCTCCAGTCGAATTTGGTGGGTTGCACTCTTTGCCAGCCCCATGTCAAACTCACTATTAGTGAAAGCTATCCTCCATCTCAGAAGTTGGGCTCTAGCTCTCTCCATTCAGGCAGGAGTAATAGGTGTGTTTTTCGGGCAGAATTGTTTTCCCGTTAAATCGTTTTCCCGTTAAATCACATGCCGAGACTGGGGTGGCTGGGCTGACCTGTCCTAACATTGTCCTGGCTGGCACCCTCACTGGCACTGCTGCTGTGTTGCGAACACTGACTGAAATCTTGCCTTGGCTCCTCTTCAATGCTCTGGTTGGCAATATTTCAGGGATAAGTTCCAATCCTTTATGTTCTACTTGGATTGAAGTCTCAAGGACAATGAAGGGGCCCGGATTTTTCCAGCTTAACTTGACGGAGGCTCTCAGGCAGAGTACTTCACCTGGCTGGACCAGTCTTTCTTTCTTGTCCAGAAGCCAGATTTTTCCCACTCCCTCTTTTGGGGCCTTCTCTTCTTGTTTAAGATCTCGATACACCTGGGCAAAAATGGGGTGTATTTTTGTGGGGAGGGTTCTCTCCTGCAGTACAAGCGGTGTAAGAATTCTTCTCACCAAGTCAGTGTTTGTCCCAATAATAAGAGAACTTTTGTCAGCCCCTGGGGGACGAGGGCACACCACGGCCAAGGTGTCAAAGGTTTCAGCCTTCCCTGCTGTACTTGGGTCAAAAGTGAGTTTGTCCGGCAGGCAACCATCATATGGGAAGTTAACCTCCATATCTCTAGTTCCTCCAGTTTCTGTAATGGCAGGTGCTTGAGATGTTTGTCGTAGAAGTCCCTGTAGAGCAATGTCACTTGAGCTCCAGTGTCCAGTAGGGCTTTTGTGTATATCCCCTCTACCTGGATAGGGACAATTGGAAAGGGCCCCACTAGCTTGGGAGGAAGTCCACTGGAAGTGGTACTTTTGGCCTGCTTAGTGGCTTGTACCTTTACACTTGGCTTTGGTAGCCTCTCCTTCTTCCGCCTTGGCTGGGCTACAGTCCCAGGGGTCTGGTGCATACAGGTTGATTTGGCATTAGCTATGGTAACTGGGTGCCCAGTTGACTCCCTCACTAGGGCCCTCTGAAGTTTTCCACCGACTTTGAGATTTTGTCTCTGCTATTGGGCTTGGGCACACTCGCCTGAGATGTCCCACTCCTCCACATTTGAAACAGACCTTCTTCATCGGTTTCATAGGGCGGTTAGTGGTGGAGGCCCCCAGAGCCTTGGGTGGCGAGACTTCTTCCGTCTTGGGTTCCACCAGCCTTGCAATCAACATAGTCATCATCTCCAGTATTTCCTTCTGTGTTTGGAACAGTTTCTCTAGTCCAGGCTGACTTGTGGGTAGATGGTGAATAGATGAAAGCCACGATCTCTGCTCAGCCCTCGATGTCAGGACACTGAGTTCTCGAGTGCTTGAGGGGACAATACTCCACACAACGGGTAACTTAACCAAGGTATACTTTACTGTATAAAGTGGAAAACAGGTGATTACAGTAATTGTGCTGTCATCCCAACATAGAATGACAGTACAATGATTTTTTGATAAAACAATTATAAACAATATAGATACACGGGATCTCCCCCTACTTTTATAGCAATGCGTGAGATCTCACTTAAAGTACTCAGTCTTTAATCTTCGTGTCTTTGCTAGCTAGGATAATTCCTTGTGATTTGTAATCCAAGGGTTAAAGTAGTTCAAGTTGAGTTAAAGATTATCCCAGTATAACTTCAGTAACTATGATACAAGGCTTGAGATGCAATAACAGGTGGGCCTTATGCCTGCCTAGTGTCATTTGCTATACTCCTCCGCCGTAGGACTATAAATCCCAGCAAGGCCTGTATATAAGTCTGACTAGGTGCAAAAGTCAATAAACTGTGGGCCTCAGCCCGTTCACCAACTGGATCGGAGCTCTGTATGGTAGCTTTGGTCCAGTGATTGCAGCTTGCTTCTGTGTCAGCCGGCTCCGTCCCTCCGTTCCGCTGCGGTGGATGAACCCGGTCTTCCGATGCTCAAACGAGTGTCTCTGGATCTTCCTAATCCAGTCACTGTATGTCTGGCACCGTCAGGTTTCTCTCACAAACAAGCGGGGTCGCGCTCCACAATGGCTGTAGGCCGCTTCCTCCGGGAGGCCTCCTCACAAGTCCTCACAGGCAGGCCATGCGTTCCCAAGAGGCCTAAAATGGCCACTCAGGTTCCTTTTATCTCCTACCCAGCATGCACTGTCAGAGAGGGTGTCCATGGGTAGGTCACCAAGCATCCTGGGTAAAAAGGTCAACCTTCCAATGTAAAGAACAGTCACTTCCTGTATTCAGTCTTTTTGCTTTTTGGAAGCAATAATCGTTTAAGTTCACTATCAGTATTTGGCCGCTAGATGGTGCCAAATACTAAGCCATATAAACGTCCATAGACTTTTGTTATAACATGCAAACATAATTAATAAGCAAGAATGTCAGCACTACACTTTCATTGTAAATGCTAATACACATCAGTAGACAAGGATACGAGCGCTACACTACTATTAGCTTCTTTCAATGAACCAGCCTCATATAGGTTAAACATCAAACAAAGGCAATTAATTCAATGTTTTTTGGGTGGCTATACACCTCTAAAGAGCAAAATAAGCTTGTACATTCAAAATATTTTTTATGGGGTTTTAAACAATAATAAATACTTTTAGTTATAGTCAACCCTCTAGATTTCACGTACAAATAATTATAACTTTATGTGCAGTGATACTTTAGAATAACTTTGGATAACTATATTTTTGCAGTTTTGACATTTTAGTCCATTCATACTTTTATACAAGAATATTAGATTAAAAGTTAAACCCATAATATGCCACAGTACTGTAATAAAATGTTTGTAAAATATATCAGTATTTTAAATAAATGAAAAGAGGTTAACAATATAAACATAGTTGGCTAAATTCAAGTCATGGGAACAGAGAAAATATCTCTTATTAAAATAATACATTGCTTGTCCTAAGTTTTCCCCTCCACATATGTTTTTTAAAGATAAATTCTTCAATTTAACAGTAGCAGCAGCAATATGAAGGAAACTTTTCAGTTTTCCTTTTTACTTATGCAAGTTAAGATCACTGTATCTCACCGCTGATATAGTTTTTGTTTGTGTTTTACTTGCTTTTGCTTTTCTACCCTCCTAGCTAAACTTTCTGTCTCTGTACCACATTTTATAGGCACTTAAGTCAACAAGAAATGTAATATAAAAGAGAAAATTACAAAAAAGATATTCAAACGCAGTAACTGAAGTCTACTAAACTGTCTTGAAACAGCTAACTTTAAAAGCTATAAACTGGCAGTTCAAAAGATTAACTTCCATTAATTAATCTGAGAAGAAAAGGTAAACAATACATAGATGTTAATTTCAATTGTGTCAAAAGAGAGAAAGTCTTTAAACTTCATGAAGGAATAAAAAAGTATACAATTCAAAGATGTAAATGTAAAAAAAGAAAACGCTATTAAATTAATTAGAACCAAATTTATACAAGAATTGTATTGCATTAAAATGTTCTTTGAGCCATTTAACATAGCTGGAATTATATTTACTGCCTCTCTGGGTTTACTGTCCTATTTAACCCCCCTATCTCTTCTTACCCTGGTAGATGCAGATGAGTTCATGGCTTGGCTCAGTCTGAATGCAAGTTCAGATCAAACTTTTGTTTATTCAGGTTTTTGGACGAACTACTAAACATTAATCTATTTGATAGGAGTACAACCTCATGCATAACAGTGATATAACTTCCACTACTACACTTCACAGCTTTCTGCTGTCAATAGTTGTTAAGAACACCAGCAGGTGTTCAGTCCTTGACATCACTGGTCCCATTCACTTACTGTACATGGCCAAAAATCCCAAGCCATGTAAGCAAATTGGTGGGGATAGTTTAAACAAAATGGCAGCAGATACCCCCCGAAATCCACACCAGACATTTATCTTAGCATACAGCCTGGCTGGCCAGGAAAGGGGGGGGGGTGTTTATGCACCCCCCCCTTTGTGAACCATGCCAGGCCAAATACCTTCAACTTTGGGGGGCAACCCTGGCCTTGTGGTTGTGGGGTTCTGTGGATGGGGGCTTATCGGAATGTTTAACACTAAGGGGGAACCTAGATACCACCTCTCTGAATACCTCTCTCCCTGTGATTGGGAGTATATAGGAACCCGGAGGTAGCTGGTGGTTCATTTGCTTGACTCAACTCTAAGGACACACATCCTAATCCTACACACAGGTCACTTCCCTGTTGGAAGATCAACTATCCTCTTATGGTATGTTGTAGCTGTTTATCACTCTATACACACCCATTCATGTAGTTCCCTTGTGGAAACACATAGATATCTTTGTCCCAGTACCCTCACACCCCAATATACTAAACTAATCCCCCTTTTTTTTGACACACTTCTTTCTAGAAATACCATGCACTTCTGGTGTACACATAGTCCTTTGAGTCTTGACTGTGACCACTATGCTGGGCTCCGGGTGCTGCTCTCCACCCTTGGAGGGTTCCCCCGCTTCAACCCTGGGGGGAGACATCATGCCTTCGGCCCCCATCTGCCTTGGTGGCTACCGAACAGGGCCTAGGAACCATTAGTAGTACTCCAATGTATTTTCCATTACAGTGAGACATGTAGTCTCAGCCCTCCTCTCATTCTCATTATTAACCCCTGCTCTCCTTTTCTCAGTTTACTACTTCATAACACTCCTGATGAATGGTTGAAATACCAGGAAATGCGTAGAGTGCCATTAGATGCCAACAGTTATCCTTCTTTATTATAATGATGTACTACAACATGTATATCTACTATGTCTATTTTTATCTGTATTGTATACAATGTAGCAACATATGCATTGAAAGTCTGGTGACTACCTATGTACTTGATACAAAACATTTGACATGTATTTTAGGGTATAATAAACTTTGTACGGTAGATTAAATTTTACTTTATATTGTTATTATTTTTAATTCTCTACATGGCGTACCCTCAATTAAAGTCCAATTAACTCACCCTTTCCTACTTATTAAATTAGGGATGGAGGCCGACATGTCTTTCAACGTGTGTGTCAGGTCACGTTCATATTTTACACACCAAATTTTGGGTTAAACACCCGCTCACAGACCTGTCACACCCTACCTACTTCATTGGGGTTTTAATAATTGTGCAGTAATATATCAATTCATTATTAGATATCTTTCCCTATTCCTACTAGATTCCCAAGCCATTCCCTATCTATGTATTATCTTCGACCCAAAATTTATTAATTAATTATCTGGTCATTAGACCATTTCCCTACTCCCAGTTCGGTTCAGCCTGGGCTATGGGGGATATGGGTGTTTTCTTTGCTTCCGGAGTTGGGATGAGCAGCGGCCCATCCCTCCCCCTCACCTTCGGGTGGGGGCGGGGCCTGGTTCCCTGCTCATCGGCGCCATGCTTGGACGCCGCCTTTGGCGATGCCATTGACGTTGAATCAACGTCACTCCAATTCCATCTATGGCCATGCACGGGATGGGCCTGGAGCCCACTGCTGATGGCTCCTCCATGTGCAGCTGGGTTCCTCCGCCTTTCCTGTGCACTGTGGCCAATTAGACATGGCGTTAGCGGGGCCCCTCCCTGTGATTGGGAGTATATAGCAACCCGGAGGTAGCTGGTGGTTCATTTGCTTGACTCAACTCTAAGGACACACGTCCTAATCCTACACACAGGTCACTTCCCGGTTGGAAGATCAACTATCCTCTTATGGTATGTTGTAGCTGTTTATCACTCTATACACACCCATTTATGTAGTTCCCTTGTGGAAACACATAGATGTCTTTGTCCTAGTACCCTCACACCCCAATATACTAAACTAATCCCCCTTTTTTTTGACACACTTCTTTCTAGAAATACCATGCACTTCTGGTGTACACATAGTCTTTTGAGTCTTGACTGTGACCACTATGCTGGGCTCCGGGTGCTGCTCTCCACCCTTGGAGGGTTCCCCCGCTTCAACCCAGAGGGGAGACATCATGCCTTTGGCCCCCGTCTGCCTTGGTGGCTACCGAACTGGGCCAAGGAACCATTAGTAAGTACTCCAATGTATTTTCCATTACAGTGAGACATGAAGTCTCAGCCCTCCTCTCATTCTCATTATTAACCCCTGCTCTCCTTTTCTCAGTTTACTACTTCATAACACTCCTGATGAATGGTTGAAATACCAGGAAATGCGTAGAGTGCCATTAGATGCCAACAGTTATCCTTCTTTATTATAATGATGTACTACAACATGTATATCTACTATGTCTATTTTTATCTGTATTGTATACAATGTAGCAACATATGCATTGAAAGTCTGGTGACTACCTATGTACTTGATACAAAACATTTGACATGTATTTTAGGGCCTAATAAACTTTGTACGGTAGATTCAATTTTACTTTATATTGTTATTATTTTTAATTCTCTACATGGCGTACCCTCAATTAAAGTCCCATTAACTCACCCTTTCCTACTTATTAAATTAGGGATGGAGGCCGCCATGTCTTTCAACGTGTGTGTCAGGTCACATTCATATTTTACACACCTCTCTGAATATGTCTGAATACCTAATACAAAAAAAAAAGAGAAGAATAAAAAATCACATTTATATTGCCCAGGAAGTGTAAAAGTTTATGATATATAGTATTTATTGTTTATGATGTTTGAAACATGTTTACTGTAAGGAGAATTTTTAAAAATGTTGTAAAAATCCATCCCATTTACTACATAAGTGCACACTATAAGCTTTTTTTTTCGTTCAATCCAGTGGCCTAGAATGATAAAGGGAGGTGTGAGGCAATGGGCATATAGTTCAAAGGTTCTTTTGGCTGATGTACAGTGCCTTGCAAAAGTATTCACCCCCTTGGCATTTTTTGTGTTTTGTTGCTTTGCAACCTGGAATTAACATGGATTGTTTGAGGATTTGCATCATTTAATTTACAGAACATGCCCACAACTTTAAAGATGTTTTTTTATTATTATTGTGAAGCAAACTACAAATAGGACAAAATAACTGAAAAAGTCAATGTGCATAACTATTCACCCCACTAAAGTCAATACTTTGTAGAGCCACCTTTTGCAGCTATCACATCTCCAAGTCGCTTTGGATAAGTGATGGGGGAAAAAACTGCGCTAAAGTCAAAAAATAAATGTATAAAAAAGCTGCTAACACTCAAACAAAGTCTAACGTGAATGGTGAAAAAATAGTGTAGCGCTAATAATGATATATAATACAAATACCAATACAGTACGTGTACTCAAAACACAATGTAAGTATTAAGTGAATGAACAATGTAAAAAAAAACATCCTAAAGGAATGTGCATGGCACAATAAACACAAAATGTGCATGCAATCCAATTGTAAGTAAAACTTCAATTGATAGTGCAAGTTGAAGACCCCTAGTGTCGAAACGCGTTGGGATAGCATTTACTGCACCCCACATTGGGGGGATCACTTCTATATTTGTCATTTTTGATGTATGACAAATTTCAATAAACATATCGGTTTGACCTGCACTATCTGGAGCCCTCCTTCTTTTTCCATATGTTTTTTCTGTTGGAGCTTATGAAGAGCTGTTTCGGGGTGCACCTATGTTGAACATATAGTGTCTGTGCAGATCACTGATGGAGAATCGGGGACCCTGCACCTGATCCAGACTATTCAGGATTTCAAGCTTTCCATCTTTGTCCATCTCAGCTGGTAAGAGTATCCTGAAGAGTTGTTTAGAGTGACTACAGACAACTTGTTTTTTCTTTCCCACTGTTTTGGTGTCACCTTAACAGGAAGAAGTTCAACCTGTCTAATTTTAGTTTTTGTGGACTTCACTCTGCACTATCAATTGAAGTTTTACTTACAATTGGATTGAATGCACATTTTGTGTTTATTGTGCCATGCACATTCCTTTATGATTGTTTTTTTTACATTGTTCATTCACCTAATACTCACATTGTGTTTTGAGTACACGTATTTGTATTTGTATTATATATCATGTATTATTAGCGCTACATTATTTTTTCACCATTTACTTTGGATAAGTCTCTATGAGCTTGCCACATCTTACCATTGGGATTTTTGCCCATTCCTCCTTGCAAAACTGTTCCAGCTCCTTCAAGTTGGATGGTTTGCACTTGTGAACAGCAATATTTAAGTCTGACCACAGATTTTATATTGGATTGAGGTCTGGGCTTTGACTAGGCCATTCCAACACATTTACATGTTTCCCCTTAAACCACTGAAGTGTTGCTTTAGCAGTGTGTTTGGGGTCATTGTCCTGCTGGAAGGTGAACCTCCGTCCTAGCCCCAAATCACACACAGATTGGTACAGGCACCATCCATCTTTCCTTCAACTCTGACCAGTTTCCCAGTCCCCACTGCTGAAAAACATCCCCACAGCATGGTGCTGCCACCACCATGTTTCACTTTGGGGATGGTGTTCTTTGGGTGATGTGATGTGCTGGGTTTGCGCCAGACATAGCTTTTTCTTTGATGGCCAAAAAGTTAAATTTTAGTCTCATCAGACCAGAGCACCTTCCTCCATACATTTTGGGAGTCTCCCACATGCCTTTTCGCAAACTCAAAACGTGCCATTTTGTTTTTTGCTGAAAGTAATGGCTCTCTTCTGGCCACTAAGCCCAACTCTATGGAGCGTACGGCTTATTGTCATCCTATGTACAGATACTCCAGTCTCTGCTGTGGAACTCTGAAGCTCCTCCAGGGTTACCTTAGATCTCTGTGCTGCCTCTCTGATTAATGCCCTCCTTGTCCGTGAGTTTTGGTGTGCAGCCGTCACTTGGCAGGTTTGCTGTTGTGCCATGTTCTTTCCATTTGGTTATGATAGATTTGATGGTGCTCCTAGGGATCATCAAAGATTTGGATATTTTTTATAACCTAACCCAGACTTTTCAACAACATTGTCCCTTACTTGTTTGGAGAGTTCCTTGGTCTTCATGGCAGTGTTTGGTTAGTGGTGCTTCTTGCTTAGGTGTTGCTGCCTCTGGGGTCTTTCAAAAAGGTGTGTATATGTAATGACAGATCATGTGACACTTAGATTGCACACAGGTGGACATCATTTCATTAATTATGTGAATTCTGAAGGTAATTGTTTGCATCAGAGCTTTTTATGGGCTTCATAACAAAGGGGGTGAATACATACGCACATGCCAAACGACATTAAAGTCAATTCACTAAAGGAAATATTGTAGCATTGATCTCACCTACATGACTAAAGGAGCTTTTCGAGGCTAATTTGTTGGAATTTCAAGCCATTCAAAGGTGAGTGAGGAGAAGGAGAAGAGTGGTTGCAATTGTGTCAGCATTAATTTAAACAGCACACATTGCACAATCATTTCACAGAAGCAGAAGCCTTTCCAGGTAGCTAATCATGGTGCTGTTTGGGGAGTTTTGTGGTTTTATGGAACTGACCACACAGCGCAGTTATGCATTTCCACCAATGACCAAACTGTTGACTGTCCTGCACTTACTGAATGTCCTCATGTCAGACGGTTGCTTTAGAGGTGGTTGGAGTATACCAGGCATCATTTTCACATCTCCTTACTAAGGCCCTGCAGGGTTTCAGGCAAATTCCGCCCAAATATATACAGTATATATACAGTATCTCACAAAAGTAAGTACACCTCTCATATTTTTGTAAATATTTTATTATATCTTTTCATGTGACAACACTGAAGAAATTACACTTTGCTACACTGTAAAGTAGTGAGTGTACAGCTTGTATAACAGTGTAAATTTTCTGTCCCCTCAAAATAACTTAATCCACAGGCATTAATGTCCAAACCGCTGGCAACAGAAGTGAGTAAACCCCTAACTGAAAATGTCCAAATTGGCCCAAATTAGCCATTTTCCCTCCCCGGTGTTATGTGACTCATTAGTGTTTCAAGGTCTCAGGTGTGAATGGGGAGCAGGTGTGTTAAATTTTGTGTTATCGCTCTCAATCTCTCATACTGGTCACTGGAAGTTCAACATGGCACCTCATGGCAAAGAACTCTCTGAGGATCTGAAAAAAAGAATTGTTGCTCTACATAAAGATGGCCTAGGCTATAAGAAGATTGCCAAGTCCCTGAAACCGAGCTGCAGCACAGTGGCCAAGACTATACACAGCGGTTTAACAGGACAGGTTCCACTCAGAACAGGCCTCACCATGGTCAATCAAAGAAGTTGAGTGCACGTGCTCAGTGGCATATCCAGAGGTTGTCTTTGGGAAATAGACATATGTGTGCAGCCAGCATTGCTCCAGAGGTTGAAGGGGTGGGGGGGTCAGCCTGTCAGTGCTTAGACCATACGCTGCACACTTCATTAAATTGGTCTGCATGGCTGTCTTCCCAGAAGGAAGCCTCTTCTAAAGATGATGCACAAGAAAGAATGCAAACAGTTTGCTGAAGACAAGCAGACTAAGGACTTGGATTGCTGGAACCATGTCCTGTGGTCTGATGAGACCAAGATAAACGTATTTGGTTAAGATGGTGTCAAGCATGTGTGGCGACAACCAGGTGAGGAGTACAAAGACAAGTGTGTCTTGCACTACAGTCAAGCATGGTGGTGGGAGTGTCATGGTCTGGGGCTGCATGAGTGCTGCCGGCACTGGGGAGCTACAGTTCATTGAGGGAACCATGAATGCCAACATATACTGTGACATACTGAAGCAGAGCATGATCCATTCCCTTTGGATATTGGGGCGCAGGGCAGTATTCCAACATAATAACGACCCCAAACACACCTCCAAGATGACCACTGCCTTGCTAAAGAAGTTGAGGGTAAAGGTGATGGACTGGCCAAGCATGACTTCAGACCTAAACCCTATAGAGCATCTGTGGGGCATCCTCAAACGGAAGGTGGAGGAGCGCAAGATCTCTAACATCCACCAGCTCCGTGATGACATCGTGGAGGAATGGAAGAGGACTCCAGTGGCAACCTGTGAAGCTCTGGTGAACTCCATGCTTAAGAGGGTTAGGCAGTGCTGCAAAATAATAATGGCCACACAAAATAGTATCATGGATATCTCAACGTATGACACATAGATAGTGCATGGAAGTATATGTTCATATGTTCAACTTCTCTCTGTTCATTTCTCCCACCTCCAAAACACATATATATATATATATATATATATATATATATATATATATATATATATATATATATACAAATGTGATTGTTTGGATTGGCTCATTAAATAGCTTGTGATGGCTTTTAAACAATTAACTAACCCAAATTGAGAAAAGCCTTGTTTATTCTGGTTTATTACATCACCCAAGAGATTGGGGCCAGGAGCTTTCTCCCACACCTCAGTGTGCTTTTACCACATCGGAAAAAAGGGTTGGATAATATTGCGCTGAGTATAGGAATTTATAGAAAAGCTGCAAGACTACAGCAACAGCACTACGCCATCTCTACTACTTACTATGAGCCTAACTTTTTCTACTTAAATGTGAGTGTTTCTAATCTGTTTTTTACAACATTAAATATATCTTACGGTATTACACTATGTGAGTCTCTCTCTCAATATGATCCAATACATATTAACACAGGTGAACTATTGGAGTTTTTGACAACCACATCCCACCTGCTGGCCATTTATTTGCGCATATCAACCTTGGAGCCTATCCGTGGAATAGGGATCTGGTAACCCTCCACAAAAAGCTTGTCACGACTTGTGAGGCAAATATCTCTTCAAGTCCGTGACCTCCGGTAAGCCTCATTCCAATAAGTGTTGACGCCGACAGGACCACGATCACCTCACCTAGAACACCATACAGTGTCAACAGCTGTTCACGAATATATATTTTGTCACTTATATGGACTATACCGCTATATATACATATATATACAGCTTGGTTGTTCTTCAATCATCACCCACTTGTCGCTTTTTTTACCCTAACAGATTCATGCTTTGATATTCACAATATTTTTTGCATTTTTTACTGTTCACTATAATTAAATTTTTATCCATCACAGGATCACTTTTCACTTTCACAGTTATTTATTCACGTATTTTTATTCAGTTTTACACTTAAATAACTATTTACATTTTTTATATTTTTATGACATATATTTATGATTTATTTTATATATTTTTATATATAATATATTTATATTTATGTGATCAATTTAAATGTATGGGTTAACCTTATACCCACGCACATCAGCACTCGAGCGCAACATATATATACTGCTTTTACCACATCAGATTGCAGTATCCCCTTGCACCCCATTTTAATGTACAGCCAGGAAGGATGGTAAGTGGTGATTTAAAGAGGGTGCCCTGTTCTGCCCCCTGTAAATTTATTTAGCTGGCTGGAGAGGAAAGGGCATTGCATGCTGAACAATAATACACTAGACCCACAGCTGAACCTGCAGCCATGATCTTGGTGTAACAATTTCCACCTAAGCCCTTCTACATATATGTCTAGTTATTAACTACAAAATTAATGTAAGATATGTTACTATTGTTACTCATCATGATTTACTATTGCTTTCTTAAAAATGGAAATTGTAATATGTATTGGTTATCCTTGTCTGCCATGGCTGTTAACACCACTCTTGAGATTCTCCACAGTGGCAGAATCTCTGTACAGTGCTGCAATTACTAAGACAAGAGGTGTCATTGAGCTTACCTTTGGGGTCCTTAAAAGCAGGTTCTGTATCTCACTATCTGGTGGTTTACTGTGCTGTAGCCTTGAGAAAATTGGTGACATGTTTTTGGCGTGCTGTGTCCTTTATAACTCAGCCTATCGTGCTGGATTGTTTTTTAAGTTTGAGGTTTAAGACACTGATGAGGAATATAATATCCATAGCAGACCTGAAGTGCCTGGTAATTGCATTTGGGGGGACCCCCACGCTTTTTTTTTAATCAATGACTTTTTTTTTATCAATGACTTTCAATGAATGACTGTTCTCTGTGTTACGGGAGCCGTCAATTCATTAGCCGCGAGTGATTTTAAATAGCTTTTTTTCCTGCAAAAATGACACTTTGTGCAGGGACAGTTCTAAGCACCGGAAACATGTGCCCCTTCACAGGCATACTATAGACACCCCCCAGATGTGATACTGCAATGCTGTACTAACAGCACGCACACACTAATCCCCAGAATCACAGCAGATAATGTCAGCAGTCAGCAGCACATAATAACACTGACACTGGAACACAATATATGAGGCCGCCGGCGCGGCGGCCTTTTATAATGTGGGGCATGTACTAAACCCCCTGAGCTATAATTGGCCACAGGCATCCTGCCTGTGGCCAATTATTGCTCTCCTCGCCGCTGGCTCTATGATTGGCCAAGCATGCGGGTCACAGTGCATGCTTGGCCAATCATCAGCCAGCAATATACTGCGACTGGCGCAGTGCATTGCGGGCCACTTGCATCACACGAATTTGATGCGAGCGGCCCAAATAGTTCTGGGCTTGAATCGAACACCGGGCCCATCTCTACCCAGCATCTAGAGTTTGGAAACTTTTCTACAGTGCAATTTCTGCTGAGAGCAAAGCTGCCATTTGCAAATATTGTGAGAAGAAATATTCTATTCTAAATGCTATAAGGATGACAAAACACATCCTTGCATTCATGATTTTAAAAAGCAAGCTTATTTTATTTACTGAATAAGCTGTACTTTTATTTCAAGAATAATACATTTATATACTGTACAATGCATTTCACAATCCCAGTGTAACAAAGTGACTTTTAATTTGTAAAACTACTCTACACTGCATATTTTTTTTTTCCAAAATTTTTTTTTTCCTACGAAGCCTTATGGGGTGGTGTGACTAGCTGCCAAGCAGAATGGACGTCTGATCTCCCATTTCCAGCGCAGACTGGAGATTGAAGCAGGGAAGCACCACTACACAGACCAAATCTTTACTTTCTAAAGACACCAGCGATCAGGCAATCACCCCACCATGTCCCGCAAGAGGAAAGATTACAGACAACCCAGGTAGCTAACAGCTTACTTCACACAGCCGCCGAGGCTCCAATTCCAAGATGGTGCCCGCAGCCTACAATACGAAGATGACGGTTCATACAAAGACCTTCAGAATGCTGATCCGGCAGAAATATCCCTTACCAGGGATGGAGCAACGAACATTCCGTCCTCCACAGGCTGATCAACACAAAACAGCCCAGTAAAATCACGGATGCGGCTGGATTTTGACCCTCACAACCCGGAGGTGAGTCTTCTGATAGCTGCTCGTCCTGTCCCATTACCTCAGCAATCCCCTATAGTGTCCTTTCCTACATCCAACCAACCTGTGCTAGACACTACAATGAAAGAGATGCTCATCTCTCTCCAAAACTCCCTGCATGTCACTATAAATTCCATGTTCATGAAATTTTCCTCAGAGATGCACTCCATGGGGAACAAAGTGTCCCAAATTGATAATCAGGTGGGTGAAATAACAGAAACAGTGAATGAATTAGTGGATGCACATGAACACACATGTGACGACCACCAATGGATGAGGGCCGAAATGGTGGACCTGGAAGACAGGTCTCTTCGCAACAACGTGAAAATATGCGGTATACCCGAGAGTGTCTTACCATCTGACCTTAATGCTTACACCAGACAGCTAATCTCCACCCTGCTTCCTGAGCTGTCTCCCATGGAAACCATTATTGACTAATCCATCCTCTACCTAAACCCCCTCACCTCCCTGAGGAAGTTCCCTGTGATGTATTACTGAGAATACATTTCTATCACACTAAAGATCAGCTTTTGTTTAAAGCAAGACAACTGGGTCAACTCACAGCACCATAATCCAAACTGCAACTGTACGCAGACCTGTCGCAATATACTCGACAGCTCAGACACCAACTAAACACAATGACCAAACCTCTCAACAACCATAAGTTTCCCTAACAATGGGGACTCCCTACGAAGCTAATGGTCACTAAAAATGGGAAAAAACACAACATCCACACGTTGGAAGAAGGGCTCCTGTTACTCCAGTCTTGGGTAATCATTCCTGATCCTGCGATCAGGGAA
Source organism: Lithobates sylvaticus (assembly GCA_028564925.1). Lineage (NCBI taxonomy): Eukaryota > Metazoa > Chordata > Amphibia > Anura > Ranidae > Lithobates > Lithobates sylvaticus. Next base: position 281,213,284 of record CM053026.1, read on the forward strand.
CACCCACACCAACATCAAAGCTAATGATCCAAAGTTAGTGCTTCCACTACCATGTTTAAATACAGTATTATATTCCGGTTCAGCACTACGCTCATTACAGCCAGCTCACAAGCTTTTACCCCAATATAGCTCAGCAGCGCTAAACCTAAATCCAGCTGAATCACTTCAAAACTTTTACTTCCGTTTGTTTCGATTTTTTGTTCTTACTTTTCTCTACATTTACCCCTTATATAACTGGTAATTTTCTCATTTTCTCATCCTTCTGATTACTACTCCCGAGAACACACAAAGGACTTCTGAACAAGCCTTATCGCATCTTCTACTCAGCGAACCCCAAGTATCAACAATCCGCTGTATAAAGAGTCAGACCTCAACGCCTCTAACTTCATCCAACTGTAAGTAAACCAGACGCATGTTACACCAGCCTTTTCACATTAGCTAAAACACTAAAGGCTTAAACCACCCAGCTAAAAGAGCCTCACTTTGGTGAACAGCTCATGAGTCTCACTGTGACGTGATATGTGTACTAGAGACACACTTCAAGATAAATGAGGAACTCCACTGCTCCAACAAGACCTTTCCTCACATCTTTAAAGCCTCAGGCCCACACAAGAAAAATGGTGTACTAATAGCAGTCAAAAATACTACATCCTTTACCCTCCATGACAGTCTTATAGACGTTGAGGGGAGATACCTAGCCCTAGATTGCACACTGGACAACACCAGATGTACCCTAGTAAACAATTACGCCCCAACACCCAGAAAATCAAATTCCTGACAAAACTCATGAAAAAAATATGCAAGTTCAGACAAGGTCTTATAATCTGCGAATCGACCATCTCTACAATAACATGTTCAGATCATGCACCCGCCACTATCAATATTGACACCCTACCAAAGACCACTACCACGAGACTATGGAGAGCCATCGCTTCCATCTTACAATCGCCCACATATGCTACCTACCTATGCGATTGACTTGAAGAATTCTTCACCATCAACAATGGATCAGTCTCAGACAGTACTACCTTATGGAATACCCATAAGGCATTCATAAGGGGAATCCTTATACAAATAGGTGCTAGGGAGAAGAGGAAAAGGGGCAACGTCTAAACTTCCTCACTTCATCCATTAAAGAACTGAATGAATGAATGACTTGTATAGCGCAACCTATGCGAACTGAATCGCCTCAGGGCGCTTTTTGCCACTGGTGTCCATCTGTGGTATAGTGCGGTCCTTGCCCTGTGGGGTCCTGACACGCTTACAAACACATATACATACAACATACACATATTTGGCCAATTTTATCGACAGGATCTAATTAACCTACCAGCATGTCTTTGGAGTGTGGGAGGAAACCGGAGTACCCGGAGAAAACCCACGCAGGCACAGCGAGAACATGCAAACTCCAGGCAGAAGGTATGGAGAGATCCACCGCTCCAGGTTGATCCACCCAAACTCAATCCCACAGCTGTTCCTATGGTTAGAGAACCCAGGTGCAGGCACGGCACAAGCTGATGAAGATGCAAATTAAGGACTCTGGACGGCCGCACTCCAAGAAAAATTCAAAAGCCTTTATTGGTAAACTATGGAATCACACAAAAATAGGTCACAGCAAAGCAAGAAAATAGCTAATGCATTTCACACTACCAAGAGTGCTTACTCATAGCTAATGCACATGGAGAAATATGGCAAATAAATACATTTCATGATGTTACACACTTAGGGCTCTTTCACACGGGGCGGATCAGTGCAGATCCGCCCCGTGGATAGCCGCTTGCTCAGCGGGGATCGTCGGAGCGATCTCCGCTGAGCAGGAAGATGACAGGTCCGTCCCTGCACTCAGGGCAGGGACGGACCTGTCAGAGCGCCGCTCTCCCCTATGGGAGATCGGGTGACGACGGACCGTAGAGTCCGTCGTCACCCGATTCGCTCTGCAGACGGATGAAAAAATAGGGTTTTCCTCCATCTGCAGAAATGGAGCAGAGCGGGCACGGACGAGAGCGGGTGTCAGCGGATGCTCATCCGCTGACACCCGCTATCCCATAGGGATACATGTATGTCCGTTATTCATCCGAAAACGGAAGGATGAAAAACGGGCATACGGTCCGTCCGTGTGAAAGAGCCCTAAGAGTTGATTGGTTAATTGGTTAATGAATAATTCAATTGATGGATGAACTGGCCAGCTGACTCTGATCAAGAACTAGATCTGTCCCCATCAAACATTCAGTAAAGAACCTTCAACCTGTGTCACTGATAACACTCTCAGCCTAATATTACTACCATGTCCATATGATGTATGCAACCAAAAAAAAAAATAAAAATGTGTCCATCTATATATGTTGAAAACGTCCATAGGTGTAAAAAAAATATATATATTTTTTGTATGGATATCGATGTGACTGTGGCAAAACTTGATGAAAAAAATAATAAAAATAATAAATAAATACAAAAAAGATTATATGTGTCATAAAGTGTAAATGACTGGGAGGTGAAAAGTGTGTTCTGTTCAGAACATTACTATAATAAAAGGAGGTGACAGTGCAGCTAAGGCTCAGATGTCATTAGAAAATGTGTCCCATAATACATGTTCAAAATATGTGAGATGATAAATTAAAAAACTTGAAGCTATGTCATGTGAAAGTGAACAATAAGGTAAAGACTTGGGACTGTGACAAATATGGGGGTGAAAATAGATTACTGCTAGACAACTAAATGAAAGAAACATACATCAAAAGCAGACATGTGTGTATTATTATACATGTGCACACATATATAAACGTGCACATACATACAGTGTGCAATCTGTGTGTGATATAACGCATTTCTAAGTAGCTGATCAGCAGTAATCATTTAAAACTATTGTGAAGTGTAAATACAAATATTGCATCCAAATGTAGTGATGTGTCCGTGAATATGGACTTTTACAAGTATAGATGGATATAAATAAATGTATTTTCTATATATTCATGGACGAAAAGCCACCCAATCCACAAAAACAAGGGGGCTGACAGATAACCTATATTATGTAATCAATTACATAAAAAACATGTAAGTGATATATAAAATGTAAATGTCTCCTAGTGTGAACAACCTAGACACGACCTATTGTTTGTGAACCCACATAGAAAAACCTCAGAAGGTGTTAATGTGTAGTGACCTATAACATGGCTTAAAACTGGGCATATGCAGATGACTAAGAAATAATGTATACGGAAAAAGAAAAGGGGGGGGAGAGGAGAGGATGGCGGAAAAAACACGGCATGTAATCCAACCACACTTTGCTCATTGACAAGAAAAAGGCATCAAAAATACATATATTTATATATATATACTTCACTTAGAATAGTGTTCCATATATGATGGACAAAAATGGTATAAAAAAATAATAATAATAAGTGTAAATAATGTGTATATATGCACTTCATCCAAAATGATGTCATATTTATAATGGACAGAAAATAATATCAAAAAGTACATATACACCTCATTTAAAAGTAACATTATGTATATGGCAACACTAATAGTAAAAGAGTGTAGTAAAGTGTATTGCACGTATCCAAAAGCCAGGGTGCCGTCATAAATTTGGGAAATGGCAAAACACTAAGTTTTAATTAGAGTCCATTTGGATACTAGCACTGTGCAGACCGGTGTGTGAAACGCCCTTTCACAGGAGCTTAGCAGGTGATGTCTTTATCATGCCAAAAGAGGTCCGCCCAAATCTAAGAGTATAATGATCTAAAAAAGACAGGTAAATGCAGATCGTGCGATGTAGTCGTTGCGTGTATGCGTTTCTAAAACATTGGGTAGATGTATCTCATGTAAATACATAAACATGTTTATCCAAAGTCATGAGTGTTAAATCACATATATGGCATATTTGGCACCTCTACACCTCCTGAGTTTAAATAAAATGAAATAAAATAACCCCACTGATGGCTCTAAATCAAACTACATATGACAAGGAAAGCCAGTGTCGTGAATGAAAATAAATAAATAAAAATAAGAAAAACATTATTTGTTGGGATTTGAACCAGCGACCCTATTACTGCTAGGTGAAAGTGCTAACCACTACACCACTGTGCTGCCCCTAGAAGCTAGAAAAGATTAACCAATCTAAACCAGACCCCAACATCAAAACAAAGCTTGTACTTCTTAGACAGGAACTAAGAACATTCCTACAAGAATCTTTTGAAAAAATCCCCTAAAAAATTTAAGGCCAAACACTACAATACGGGCAATAAGGCAGGGGAGGCCATGGCCTTAAAAATTAAAGGATACCACAACAAAACAAAGATTCCACACCTCTTCCATCCCTCCACTAATACCAAACTCATTGACCCCCAAACCATAGCTGATGCTTTCAGCCATTACTACAACACCACAATACCCCAACCATCTAATGACGAAATAAGCTTGTTCCTGCGAGAAATTAATTTACCTATACTCTCTCCAGAACAGCTCTCAATGCTTAATGCCCCTTTTACAACCCAAGAACTGTTGGACATAATTTCAAAATTATCTTCTGATAAGTCAACAGGTCCAGACGGACTCACTGGAGAATATTACAAACAATTCAAGACTACTTTAGTGCCCTACCTGACCCAAGTATGCAATGGTGCTGCCTCCTCTTCCTCTCTCCCTCTCGAAATGCTCAAAGCTCTTTTTATTACCCTACCGAAGCCAGGGAAAGAACCTACCTCACCCCAAAATTTAGACCAATTTCCCTACTTAACATTGACACAAATATCTATGCCATCCCTGATACACCAAGGCCAATCCAGTTTTACAGCCAGACGTCAAACGTTCAATGACATATGCAGCCTCATTAACATTATACATAATGCAGAAAGCACCCGAATGCCTTCTCTGCTTCTGTCTTTAGATGCAGCGAAGGCATTCAACAGAGTTCATTGGACTTACCTCCAAAATACACTTTGCAAATTCTGACTCCAAGGTCATATCCTATCGGCCATCATGGCCCTCTGTTCATCTCCATCAGCACAAGTATATTCAGCAGAAATGTTATCCAAACCATTCCTTATATCTAATGGAACCTGTCAGGGGTGCCCCCTATCACCTCTCATATTTAATTTAATAATGGAACCTCTTGCCGAGCATATTAGATCACAGCCACTCATTTCTGGATTCCAGATTGGCCCCATAGAACACAGCATTAATTTATTTGCCGATGATGTGATACTTATGATGACCAACCCAACTGTTTCCCTGGCTTCGGTACAATTATTTCTGCATAGATTTAGTAGTATTTCTTATTACAAAGTGTACATTAGCAAATCTTCCATATTAGATCTCGGAATGTATGGCATCACCAGCAACATACTTAGAAATATGTATACATACTCATGGGCGGACATAGGCATTTCCTATCTGGGAATCATGCTCAATAGATCTGTGAAACAACTCTTTGCTAACAACTGTGTTGACCTCAAACGCACTTTCTCCCATGACTTCACCAAACTTTCCAAATCTGAATTCACCTGGACCTGAAGACTAGCAGTATTCAAGATGATGCTTCTACCAAAAATCTTATACCTATTTCGCACACTACCTATACCCTTACCCTGCTCCTACCTCAAGTTCCATCAGTCCACCATTTATCACGTCCTCTGGCAGGGGAAAAAGGCTAGGCCACGATAAACTCATCAAACACAGACTGGTCGTGGGTCAGGTTATACAGACATGAAAGATTACTACATGAAAGATTAGTACATTATCTTCTCCCCTTCTTGAAAACTCACCCAAGTAGATGATCAATCCAGCGCTGTGCAAAGATGCCCAATGCTCACCTCTAGGGAAAGGTTGTCAAACCAACATTGTATTTTGAAGGAGGGGGGGAGCCTCCTGACAGCTTACATTGAACATAAATAGTTTACATATTGAATATTTCTAACACAATGTATTTATCTTTCTGGTTGAGTAAGACATCTAAATCTTTGGCCAATCCTGTCAGTCTCTTCATGGATGAAGGGCATCAACATTTTTTCATAGTCCAACATAATATCAGAAGAATTGTTGTCAGAAAAATTGAAGCGTCACACGGCTGAAGACTCCCACAGAGGCGGATCGTGAGGACGGAGCGGAGAAGAAGCCTGGAGCAAGATGCGGGACGAGAATAGTGGAGGAAGAAAAAGATGAAGAAGAAGATGGAGAAGAAGAAGATGGAGGAACAAGAACAACACCGATGGAAGACCAGAAGAAAGAAGATGAAAGAAGAAGAAATCAATTAAGGACTTGTCAAAAACCAGCTCTTGTGTTTTTTAACCTTTTTTACCCCATTACCAATTCACACAGGGGAAAGCAGGATCTGAGGGTCTCCTTGTTAAAGGGGGCTTCTAGATTCCGATAACCCCCCGCCCGCAGACCCCCACAACCACCAGCAAGGGTTGTGGGGATGAGGACCTTCTCCCCATCAACATGGGGACAAGGTGCTTTTAGGGGCTACCTCAAAGCACCCACCCAATGTTGAGGGCATGTGGCCTGGTATGGTTCAGGAGGGGGGCCCTCTCATTCCCCCCTCTTTTCCTGCAGCCGTCCCGGTTGCATGCTCGGATAAGGGTCTGGTATGGATTTTTGGGGGGACCCCATGCCATTTTTTTTTGGTGCAGAGTTCCCCTTAAAATCCATACCAGACCTGAAGAGCCTGGTATGGAATTTAGGGGGACCCCCACGCATTTTTTTTTTTATTTTTGGTTTGGGGTTCCCCTGTGGGGAAATCCCCATGCCTTTTTTATCAATGAACTGTTATGTGTATTGTCGGACCCGACAATTCATTGTAGCCGCAAGTAGTTTTAAATTTGTTTTTTTCCTTTAGATATGTAATTTTTGCTGTCAGACTGTTAAACACGGGAAACATGCGCCCCTTTACAGGCATACTATAGACATTTAAAGGAATATTACACTTTTATTGTTTCACTTTAAGCATTAAAATCACTGCTCCCAAAAAAACATCAGTTTTTAAAACTTTTTTTTGCATTGATACATGTCCCCTGGGGCAGAACCCAAGTCCCCAAACAACTTTTTATGACAATACCATGCATATAAGCATTTAAAATGAGCACTTTTGTGTTGTGCTTTCGATTTGCCGCGAACACCCAAAATTGTTCGCTGTTCGGCGAACAGCCAATGTTCGAGTCGAACGTGAGTTCGACTGGAACATAAAGCTCATCCCTAATCATCAGATACATGTTTTTTGATCTAAATTCCACTCTATCTGGAGTTGGTAGAGGTCAGGTATAGGTAAGAACCCATTTTTGTAGGAGAAATTGGTTCTAACCAGGGAGAAGGTCTCTGATGGGTTAGATGCTAACTGGGATTTAAAGTATCTAAAAATTGCAAGTCTATTTAAAAATTACTTATTGTCTTTTCTAAACATAGTATATATAACATATTGCTAAGAACATAAGGTATTAAACAAGCAAAAGAGTAAAGACAAGAAAGAAAGATATGGGTAAGATAAGGACAGTTAAGGTTTTTTTTTTTTTTTATCATTTCTCAATATGCATAGATGAATATCGTATCCAAAACATATCATGTCAAAAACAGCCAGGCGGTTGTGTAACATGCAAGTCAATTTATCATTAATCATGACCCAATTTAGTTTTTGTATGACAAATTCAAACGTTATTCCAGGTTGATTCCAACAACGTGCAATGGTTATTCTAGCAGCTAGGATAATATAGGGAATTAAGCGTTTGGTGTGTTTAGGTAAGCTCATATACATTTTTTGAAAGAGAGCAATCTCTGGGGATTTATTAATATATATTTTGGTAATTCGATGTATAAATTTGAATATTTTAATCCAAAATGTCCGTATTTTGGGACAATGCCACCAAATGTGTACCATGGAACCTTCTAGACCAAAATTCCTAAAGCATTTAGAAGAGATTTGTATATTTATTTTAGCTAATCTCAATGGAACCATGTACCATCGCAAAGGAGTTTTGTAATTAGATTTGACTAAAGACATATTGATGGATATTTTGGAGATATTATTGACAGTTTTATACCAAACTGAGAGTTTCCAAGAAAAATTTTGATCTTTTTCCCAACGTTCCATATATGGGAGTTTTTGCCTGGGATGAATCAAAATACTGTATATAACAGAAATATAACCTGTTATTGGGGTTCTAGTAGTACAAGATTTTACGAAAGGTGATAACAGGAGTGGTTCATTAATTTTACTAAGTTTATTTTGTAAGAATAAAGTAATTAGGTTATATCGAGTTAGTTTCGAAGGAGGCAATTGTAATATGGATTCATAATAATCCAGTGAATATAATTTATTCTCAGATATAAAGTGTAGAATACGCGATAAACCCCTCCACCATTAAAAAAGTTCAGAAGATAATCCAGGTATAAATTCAGAATTATCAAACAAAGGAGATAAAGGTGTATGAGGTGAACAAAGACTGTTTCTCATATGATGTTTATCCCAAATCGATAAAGAGAATAATAGACTAGGACATAAGCTTGGGGATCTTAATTTACTAGGAATCCACATCATAGCTGCAATTGAGCCTTTGGAGCATGTAAGAGCTTCCATGTCAACCCAATGAGGGATCGGACCAGGGATAGTGGTGACTGTTAATTGGGCTATCTGTGCAGCATAAACGTAAGCAATCAAATTTGGGATTCCTAGGCCTCCACATTTTTTTAAAGTGTAAACTGTTAATTTATTACTTCTAGGGTGTTTATGTCCCCAAATAAAGTGTAAGATTTTTCTTTGAAAAATAAGAAGGTCTCATTTAGGAATTGCGATAGGGAGATTTTGAAAGAGATATAAAATTCTTGGTAATACATTTATCTTGACTGAAGACATTTTTCCAAACCAAAAAAGATTTGTCTCTGACCCTTTATTCACATCTTCTGAAAGCCTTCTAAACATAGGAGGATATATTTCTGAGTATAAAGAATGTATTGAAGAAGTCAACTGAATTCCTATATAAGAAAGAGAATGAGTGGCCCATTGGAATTCAAAATTATGCTTAAGTGGTGTAACTGTAGATTCAGAGAGATTGAGGTTTAAGGCGATAGATTTATTTTTATTTATCATCAGTCCTGACAGTTGTGAAAAGGAGTTTAAAAGTTTCAATAGGTTAGGTATGGTTGTATGAGGGGAAGAAATGTATATTAAAACATCATCCGCAAAAAACATGCATTTATGTTCGTATTCTCCACAATGAATGCCTTTGATATTTGGATCAGAACGTATAGCTATAGCCAGTGGTTCAATCGCTAATGCAAATAATAGAGGTGATAGGGGGCAACCTTGTTGTGTACCACGTTGTATAGTTGTGGAATCCGATTTATGACCTTTAAGAAGAATATGTGCAGTAGGAGTGTGGTATAAAGCACGTAGAAGGTATAAAAAGGAAGGGCCAAATTTCATAGTGTTTAACACAGTGAATAAATAATACCAAGGCAAATTATCAAAGGCCTTGTGAAGGTCTAACGATAATAACATGCGTGTCGAGTTAATAGAGAGTCCCAATGTGAATGGACAGCTGTGATAAGATTTAATAATCTTTGGATTTGATCTGAAGTTTGCCGAAATATTATAAAACCTAATTGTTATTTATGAATGTAATGTTCTAAGAAAGAAGTAAGATGTAATGCTAAAGCTTTTGTAAGCGTTTTAAGGTCACAGTTAATTAGTGAGATTGGTCTATAATTTGATATTTCCATGGGGTCTTTATGTGGTTTGGGAATTATGCTAATATATGCTATGTTTTCATCTTTCAGAACAAAGTTACCATCTCTTAGGTGATTAAAATACAAGACCAGATGAGGTATTGATAGATCAGCGTATTTTTTATAATAACCGTTGGGTAAACCATCAGGTACTGGAGATTCTTTTAATTTCAGTGTCTTAAGAACTTGAACAAGTTCATCACATGTAACAGGTGTATCCATAATTTCATCAAGTTGTAGTAGTAAGTAGGTGTAGTGTAGGAGGTTGTATCCGTTCTAGTTCTGTGGAGTGAATTTGCAGAATCATTTGGGGATTTTTGATAAAGTTTGTTATAGTATGAATGAAATCCTGTAAGAACGTAAATAGGAATTTGAAATAATGTGCCATTGCTAATTAGAATTTTGTAAAATAAAACAGTGTACTCAAGTGTACATGACTCTGCACATAAAAATGAGTTTAAAGTGCTTTTTAGGACTAGGGTTGAGCGAACCCGAACTGTAAAGTTCGGGTCCGTACCGGACTTTTGGGTGTTTGGGGCAAGGGCCCGAACCCGAACTATTGGCTGTAAGTTCGGGTTCGGGTCTGGTGTTCGGCGATGTATTGGCGCCTTTTTAACAGCTGCAGGGCAGCCAATTAACTGTAGTTTCACTAGTGTGCCCTTAGAAGCCATCACAGCCATGCCTACTAATGGCATGGCTGTGATTGGGCAGTGCAGCATGTGACCCTGCCTCTATATATAGTCCAGACACACAGCACACAGCGTCATTCTGCTATAGACAGGTTCCTGTGCTGCTAAGAGAGAGGATTTTAGGAGTTAGTGTGATAAAGTCAGTCAGTCAGTCCACATTCCTTTAATTTTCTTCAAATTAGCTAGATCAGTGAGCGATCTAGATAGCTAGAGTAGAGTAGGGAGTTTCTTTATTAAGGAAAAGAAAGAGGCAGAGAGAATTATTGAAGAGATTCCTAAATCAATTGTACCCTGGCTGGGGTGCAGTGCACAGTCTTTTAACAGTGCCATGAGGCCAGTGCCAGACAAAATATAAAAGTTTTACCTGCAAGCTCAGTGCACCATTACTGCACTGCATATAGTAAGAGATACACCATAGTCTGTGTGTATTCTGCTATTGGAAAAACATTGCAAAAAAATTAAATTTTGCTGTGTTTTTTTTTCCCCAATAGCATTGTCTGCGTTTTCATAAACGCTTTAGACACTATCCGTGTAATCTGATATTAGAAAAACATTGCAAAAAAATTTAATTTTGCTGTGTTTTTTTTCTTCCCAATAGCATTTTCTGCGTTTTCATAAACGCTTTAGACACTATCCGTGTATTCTGATATTGGAAAAACATTGCAAAAAAATTAAATTTTGCTGTGTTTTTTTCTTCACAATAGCATTTTCTGCGTTTTCATAAACGCTTTAGACACTATCCGTGTATTCTGATATTGGAAAAACATTGCAAAAAAATTGAATTTTGCAGTGTTTTTTTTCTTCCCAATAGCATTTTCTGCGTTTTCATAAACGCTTTAGACACAATTCGTGTATTCTGATATTGGAAAAACATTGCAAAAAAATTGAATTTTGCAGTGTTTTTTTTCTTCCCAATAGCATTTTCTGCGTTTTCATAAACGCTTTAGACACTATCCGTGATATTGGAAAAACATTGCAAAAAAATTTAATTTTGCAGTGCTTTTTTTCTTCCCAATAGCATTTTCTGCGTTTTCATAAACGCTTTAGACACTATCCGTGTATTCTGATATTGGAAAAACATTGCAAAAAAATTCAATTTTGCTGTGTTTTTTTTTCTTCCCAATAGCATTTTCTGCGTTTTCATAAACGCTTTAGACACTATCCGTGTATTCTGATATTGGAAAAACATTCAAAAAAATTAAATTTTGCTGTGTTTTTTTTTCTTCCCAATAGCATTTTCTGCGTTTTCATAAACGCTTTAGACACTGTACGTGTATTCTGCTATTGCCAAAAACACCCATTTAGGGCGAGATCATAAATTTTGAAAATATGAGGAGATCATCAAAAAGGGGACGTGGCCCGGGTTGTGGTGCTGCTGGTGGCGCTCCTGTTGCAGGGAGAGGACGTTGTCGATCTGTGCCAGCTACACGCACTAGTGAAACACCTTCCTCAGGTGTGAGTAGGCGACAGAGCCTGCATCGGTATTTTGGCGTGCCTAATGAGGCTGTACGAATGTTGAGGCCAGGACAAGTACAGGCGATAGTAGATTGGGTTGCTGACAGTGCCTCCAGTTCCTTCACATTGTCTCCCACCCAGTCTCCTGGTGAAAGTTCAGAGTTGGCACCTGCAGCTGATGTCCATCAGTCTTTCACCTCACCCCCTTGCAAATCAGCCAATCAGTCTGAGCCCCAAATCATGCAGCAGTCTCTTCTGCTTTTTGATGACTCTGTTAGCAGGGTTTCCCAGGGCCATCCACCTAGCCCTGCCCCAGAAGTGGAAGAGATTGTGTGCACCGATGCCTAACCACTTATGTTTCATGATGAGTACATGGGAGGACCATCGCAGCACGTCTCGGATGATGACGAAACACAGGTGCCAACTGCTGCTGCTTTCGCCATTCTGCAGACTGACAAGGAGGGCAGGGGTGAATTTTGGGTGGAAGATGATGTGGAGGACGATGAGGTCCTTGACCCCACATGGAATCAACGTCATGCAGGTGACCAGTGTAGTTCGGAGGAAGAGGCGGTGGTCGCACAGAGCCACCAGCACAACAGAAGAGGGAGCAGGGTGCAAAAGCGGAGCGTCCATCCCCTAGACAGTACGTCTGCTACTGCCCAACGCAGCAAGGGACCAAGCACACCAAAGCCAGGTCCAAGGAGTTCCCTAGCATGGCAGTTCTTCAGACAATGTGCTGATGACAAGACACAAGTGGTTTGCACGCTGTGCAATCAGAGCTTGAAGCGAGGCATAAAGGTTCTCAACCTGAGCACAACCTGCATGACCAGGCATCTAAGTGCAAAGCACGAGATGCAGTGGAGTAGACACCGCAAAAACCAAGAAAGGTCTCTGGCTCCTCCTGCTTCCTCTTCTGCTGCAGTCTTGGCCTCTTCATCCACCTCTGTAGTGACAGTGACACCTGCCAACCCGCAAACAGAGGATCTGCCAGCAACACTACCACCTGGGTCACCAACCATCTCCACAATGTCCCATGGAAGCGTTCAGCTCTCTATTTCCCAAACACTGGAGCGGAAGAGGAAGTACCCCCCTAGCCACCCGCGATCCCTGGCCCTGAATGCCAGCATTTCAAAATTCCTCGCCTTTGAAATGCTGTCATTCCGTCTGGTGGAGACGCAGAGTTTTAAAAGGCTGATGTCATTGGCTGTCCCACAGTACGTCGTGCCCAGTCAAGGAGATTCACAAAATCTCCAAAGATGAACATCGCCTGCGCAGTGAGTGCAGGTTCAAGCCCGACCATCCAAGTGGACATACGGTAGCACATAGTAACAGGGCCCCTCACGGGCTCGCTTGGCTAGGCTTCAACCTCGGATGATGTGGCTTGAACCTGGAGTCACCGCGCATCGTCTTCGGAGAGTTTCGAAATCCCCTTGTCATACGTACTGAGCAAGCGCAGTACAGGGCGGACACTATGCGACTGGGGACAGAATTCGACACATCATTCACCACTAGCCTTACCCAGCCATTGTTGTATTTTTGAACCAGTGTTGGCTACCTTGTCCTCCTCCACCGCCGCTTCCACCTACACCGCCACATCCACCGCCACCGCCACCTCAACCTCCTACTTCATTTGAATTTCATCCTCCTAGGTCAAGATTATAATTTTTTCATTTTTTTAATTTCCAAGTATTTTATTTTCCCACTATCTTATCCATTAAATTGAATATTTTTTTTCCAGGAAGTGCATATTCTGGGGTATTCCCACCATATGTGCGGCATCGTGCCGTTGAGTTTCTGAGGTTCTTAATGACTTCCTGTACCTCTTCTGCTGAGAAGGGGGCCTCCAGCATTTTATTTTTATTTTTTTATGTTATTTTAAGTTATTTCCCTATCCACATTTGTTTGCAGATCACTTCCCATGCTCTTAACAACATTTTGTTGCCATTTGCAGCCCTCTAGCCCTTCCCATGACGTTTTTACAGTCATTTTAGTGTTCAAAAGTCCAGGTCCCCATTGACTTCAATGGGGTTCAGAGTTCGGGGTCAAGTTCGGGTCAAGTTCGGTCCCGAACCCATACTTTTTTCCGAAGTTCGGCCGAACACGCCGAACCCGAACATCCAGGTGTCCGCTCAACTCTACTTAGGACAATATGAATATATACAAGTGACTTATACGTGAATTAATAAAGTGCTACAATTATCATACAGTACTACTACATGTGCTCAGGATAAAGTGCATAACTCATGTAAAAAATAATAAAGTGCTTGACATTGTGAATACTTCTCTAATAAATACGTAACAAACTGTACTTTTCAATGACTGTACATCATCCAGTAGAACAGTTCCATATAGACTATGGCTGCATGTTCAATGTCCGATATGGTGTGCAAATACACAGTTGCTGTAGTTCACTCCTATAAAGGGCATAAACGTGCTCAATTCTTTCAAACGTGATGATATGATCACATCAATCAGTGACTTTGATGCTTGCAGGCTTTTTCAGTGAACAATGGGTGAGGAATCCGAAATCGTGCTCACAGAGCTCTTACCTTCTTAGTATATACGTTACGCTGCCGCCAGATCCTGCAGTGTCAGGAAGGGGAAAGAAGAAGGGGGAAATAAAGAGAAAGAGAGGAGTGACAGAGGAGTAGGCGGAAAGCAAGGGAGACTGCAAATTTGAACCACGTTCAACTTGATTCACCATCCACCCAACTTTTCTGGTTCAAATTTCCCACCACTTCTCTCTACCCGCTCTACCTGTCAATGTTTTTTTAGGAATGCTGTCAGCTTCACAACTGACAGTCTTTGGGGGAAGCTTGAATAGTTCCACATCAGGTCCCCTTTTTGCTTGTGATTGACAGCAGACAGTGGGCAGATTCTATAGCCAATAACATATTGTCTGTGTGACAGTTGCGGTGGAAAAAAAACTCAGTTGCACTGGTTCAGTGTGGTATAAAAATATACTGTGCTATCTGATACAGTTACAAGCTGCAGCTCAAGATGTTATACGACACCAACACAAATATGCAAAAAAAGGAGATGCGAATATGTGACTACACACTAATTCAACCAAAAATGGAAAAAGTGCTGCAAATATTTGAAATAATTTAAAAAGTGACAATAAATGAATTATCAATGCTGAATGGTGAAATATATGTTATATGGTATTCAATAAAAAAGATATATCAACATATATCATAAACTTAATAAAATCATGTGACTAAAAGAAAAGTCCACACATGATGGTGATCTCATGAGTTAATGTGATAAACTTATGAAATGTCCTTATGAAAACCCGTGATTCTTTAATAATGGTGTAGCACCCAAACTTCCACACAAACTGACATGTGAAGAACCTCCACCACGAGAAACACACTGCCGCTTACAGGGGGCCACACTGCGTGGGTGGCTGTAACCCCAGTAAGGGATAATTATGGCACACAAGGGATTCCTCAGCCTCAATGGAGTGGTCCACAGATGAACGCCACAACTTAATAGCTGACTGACACCCGGAGAATTCTCCAGCTCCAAAAGGGTAGTCCACAGACTCAGGCACGCTGCAAATTTCCCAAAAAGTAAATTAGAACTCGCATAGCGTCAAAACCCTTATAAATTTATTAGGCATAAAAGACAAATGGACACTTACAATAACGAAGATAACTTCAAAATAAATGTGAGCCGGCCGTCCTGGCTAACAGCCTGTGGCTTCTGGGACTAAGCGTGTAGTGGTGACGGCCGTGCGTCGCTCCTCCTCTCTATGCATTTCGTCATCAATAGGACATCGTCACAGAGCACGGGCAGCGTACTGACGCTCCACAATATATACTGGTTCAGTGTGTCTATGAACATGGTACATGCCGCAGATTCATTTACATGTTCACAACATGTACATGATTTTGTTGTCTGCACCCTGTCTATGAATTTCCATGTCCACTGTAGCAGATGTACAGTATGAGCATGAGGAGGGAAGAAAATAAAAAATTCTCACTTGGATATTTTATAAATAAAATATGATGCAAAATAAAGTTAGTGTTGATAATATCCTGCATTGACATCCATACTCTAGTCTAGAGAGTCTGTCTTTAAACATTCAAAGACTAACTGGCTAACTAACTAACAGAGTATTTGTATGCTTTTTAAAAATATAATTATGTCAATGAAAAACTGAAATGTCACCTCAAGATTGTCTCAAATCAGCTTGAAACTAAACTATGATTAAGAAGAAACTTTAGATCCACGAAAATCATATTCATAAAAACAAAGATAAAAGGGAATCATTAGATCAAAGAAAACAAGTGAAGGATTTGAAGAATGATTGATTGAGCTTTGAATGACTAGAATGTCTGCAATGATGGTCGACTTGAAGGATAGAGAGTTTAACAGTACTCCATGAACAATTGCATCATCCTAAAACTGACACAAGGCAATTAAACCATGTTTTTATGCTACATTCATAAATATGTATGTGCAGTTATAACTCTTTGATGCAATTAAATTATGTTTCTGAACTTTTATCACAACTATATTTAAAAGTTCATTTTTATAGACATTATTTGCTATAGAAAAGAATATATCACCAAAATTGCCATTCAGCCTAATTTTTATTACATTGCACTTTTTTAAATTCTTCATTATCTAAATGTGTCAGAATTCTCTAGATTGATAGACCTGTATGAAGTACTGAAGTTACAGGGATTGTGATAATGGCAATCAGGAGCAGAGCCAGAATCGACTTGGTGTTAGCTTGCTTGGTGTTTATACAGACATGGATGCAACAACCATGTTCAAATATTATACTATGAATAATAGTTATAGTAGTGTTATGTTTAATGCTTGTATAATAAATTGTGTTCTTTAATATGACTACATGGTTGTGATGTCATTTTCTGTCTTTGTATTCTTGCTGTTTCCAATAAAACAAGATGGCTCATCCATGTTTACAGCAATATCTTGATTGGTTAGAGTCAAATCTTTAGCACGTTCTAAAATGTTATGGGCCCCTCCCCCTTGCAGAGTGCCCTCATGGCATTCTGCTTGCTATCAGGGCACTCATGCACGCTTGCTCCCAAGCCCTGTTCTGTGTGTCCGTGGCTCAACCCTACCCCCCGCTTGTGCCTCACTGCGTGTGCTGACAGCAGTGGGAGCCAATGGTCCCTCCTGCTGCATCTCAGCCAATCAAGAGAGAGAGACCCGGGAGAGCCTCGGCTCTCATGCACATTGCTGGATCAGGATTGGGGGGATAAGATAAGTATTGGGGGGTGAGGGAGCAGCTGGACACTGAAGGTGTTTTACCTTCATGCATAAAATGAAGGTAAAAAACCTTCAGCCTTTACTCTTAGTTTTGCAGGATACAGCATGGCGTATGGTAGTTGCAGGGCCCTCAGGCGTTTCTCCACCTCTCCAAATTTTGCTCTGGCCTTCTGGACTTCAGCTGAGAAGTCCGGGTAGAATGACACCCGGACACCATTAAATTTGACGTTCGCCTTTTCTCGTGCGCAGCGCAGGATTGCCTCTCTGTCTCTGTAGTGTAACAGCTTGGCCAGCATGGATTTGGGGGGAGCCCCCTGTGGGGGGGGCCTACCTGGTACTCTGTGGGCCCTTTCCACTGTGTAAAATGGGGAGAAAGAATCCCTGCCAAAGATCTCAACAAGCCAGTTTTCCACAAATGTAGTGGGGTCTCTGCCCTCTGATTTCTCAGGCAAACCAACAATACGCACATTGTTCCTGCGTAAGCGATTCTCGGAGTCCTCAGCTCTGTTGTATGTATCTTGCGCCAGTCTATGTGCAGCCCTGGCCTCCCGCACTAAGGGGGTAATTTATCCTCAATGTCGCTGACTCTGCACTCCACAGCGGTGGCCCTTTCCCTCAGTTTTTGCAGATCTTGCCTTATAAATGAGACCTCTTCTCTCATGCTCCCAAGTTGCACTTTCATGTCATTCACAGATGCTGTGCATAGCTGTACAGCTTTTAAGATCGTTGCTAGTGTAGGTTGCTCCAGGGGTTCCTCACCATCTGCTGTATGAGGGGGGGAGGGCGGGTGACCAGCATCCTCATGGCTGAGGCCTGTGTTGCTATCAGTGTCCTGGCCCCAGTCTGCTTGTGTAAACAGCTCCCCCCCTTCAGGCCTCTGTGTGTCTTCCAAGGCTAGCGTGGCCCCCGGGCCCTGTAGTTTTTGTGTGTAAAACAGCATGTCCCGGTATTGTTCCTTACCCTGAGACTTTTGGGCCTTCTTGCTGCCTTCTCCTTTGAGCCTGTCAGCCGTCCGTGGAGTGCGCTGTGACAAGGCCGCCGACGCTGCGGCGCCATCTTGGGCATGCGGTCCCGTCATCTCCGGCGGGCCTCGGCGGGTTTTCCCCCGGGTGCAAAGGGCCGGTGGTGGGTCCAGGAGGGGCTGCAGGTCGGTAGCCAGCTGGGTGACCGAAAAAAGCAGGTTTGTAGCTGCCGGGGAAGGATCAGAGTACGGATCAAGCAGGAGCTGTGAGAAGTGTGTCCTCTCACATGCCGGTCTTGGCCACGCCCCACCTTCAGCCTTTACAACCACTTTATAGAGTAAAGTGACAGTCCAGAACACTCCTCAATGGCCAGCAATATGTGTATCACACATTATCAAAATCTTTCATTGAACATATAATGAATGAGTCTCTATATATAGCCCAACAAAAATCCACATCACAATCTCCTGAGGAAGTCCTTGTGACAAAATGTGTAGAGGCCGATGTGACGTCAGATGCTAGGGGGCCCGGAAGTAGCATTACAATTGCTGGCCATTTTTCTGTGTGATTAACCACATTTATTATTAAAGTAGCACTTTTTATAACAGCATTACGATATGGCGTGTATTATATTTTTTAGTGCTTACCACCTGATGATAAGTAGAGGAGAGGTTTGGTGCTGATCTGTAACCAAAAGACAGCGGGGGGAGGAGAGAGCAATTGGATGTGTACTGTGTTACTTACTTTGAATCCTGACCTCAATAAATTCAGAAGAGAGAAGAGAGTAATTGAAAGTATCCTATATTACTTACCTTGCGATTTGTGACATACTTATATAAGGGGTCATTTACATCCGGTGAGCCTTTGATGTGTGCAATACACAGAGACGTTTTTTTGAGAAGAAGGAAAATTGATGTTTTTTTGAAGATTTTTATGGGATATATATATATATATATATATATATATATATATATATAGAGAGAGAGAGAGAGAGAGAGACTCGTGTATTCTTTTTCTGTTCAGGGAAAGACTTTGATCATTTGTGATGCACATACTGCTGGGAATTGGGGGAGCGTGCTGCACTTTGTCACTTTATCTTTAATGGCATATATTTTTGTAAAGCACTTTTGATGTGTGTTATATTTACGTGACATATTGTTATTATGATTTAGCTCATATTTGTGTGGTTCTTGCACTGGTATATTTACGAAATAGTATTCGTACTATCTAGGGCAGGGGTCTCAAACTGGCGGCCCTCCAGCTGTTGCAAAACTACAAGTCCCATCATGCCTCTGCCTGTGGGAGTCATGCTTTTAACTGTCAGCTTTGCAATGCCTCATGGGACTTGTAGTTTCACAACAGCTGGAGGGCCATCAGTTTGAGACCCCTGATCTAGGGGGATACATTTTACTCCAGCTGCTTGGGTTTGGTAAAAGTAGACAAGCCAGTTACTGTAAGTTTATCAAAATCTTAGCAATAAACTAATTGGAAATATACACCAGACTAAGCTGATGAGAAGCCAGTACACGCAGAGCTATATAAGATGTACCTTGGAAATGGTAGAATGCCTGTGAACTATGGAAGAAGAAATAAAAGACTTACATATAGAAGTACAAATACTCAGTGGTCTCTTAGACAGCTATGAGAAACTTGTTACAGCACTTTACACTCACCCAAAGAATGAGCATTTTCTGGAATATGCTAAAAGCTGGTGGATAAATATACTATAGATGAAAAACAAAAAGTGCAAACTAACAAAAAGTAGAAAATATAATTTTTTTTTCATTTATATCACAAAAAATTTAAATCCCAGAGGTGATCAAATACCACAAAAAGAAAGCTCTATTTGTGGGGAAAAAAGGACGCAACTTTTGTTTGTGTACAGCATTGCATGACTGCGCAATTACCAGTTTAATTACCAGAGTAATCTAGACAAAACTTTTAAGGTATGTGCATTTCCGTATTCTAATTGAGTAACATTTACTTAAAAAATAATTATTTTCATTTGACTGAAACAATTTTTTCCAAACGTGCAACCGCATGAGTTTTGATGCTGTGTATATTAGAGTTTGACGTCTTTTGGAACTTTGAAAGCCTGCACAAGGCAGTTCCCATATGTTTGAGGCCCATCAGGACAAAAGAGCGCCACCAGTGACAAGAATTTACAAATCTACAAAGCCATGCAATGCCATTGAAAGGTAAGAGTGAATATTGAACAAAATATCATTCACATGCTTTAAATGTTGCTTAATATACCATCCAAAATGTTTATTTTATTTGCAGATTAATATATTTATAATAAATGAACATACATCCGTTGTATACACCTATTGAGACAACTCACTTGTGCGCATGCAATGTTTGCGCTTACTGCATGTGGCAGAATGCAACCAAGATGCAGGGTGAGGGACCGCCAGCTGTTAACAAAAATTTATGTTTCAGCCAGTTGGGTTTTTGAGATATTGGAATTCAAATTCAGATTATGTAACATCAAGCCACTTTACACCCAATGTTATTAAAATTTATAAACAAAGATAGCATGTGCCGATTTGTGCTGCAAAACGAACTTATGTGCTGGTTTGGTTTCAGAGATATTGCGCATTATAGTTAATTAAACCTTTCCCACTTTGCACCACATGTTATTACATTTTAAAAACAATTATACAATTTGCTTGTGCTGTTTTGTACCACAAAATCTGTTTCTGTTTGTCCGGTTTTTGAGATATTGGACATTCAACGTTAGATTATGTAACCTAAAGCCCCGCCCACTTTGCTATTGTTAGAATAAAGTTGTGCCAAAGATCTGTAGAGTGGGAGTTGTTATGTTATACTTTCATGATTTTAACTTTACAAATACAATATGAATATGTTTTCAATACTGTGTATTTATTAAGGAGTTTCTGCCTTTCAAAGTCCCATAGAGGAATCTTTTTTGTACTTTTCTATTACATTTCAAAAACAAATATACCATATTTATGCTGCATTGGCAGGAAAAACAAGCATATTGTTATAGTGTATTTTTTTCATATAGCACACTCATTTTGTATCAGAAAGAATGATTATGGGACTCATTTATGCTTTTAGTCTGAGCTACCCTGAAAACCTAAAATATACCTTTGAATTTTTCGCAGAAGATCTTTTTAGAGCTAGATGTGGGGAGTCTAACTTCAAAAGTTCACACTTCAACCACTTGCTGACCAGCCACCGTCATTATACTGTGGCAGGTCGGTTCTCCTGAGCAAACTGCCATAGGCGTACGTCGATCTTTGCACAGGAGATAGCGGGCGTGCCCGCCACGGGAGCGTGCCCACTGTTCCAGCGGTCTCAATGTCTGCTGGTGACCCACGATCGCAGAATACAGAGGCAGAACGGGGATCTGCCGATGTAAACAAGGCGATTCCCCGTTCTGCCAGATGACATGTCAGAGATCTTCTGTTGCCAGTGATTAGGAACAGCTATCTCTGTCATGTACCTGGTAGCCCACACCCCCTACAGTTAGAACACATGGAACACACTTAACCCCTTGATCGTCCCCTAGTGTTAACCCCTTCCCTGCCAGTGTCATTTATACATTGATCAGTGCATTTTTTTAGCACTAATTGATGTAATAATAATGTCACTGGTCCCCAAAATGTGTAATTTGGGGTCAGATTTGTCTGCCGCAATGTTGAAGTCCTGCTAGAAATCACAGATCGCCGCCATTACCAGTAAAAACAATAAAAGAAGTAATAGTCCCTAAACCTATCCCATAGTTTGTAGATGCGATAACGTTTAATGAAAACCAATCAATATATGCCTATTGCTATTTTCTTACCAAAGATATGTAGAAAAATATATATAGGCATAAACTGATGAATACATTTTTTTATATATATATATTTTTTTTTTTTGATATGTATTTTAGCAGAAAGTAAAAAAAAAAATCTTTTTTTTTTCAGAATTGTCAGACTTTTTTGTTTATAGAGCAAAAAATAAAAACCACAGAGGTGATCAAATACCACTAAAAGAAAGCTCTATTTGTGGGAAAAAAAGTACGTCAATTTTGTTTGGGTACAGCATTGCACGATCACGCAATTGTCAGTTAAAGCGACGCAATGCCGTATAGCAAAAAATGGCCTGGTCAATAAGGGGGCAAATACTTCCAGGGCTGAAGGGGTTAAAGTGCAAATTATTTTCCTATCAGCCTTAAAAAAAAAGTTAATACATTCTGTAATCTATGTTCTTTTTAGATATACTGTATATACGTGTGTGTTTCAGTTTGATTTGTTAGCTGAGAAAGAGGCATTTGTTTTTTTTATGTTTCCATTTACTGCTGCTTTAATTATATTACATTTGTAATACTTTATAAAAAATATAATGTTAATTTGTTTTGAAAGCCGGTTTCATGAGACTATTCCTTTTTTTACAACATATTATTGTATTATTTTTATATAAAAACCTTCAAATATATATCAAATACATTTGGAAAATAAGTTTTACCAACTAAAAAAAAAAAAAATGTTAATTACTTAAAATTGGATGGCAACATGGGAAAATACCAGTCCTTTACATAATGGTTGAAATATGTCTTTAAGATGTATGCAGTGTTTTTTAACAGTATGATTTTCATGGACAGCATCAGTGATACTGTAATCTGACATCACATATTTTGGATGTGTAATCTATTTTTCCTTAAATATAGCAGCCACAACCCAATTTGATTCAATTCAACATTTTTTTTGGTAATTTTGTCTGTGACAACTGATTTATTTATCAAGCTGGAATAGGCCTGAATTGACTAGAACTAGCAATGGATCTAAAAGCTGCAGAAAAGTAAAAAAAAAAATTGAGAAAAAGAGAGCCATTACCTTCGGACAAAATAGCCAGTGTCACAACAGTTTGATAACATATTGTATTCTAAGCTTCATTTTCCGGGATACCACATTCAATCTTAAAAGCTTAATAAGTAGCTTCTCTACTGTGACATTCTGATAACCCTATGCAACTTATGACTTTTGATCACATTTGTAACACAAATCCATATGCCCCCTGGATTATTTTCACTGTCTACCCATCAATATTGTTGTCATGTTTCCCTTCAATGTCTTCAAGTATACCATAAATAAATATCTCCCAGAATACTGACAAAAAATATGACCCAACACATTAAAAAGTTCTATTAGTCTTCTAACTATGGAAACTACTGATGCAAAACAGACCATTGTTAGACCTCAGAGAAATGCAAACATTGCTTTTCAGGAGCTCAAATCTTGCATTAATTGGAGCATAACACATGAAAAAATGGCAGCTACATCGGATGATAGATTATCTAAATTTCAGAAAGTATAGGATCTCTGGATTACACACTACATGCCGGTGGACTTTGACCATAGCTTTCTAGCTATGAGTAAGCGCTGTATTTAGAGTGAAACGTGTCAGCTGTATGCCCCCCCTTCCCTGTTTTGCTGTGTTTTTGGACTTTGATGTGATTCCTGTTTTTAATAAATCCATTTGATTTTTCATCTTCGTCTGGTGTGCGGCTGTCCAGAGTTCCCCTTGTTACTTTCGGACTTTGACCATACTCTTCTTACTGTCTAATGCCCCATACACACGGTCGGAAAATCCGACCACAAAACCCATCGGATTTTGTCCGACGGATTTAGTCCGACACTGGTGTTGCATACACACGGTCGGACAAAGTTGTCGGAAAATCCGATCATTCTGAACGTGGTGACGTTTGTTGCCTACGACGGGACTACGTAGAGGCTAGTAGCCAATAGCTTTGGTCTCGTAATGTGATCTGAGCATGCGTGGCACTTTGTCCGTCGGAATTCGCTACACACGATCGGAATTGGTGTGATCGGACTTTGTTGTCGGAAAATCTATCCAGCAGGAGATAGAACTTTGTCCGTCGGACAATCCGATGGAAACTGTCCGATGGTGCCTACACACGGTCGGAATTTCCGACAACATTGTCCGATAGGACAGAATCCATCGGAAAATCCGACCGTGTGTATGGGGCTTTAGTCATTTTAGATAGGCCTTTATATGTTTCTATTTTTGCCTTGCCATTGACACAGACAGCGGGACTTGGCCTCGCCCCCCCCCCCCGCTCCCATGTCACTGGAGGCAATGGCTCCCACTGCTATCAATCTATCCAATGAGTGGCTGAAGCCATTGGGATCATGTACATCGCTGGAACAGATGGACTCAGGTAAGAAAAAAAGGGGGGGTATCTGGTGGCAGCTGCGGCAAGGAAGGTTTTGCACCTTAACCACTTGCCGACCACCTCCTGTACATATACGTCGGCAGAATGGCACGTACAGGCAAAAGCCCGTACCTGTACGTGCCTGCCTTCCAGCGGGTGGGGGGTCCGATCGGAGACGGTAGGCTTAGATTCAGGAGCAATCCGAGATGAGGGAGCGGCCAGTGATTTCTGGTCACCCCCTCGCGATCGCTCCTGGCGAATGAGGAGCTTCCCCTGCCTGTGAACTGTAAACACAGACAGGAGGAAGTGATGTCACACTCCTCGTGTCGGTCTTTCTGACCGGGATGCCGAGGAGTGAAGACATCAAGTGCACCAACAGTACACTGACACCAGGTACACATAGGCACACTTTTCACCCCCAGTCACCCCCCGATCACCCCCTGCCCCCCCAGTCACAGTGTCACTGATTGCAGTGATCATTTATTTACTGATCACTGCATTTAGTGTCAGTTGTGACTGTAACAAGTGTCAGGGCAGTTAGATTTAGGCCCCTTTAGGTCCAAGGTAGCCCCTACCCCCCCTAATAAAGGTTTAACCCCTTGATTGCCCCCCAGGTAACCCTTTCACCCCCTTTTGCCAGTGTCACTAAGCAATCGTTTTTCTGATCGCTGCATTAGTGTCACTGGTGCCGCTAGGTAGCCAGTTATTCTTTTAGGTTAACCACCAGATTTATATAGGTTCATATTAGGTACCCCCATATTACAACCTAAATAAAGGTTTTAACCCCCTGATTGCCCCTAGAGTTAACTCTTTCACCAGTGATCACCGTATAAGTGTCACTGGTGACGCTGGTTAGCCAGTTAGTTATTTCGTTATTTAGGTTCCCCGTCAGGTTTTTATATAGTGTCAGGTACCCCCATATATTACCTAATAAAGGTTTTAACCCCCTGATTGCCCCTAGTTAACCCTTTCACCAGTGATCACCATATAACTGTTATGGGTGACGCTGGTTAGGTAGTTTGTTTTTTATACTGTCAGGGCACCTGCCATTTATTACCCAATAACGGTTTAACCCCCTGATCGCCTGGCGGGTGATATCAATTAGGTTTTAGGGTCAAATAAGGTCTGCGTCGCCCCAGGTTAGTGCCAGTACCGCAAACACCCACGCGCAAAGCATACACCTCCCTTAGTGGTATAGTATCTGACAGATCAATATCTGATCTGATCAGATCTATACTAGCGTCCCAGCAGTTTAGGGTTCCAAATAACGCATTGTTAGCGGGATCAGCCCAGATACCTGCTAGCACCTGCGTTTTCCCCCTCCGCCAAGCCCAGCCCACCCAAGTGCAGTATCGATCGATCACTGTCACTAACAAAACACTAAGCACACATAACTGCAGCGTTCTCAGAGTCAGGCCTGATCCCTGCGATCACTAACAGTTTTTTTGGTAGCGTTTTGATTCAGTCGCTAACAGTCAGGAGCTTTTTTACCTGTAAATCTCACTAGTGTACTACTAAATTTAGAGCCCAAAATGGCAAATCCAAAGTACACTAGTGATCAGGCCTACACGTTTCTGAGCATGACAGATAGTGAAGAGGAGGTCACTCATCTGTCAGAATCAGGCTCAGTATACGATCCTGTAGTCGACAGCGGCTCCATGACAGATAGCTCTGACGACAGAGGTGTGGTCCCTGCTAAGGTCAGGCGTACCCGATCCCAATCTTCTGCTGTTGTTGAGATGCAAGAACCGCAGGTCTCTCATATGGAGCAGAGAAGTACTAGCGCCGCTATTCCTTCTGGTGAACTGGCAAGCACCAGCGGCCTAGTACACCCTGGACGTACATCCAGAACTGCAGTATCACGTGGTTATGTGGCGAGTCCCATAAGTGCAGTTCAAGCTGGCGAGGTGGCAAGCACAAGTAGTGTCCCGCTGCCACCAAGAAGAGGACAAAGGCAGGCCCGTCGATCCCATAGTGTCCTTCCTGCAGAATTTGCCAATCCTGATTGGGTGCCCACCACTTCTGCAGAACCCGTACTTCCCCCATTCACTGGCCACCCCGGTATTCAGGTGGAAACAGCTGATTTTAAGCCATCCGATTTTTATTCGCTGTTTTTCACGGAAGATCTCTATAGATCTATTGTGGACCAAAGTAATATATATGCTGGTCAATACATCGCCGCTAATCCCCAGTCGCCTTCCCTTGCCAGAGATTGGAAACCAATTACGGTTTCCGAATTTAAGTCCTTTCTGGGCCTTTCCCTCAACATGGGCATACATAAATTCCCGACTCTGACGATTTATTGGTTTTCGGGGCCCCGTACGTGGCTAGGCTCCCCAAAAGTCCCACACATGTGGTGTCCCCATACTCAGGAGAAGCAGCAGAATGTATTTTGGGGTGCAATTCCACATATAACCATGGCATGTGTGAGCAATATATCATTTAGCGACAACCTTTTGTAAAACTTTTTTTTTTTTTGTCTTTATTCAATCACTTGGGACAAAAAAAAAATATTCAATGGGCTCAACATGCCTTTCAGCAAATAGCTTGGGGTGTCTACTTTCCAAAATGGGGTCATTTGTTTTTTTTTTTTACTGCTCTGCCATTTTAGCACCTCAAGAAATGAGACAGTCATAAATTAAAAGCTGTGTAAATTCCAGAAAATGTACTCTAGTTTGTAGACGCTATAACTTTTGCGCAAACCAATAAATATACGCTTATTGGCATTTTTTTTACTAAAGACATGTGGCTGAATACATTTTGGCCCAAATGTTTGACTAAAATTGAGTTTATTAGATTTTTCTTATAACAAAAAGTAGAAAATATAATATTTTTTTTCAAAATTTTTGGTCTTTTTCCGTTTATATCGCAAAAAATAAAAATCACAGAGGCAATCAAATACCATCAAAAGAAAGCTCTATTTGTGAGAAGAAAAGGAAAATTTCGTTTGGTTACAACATTGCATGACCGCGAAATTACCAGTTAAAGCAGTGCAGTGCGAAATTGAAAAAAGACCTCTGGTCCTTAAGCTGACAATTGGTCCGGGGCTGAAGTGGTTAATGCATAGAATGACTAGGAACTTTACAATCCCTTTAATCCATTTACCATGGAATATGTCAAGACAGAGGCTAATTGTTCAAAAATAGGACAGGAGGTCTGAAAACTTGTGAAACCACTTTGTTCTAACAAAATAATACATTCACCTTGGTGCCACAAAGTATACATTGTTTGAATTGCAGTATATGTCTGAAAGTGTGAACTGTTGTCAAATCACTGGGTAAAGGTGTTAAAATGGCATTATATGTGGATGACCGATAGGGTGGGTTTACTAAAAGCAAATGTTTACTTAACAAAGAAATTTTCCCTTACCTTAGTGAATGTGGTGAAAAATAAATTTGAAAAGATAACCCGATTACATGCAAGGAGAAAAAAAAATGTATTTTGCTTTAACATGATTGGTTGATGAAAAACAGCAAAGCTTCAACTCATTTATTGAGCTAAGAGAAAATTCCTTGCAAAGTGAAAATTTGATTGCAAAGTTAACAGGCTACTTGCCCTTAGTAAATCAACTGCATGAACTCAAAGGGCCCTTTCCGTGTTGTGGCCCCATGGGGATTTTATACTGTAATTAGAAAAGAGTGGTTTTATAAACGTTTACACCTCTAATCTTTTTTTTGTATGACTATCAACTGCATTGGTACAATTTTGATGATTGAATCAAGGTGACTTTTGTGGCTATAAATGCTGAGGTATGTTCCTGACACTCATTTGAGCGAAGTAAGCAACTTAGTTGAATGGGAAAGTGTGTTCAACATTACAGAACAAATCAGTTAAATGTGACTAACTACTACTAGGTTTTGAAGGTGTGGACATCCTAGATATAATATAGTCATGCCAAAATGATCCTTTTATTTGTCTTACCTCTAACATTAAAGTGATACTAAAATCTTGTTTTTTTTAATTAAAAATAACAAGCATGTTATACTTACCTGCGCTGTGAAATAGTTTTGAACAGAGCACCCCAAATCCTCCTCTTCTCGGGTCCCTCTTTGGTGATCCTGGCCTCTCCCTCCTGTTGAGTGTCCCCACAGCAAGCAGCTTGCTATGGGGGCAACGAGCCCAGCTGCAGCTCCTTGTGTCCATTTAGGCACAGAGCCACAGCCTAGCCCCACCCCCTTTCTCTCCTCATTGGCTGACTGACTTTGAATGACAGCAGTGGGAGCCAATGGTGCTGCGCTGCTGTCTCAGCGAAGAGGGGAGTCCCGAGCAGCCGAGACACCCCTACACAATCGCTGGCTAGAGGTGGGGCTCAGGTAAGTATTAGGGGGACTGAGGGGGGCTGCTGCACACAGAGGGCTTTTTATCTTAATGCATAGAAAGAATTAAGATAAAAAACCTTCTGCCTTTAATATTACTTTAATTTACCATAGCATCCAGTCTGAGGACCATAATCTTGACTGCATTCCTGTTTCTTATCTCTTTTTTCAAGCCTTCTTTCTTTTTTTCTTTTTCCACCTGTCCATTTGTCATTCCTCTCCTTTCTTCTCTTTAAATCTGCTCAGTTTGATTTGTAAACTATAATCACTATCCATCATATGAATGAAATATGTTCACATCATTTGAATCTTAAGTTTTTAATGTTAATAATAATATTTTTATTTACATATCAGCTACAGTATATTACCCAATATTTTCCTTATGTGACTGTTAGAATTGATACAATTATTATTATTACTGTTTGAAAATTGCAGTAAAAAAAAAAAAGGTTATTTTTAAAAACGATTCCTATATATGGAAATTAAGCCTTTGGAGGGTTGTGTTCTATTATATTGTCCAATTTTTTCGAATGGGAAAAATATGTCAAACACAATACACACATTAACCACTTGAGATCCCAGTGCCATTTTAAAGGTGCAGACTGGAACTGCCAGCTGTCTGTGACAATCAGCATCCAGCACTAAGCTCCTGAGCTTCTGATGCCTTTACTGATTTCTCTGTAGGAGCATACTGTAATAGCAAAAGTAAATAGAATGCTTTTAAAGGGGAAATGAAACTCTCCTAAAGTAAAAGGCATGTGTTCACTTTGAGCTTTATCACGCCCCTATGTTACATAAAAGTAATGTGATATCATCTTCATCAGCAAACTTTGTTGATTATATTTTGTGGTAAATATATGAGGGTATGCAAATTACCTAAATTTTGTGTTGGGAAAAATGACAGATAAATGCTTTATTTCCTAACTTTGTTAGTGTTTATTCCCAAGATAAAAAAATCGAAATTTTCTATAAAAAAAAGAAAAAATGCTCTGGGGACTTAATGATTGAATGCTACACAATGTTTTATTTTTTTAGCCAAGCAGCTGCCGTCATTATACTGCGGCAGGTTGGCTCTATTGCGTGAATCGCCGTAAATGTACATCGGTTCATGCAATAGATACAGTGGGCGTGCGCAAGGCGCCGGAGCCCATGCGCATGACTGGCAGCCGCGATGTCTGCCGGCCACCCGCGATCGCTCCACAGAGAACAGAACAGCGATCTCTCTCCTCCTTCAGTCAGTACACTCCCCCCAGTTAGAAAACACCTCCCAGGGAACACATTTAACCCATTGATCGCCCTCTAGTGTTAACCCCTTTCCTGCCAGTGTCATATTCAGTAATCAGTGTATTTGTATAGCACTGATCACTGTATAAATGTCACTGGTCCCAAAAAAGTGTCAAAATTGTCTGATCTGTCCACCGCAATGTCGCAGTCCCGCTAAAAATCGCTGATCTCCACCATTATTAGTCAAAAAAAAATAATAATAAAAATGCCATAAATCTATTCCCTAATATATAGACGTTATAACTTTTGCACAAACCAATCAATATACGCTTATTGTGATTTTTTTAACCAAAAATATGTAGAAGACATATTGGCCTAAACTGAGGAAAAAATTAGTTTTTTATATTTATTATAGCAAAAAGTAAAAAATAAAGTTTTTTTTTCAAAATTGTTGCTCTTTTTTTGTTTAGAGCACAAAAAATAAAATCCGCAGAGGTGATCAAATACTACAAAAAGAAAGCTCTATTTGTGGGGAAAAAAAGGACATAAATGTTGTTTGGGTACAACCTTGTAAGACCGCGCAATTGTCAGTTAAAGCGACACAGTGCCGTAGAGCAAAAAATGGCCTGGTCATTAAGGGGGTAAATTCTTCCGGCCCTTAAGTAGTCAATAATATATATATCTATATATATATATATATATATATATATATATATTTTTTTTTTTTATATATATATATATAAATTGTGATTATTGTAGTATAAAGAAAACCAACAGAAGGCAATGCAAAAATCATCAAAATATCAGATGGCAAATTATTCCCAAATGTATAAATGTCAAAGTATTACTGAAAAAAGACTGTAATGGGTAAAATAAATAACATGCATAGGTAATAGCTGCTAGAGTTAGCATAATAAAACACAAATGATGCTGTTTTTTGTATGTGCCCTTGCCTTTATGCAGATTCCAAAACTGCATTCAATATCTCCATTAACAGGTCATACCCTCTCTGACCAATTTATTAGGATGGCCAAAAAAAGTCAGATCCCACCTCTAATTCAATGACCTACAGCAATGCTAGAGAGAGAATTGGCCTTTAACCACTTGCCGACTGTTGTCAGCAAATATATGTCGGCAGAATGGCACGGCTGGGCAAAGTAACATACCCTACTTTGAATTTCCCACGGTGCACACGCGCTTGCGCCTGCCGCAAGCTCGGTGACCATGGCCACGGGACCGCTGACTCGATCAGCCTAAACTGAGGGAAAAAAATGTTTTTTTATATATTTTTGGGGGATATTTATTATAGCAAAAAGTTAAAAATAATGTGTTTTTTCAAAATTGTCGCTCTTTTTTTTTTGTAGTGCAAAAAAAAAAAACACAGAGGTGATCAAATACCACCAAAAGAAACCTCTATTTGTGGGAAAAAAAGGACGTCAATTTTGTTTGGGAGCCACGTCGGCACAACCGTGCAACAGTCAGTTAAATCGACGCAGTGCCGAATCGCAAAAAGTGCTCTGGTCAGGAAGGGGGTAAATCCTTCAGAGGCTGAAGTGGTTAAGGCCTAACATTTTTTTCTTGGCATAGCAAAATATGACATTGAATAGTCAGTCTGTCATTTCATTTGAAATTTGTAATTAGAGAACTAGATCTACATAAATGCACTGTACTGTTGCAGCTGTTTTTTGTAGAGACAGATGTCTAGTAGGGTCAGCATCTGCTATATAGATGTGTGAGAAAATCACAAGTATTTATTAGTCATAATAACAAAAAGTATAGGGTGGCTACTAAACCTCTTGGATCAAGCCAAAAAAGCAGAAAATAAAGTGTTTACAATTATAACACTGCAACGTATTAACTACATTTTAAAATAGTAATTCATGAAAATGTTCTGTGACACAAAGCACTAATGAGCCAATTCTAATTAAATGGTTCACTTTACTTTTTTTTACACAACTGTTCAAAGAACATAATCTAATATTTTAAAAGCTGTGAAAATGATATTCTATATGAAGAGCTGTGTAATAAACAGTTGAAAATATGGTGTAAAATAAGCATAAAAGAGGTGTTGAATATGTCAAAAGTATTTTACTCTGTTGATCACAAAATAGTTTCTGAATAGCGTTAATTAATACTTCATTCAAACAGCTAAATGCTGTTAAATAAACTACCTAGAGCTCTCAACAGTGCCCTTGTAGTTCATTGAGAACTACAAGCCAACAGCTGCAAAGGATGTCGGTACTTGTAGTGCTCACATTCACAGAACTCTGTGAATGAATGACATGGCTGGATGGGCAGAGCCCTGCATGGTGTCTTTTTTAACTCCTTAGTGACTGAAGTGTAAAACAAATGTTAATGCCTAAGCACATTTTTTTTTACTTTGACATGTGCTAGTAAAACTGTACATATCATCACAAATACTTTGTGTATGCAGGTGGGTTATACCTTGTTTTTTCAGGACAAATTGGACTTTCTTTTGGTGGTAAATGGTAACAGATATCTACAGATTTTCTTTTATTATCAAAAGAAATCTCCTGCTCTTGATGATCACAGCGATACCACTTATGTGTATGTTATTTGTTGGTTGTACCCATAGTAGGTGTACAGACAAAATGGTGCTCAGTTTGCATTTTTTTTATCCTGTCTCTGGCCAGGTTCACATCTATGCAGTTGATGGGGTTTACCGGTGCGTTTTGCATTTTTGAACATGCATTTTTGATGCGTTTTTGCATGCTGACAGCTGAATGTAAAACAAAGAATGCTGGCATTATAAAACTGCATGCCCCCCCCCCCCCCATCCATACCAGGCTCTTCAGGTCTAGTGCACATTTTTTTTTTCTGCCATTCACACTTTTTTATTTATTTTTTATCAATGACTTTCAATGACTATTCTCTGTATTACGGGAGCCGGCAATTCATTATAGCCGCAAGTGATTTTAAATAGCTTTTTTTCCTGCAAAAATTACACTTTGTGCAGGGACAGTTCTAAGCACGGGAAACATGCGCCCCTTTGCATGCATACTATACACACCCCCCAGTTACGGAATTTAAAGGAATATTACACTTTTATTGTTTCACTTTAAGCATTATTAAAATCACTGCTCCTGAAAAAACTTCTGTTTTTAAAACTTTTTTTTGCATTGATACATGTCCCCTGGGGCAGGACCCAGGTCCCCAAACACTTTTTTATGACAATAACTTGCATACTAGCCTTTAAAATTAGCACTTTTGATTTTGAACATTCGAGTTCCATAGACTTTAATAGGGTTCTAAAGTTCACACGAGCTTTAGGTCTGTTTGCAGGTTCTGGTGCGAACCGAACAGGGGGGTGTTCGGCTTATCCCTAGTCAAAACCGTTTTTTGACCAGCTAGAAAACAGCGATTGTAAATAAGAATTGAGCGATAGTGATTCTTGGAGAAATTCGTCATCAAACACTGAAAGTGATGACAATTCTGCAACTAAGCAAATTTCAGTGTTTTTAATTTGATTACATTATTGAATACATTTTATTATTATTATAATATTATTTTTGATAATTCTGCAACTGGCGCTGTCCTGTCCACCTGACGGCTGATTGGAGGGATTCATTTGGCATGAATCTTGGACGGCTTGTCCGTCCAATTGTTGGCGCCTCCCTCCCCCAGCACATGCCTGCAAGGCGTTGGTGGGCGTGGGGCGGATGTGTCTATATATAGGCTCCATTCATGGGAGGTTAATTCACCCTGGTGGTTTCACTCAAATATTCTCTATGGCTCACACATTGGAAGCTTTTTATGGTTTAGTCTCAGGTAATTTGTACACCCTTTATTCACCATATCACTTTTTATTGGACCTTTTTGGTAATCGGTTCCTATCTAATCTTTTTCATCATTTTACTGTATAACTTTCAACACTTCACCACCCTTGCAACCTACCTGCACCTGCTCAGATTTTATGGACACTTTTCACTACAATAATAACATTATTTGTCCTGCCCTCTACCGAGTGCAGGACATATTGCACACTATATATATATATATATATATATATATATATATATATATTGTATTATTCTCATAGTCGTCCTTGTCTGGTTTCAGCATGTTTATTACCCATGACCAATATTTCACTTACCTCCCTGAATGTTGACCTTGCCAGGCAATGGGCTATTCCACACCACTTCAGCTCCTGGTGGCGATGCCCCTAGTGGGTCCCTGTTCTGTAGTGCCACACTTTCATCTTATAGCCACGTCTGTAAGTATTTTAGACTGTGGGGGCCCTTATGGGTTTACTTTTTATTCCTACCATTCTTTACCAATCCTTTTCCTTGGCAGGGTCAGACCATATAGATATTCCCTCTACTATCACATACTACAAACTCCAAGTCACGTGCATGCTTCTGAAGATTGGATCAATCCATGAATTGCGTAGAGCTGTCCAATGCAATGTCTCTACTTGTCATACTTTTCATATATGCATCATGCAATATCAATTGCCTATTTTTATGTGATGATTTTTATTTTAAAATATTTGAATTTGTGTATATATATCAACTTTACTGATTCTATCATGCATTATGATTATTATCAATAACTGTATCTTTCTATACCTATGTGCTTCATTTAAAGTCTCGCCGCACTTTTCTCCATTCATTTTTGATAATAATTTATAGATATTTATTATATTGTAATTTATGATTTTGTGTTTCAAACTTTATCATACCCATGATGTCTACTAGACTCTTGTTTGGACAGATTTAAGTGTGTTATTCCTAAGAATTACAGGCCTACAATATGAAACGCCAAATTTCTATGCAAAACAATGTACTGCTTTTAGACGCAAAAATCTGTCATAAAAATACCGCCAGTGAGGTTAAGTAAATAAGGGGCAGGGCCACCAAATGACATAACCTGGTGACCCTGTCCCCTTGTGATGCCATCAACCCAGCATGCCCGGCACAAAGAGAGATACGCATTTATGCGGCCCCATGCATAAATACCTACTTCTGTGAGGCTGCATACATGCAAAGGTCAGTGGGAAGAGGTTAAATTGTGACAGCAGGTGTGGGAAGAAGAACCCTGGCCTGCTGTGACAGCAGGGACTCGAGGGGCATGGGGGCAGCTGCAGCAGTAACATGTTACATGTTACACCCTGATTATGGGTGTAACATGTAACATGTCATGTCCTTTAAGGTCATGTTAACATGGATGTACTTAAAGTGGTTGTAAAGGCAGAATGTTTTTTATATCTTAATGCATTAAGATAAAAAAAAACCTTCTGTGTGCAGCAGCCCCCCTAATACTTACCTGAGCTCCATCTAACTCCAGCGATGTTGCCCGAGAGACTCGGGCTGTTTGGGACTCCCCTCCTCCTTGACTGAGACAGCAGCGTGGTGCCATTGGCTCCCGTTGCTGTCAATCAAAGTCAGTGAGCCAATGAGTAGAGAAAGGGGGCGGGAAGGGCCGGGCCACGGCTCCATGTCTGAATGGACAAGGGAAGCTGTGGCTTGACCTTGTGTGCCCCCATGGCAAGCTGGGAGCATTTAACAGGATGGAGGGGTCAGGGGCACCAAAGAGGGACCAGAAAAGAGGAGGATCAGGGCTGCTCTGTGCAAAACACTGCTCCCAATTTGACATCTGTGTGGGTGTGGGTGCAGGTGCTTGTCTCTGAACGCACACTGTCTGCATTGTGGGACACAAACCCACAGACACCTGTACCCATGCAGATGTCAAATTGGGAGCAGCAGCTGTAATAATATTGATAAATACACTGATATTAGCAATGTAATTTTTTTGTACTTAAAGTTATGTTACTTGGGTCTGACTGCTTTTTCAAGGTAGAATTTAAATATCAGTCAAAGAACACATACTGGGCAATATTATAATAAAAGTAAATCAGTAATGTTCAAAGTTCTAATTTAGTAAAGCGACAGTACAAAGAAATATGATGTAACAGTACAACTTAAATATCTTTATTTCTTTCCTCTGGTGCAATATAGGTAATTAATTATGTGGGCAGATGTGTTGTTTACAAAGAAAAAGTAATTTGAGTTTAAGAATGAAAATAAAGTATGAGAGAGGTTACCTGCAAACTTACAATAACTTTTCTTACTGCGTAAAGAGCATAGGGGGTTATTTACAAAAGGAAAATCCACTTTGCACTGCAAGTGAAAACTACAAGTGCAAAGTGCACTTGAAATTGCACTGAAAGTGCATTTGGAAGTGCAGTCGCTGTAAATCTGAGGGGTCGATCTGAAATGTGGGGAAGCTCTGCTGATTTTATTATCCAATCATGTGCAAGCTAAAATGCTGTTTTTTATTTCCCTTGCATGTCCCCCTCGAATCTACAGCGACTGCACTTTCAAGTGCTCTCTCAGTGCAATTTCAAGTGCACTTTGCAGTTGTAGTTTGCACTTGCAGTGCAAAGTGGATTTGCCTTTAGTAAATAACCCCATTGTTTTCAATGTGAGAAGTGCCATTGTCATTTTTTGTATATTTTATTCTTACAAAGACAATAAAGGTATCCTCTTCTATTCTAGCACTGGTAATTCACTGTAAGGTAAGCACACCAGTGTTTCGGGGTGTGTTATCAATGGAGGGATGAAATCAATAATAAACCATGACTAACTGAAGAGCTAATAATATAAATAGAAATGACAGAATACCAAGTAATTGCAAGTAATTAAAGAGATGTGATGATATTCCCAAGAATCACAGAGGAAGAGAAAAAAGGGAAAAAAAAGGCACAAATAGCCACAGAAAAGATCTGTTTAAAGCGTAACTCCACTTTTGAGCTAAAAAAAAAACATTCCCCTCTGGGTGAGCTATGAACATTGCAAAAGTGGAGTTACCCTTTAAATATTCGAATGAAAGCATTTAGTAAAAGTCCAAAAATATGACATCTGGTGATTATCTAAAGCGGAGCTGTGACCTCCAATAAGGGAGGTCACAGCCTCTCTGTCTTGCCTCTCTGTCTTGCTTCTACCATATGGATAAACACTTTGTTATTATTAGTGTCTCTAGTTGTGGAGGGCCTGTTGCCCACCAGCATTGGCTGCCCTCCAGGGTTTTTCTTCTTTTTTTTTTTTTTAGTGCATCTAGTGTCCTACTCCAGGTAGGGATATACCCAGTTGGTGATTATTTAAAGCAGAACTGTATCTTCCAATAAACAAATAAAAAAGAATGTTATGGTGAGTACTTAAACTCCCATTTTTTTTAGGATAAAAAGAGAAAAGAAAAAAGCTCCATATGATTTCAAATTACAAATTCTATACTGGTGACCCCACAATAGGGATAACATTTAGGGAAGGGATTTGGGGAAGGGAGTTTAACAAGACACGTGGTTACTCATTAAAATTAGAAGAAAAGAGGTTTAACCTTAAAGGGTAAAGGGTTATTTACTGTAAGATCGACAAGGATGTGGAATTCCCTTCCACAGGTGGTGGTCTCAGCGGGGAGCATCGATAGTTTCAAAAAACTATTAGATAAGCACCTGAACAACTGCCACATACAGGGATATACAATGTAATACTGACATATAATCACACACATAGGTTGGACTTGATGGACTTGTGTCTTTTTTCAACCTCACCCACTATGTATAAGTGCAGAATAAAATTACAATTTAATGGAACAATGGTTAAAAGCACTCACAAGATATAGAATGAATACAGGCTCATCTCAAATGTGCACTGTATGGATCATCTATTCTCCATGAAACCGCTTAGGGCAAGTGGATTGTCTGGTCTTGTGGGGGGAACCGAGGATGCTGGATGGTGTCCCAGAGCCGCCTTACACAGAGTTGGAACGCATCTGGAATGCGCACACAAGGCAGATGTGACGTCAAGTCCTATCGAAGGAGCAGTTGCCTCCAAGCACATAGCCTGCCTGAGACACCGGGTCACATCCGACTCCTCTCCTTTGACGTTGCATCCGCTTTGTAAGTGTGTTCCGGATGCGCTCCAGCTCTGTGTTAGGTAGCCCTGGGACATCATCCAGCGTTCTTGGTCCCCCCCCCCCCACAAAACCAGCCAATCCACCTGCCACAAGTTGTTTCATGGAGAATAGATGATGAATATGGTGGACATGTGAGACAAGCCTGTATTCATTCTATATCTTATGAGTGCTTTTAACCATTGTTCCATTAATTGGTAATTATATGCTGTACTTAGATGGCTTTTTTTTCGCTTCTCTTTTCATCCTGATTCATTAGAGCTGGCTTACTCTTCAAAAGGGCTGCCACTAGTGCATGCTTCAACCCAAGAATTCACAAGGGACTACAACAGATGGCATTTGCACTGTAAGAAGTTAGCATTTATGTGCCCATGATTTCCATGTTTTTTCTCTATTCTTTTTTCGTTTTTGATAAAGTGAGAAATGGTTAGAACATCTGTCAAGTTGTGATTGCTGCCTTAGGACTGCCTTTGCACTGTATGGATCATCTATTCTCCATGAAACCGCTTAGGGCAAGTGGATTGTCTTGAGGAGTTCAGCCCTGATACACTAAAAGTGTAGATGTTTTCCACAAAGTGAATATTAGTGAGAAAGGTGAACTCACTTTGAATATTTTGAACTTTGAACTCACTTATACCAAACATTTGTGCTGAAAAAAAATCTGATTATTTTTTTCTTCCCTGGTACGAGGTTGAGTATTCATAGTGAGTCAACCAAACAATACAAAGCATACAGTGGGGCTTCCATAGTTTGTATTTTAGTGCAATACCACTGAGATAGAGGAGGGATAGATTAATTTGCTACCTTCTGAATCTTTTATAACCATAGGACACTAAGCTAGGGTATTTTGTTCTTAAGTCAGCAATGACCGCCTTGTTAACTGAAATTTGGTTATAATCTGCCAAAAACATGGCCCCAGTATAGTCATAAGTCATCATCACACATACAGTATAACTTATATTTCCTTTTCAGAATAGACACAACTAATAACCTTAAAAAATTATTGATCTGGTATCAGAACGGATATAAGGTTAATTGTATTTACAAATTATAGGCTATTGATTTTTGTCATGCTGTACTTCTTTCCAGAGATATTTTTGTATGTATATTGAATAAACATGGAAAGCATAACAAGTAATGCTTTTTGTAGACTACTATAGCAGTAGGGCATTGTCACATCTCTTTTAACAAAAAGAAAAATCTATAGATACTTTGGTTTTTCATGGGATTCCTAAAAGGCTGTTGATAGGAGCCTTGTGAAAATGTCTTACACATTGCTTTACTTTGGTATAAATAATCTACAACAATGTTTATAGTGTGTAGTGGAATATTGGTAAATGGATCACACCAATCTGTTGAAATGAGATAATGATTTTGTAATTCTGTACTAAAGTCAGAACTAGAAAGATCAAAGTATGTTCCCTTAGGCTTTTCCAAAGGCTTTCTAACATCAAAAGTCACACTAAGAAAAATCCTTTAATAGTATCCATCTAAAATATCAAAAGAAAAGAATCATTAAACACAGTATTTCACTATGATAGAGCCCCATGCTCCTTCTATTTTTATGTATACAATATAGAAAACATTAATATTTTGATAAAATATTTTACTGGTGATGGTGAGTTATGGTCAAAAGGAAATGTGGCTTTTCAAACTATGCAAAACTGCCAATCTGTAAAGTAAACAAAGCTGTAAGATTGAAGATCAAGTGCACATCAAAGTTCAATCTGGTATAGTTTATGTGAAGCCTTAAAACAGACCCACATCTGTTTTTTCCCCATGTGATATCCTCCATTTGATAGCAGAATTGTTCTTAAAGTAAAAACTATACTTGATCAGCATGTTAATGGATTTCTTCTTTGTGAGAAATCATATCAAAGCTGAAAAATGTGTTTTTGCCTTCTAGATGTTCTCTAAATTTATTGGTGTGGGGGAATATATGAAAATCTTTAAAACATGGAGATCAATTTACAGAAGTTGTAGAGACAGTTCACTGAGTTTTCTAAATAATTGTGTTCACTACACAAAAATCACGTACTGAACAAAATCTTTTTCTTTAACCACTTGCTGACCAGCTCACGCAGATATACTGCTGCAGGTCGGCTCTCCTCGATGTCCGCTGGCGCCCCGCGATCGCAATGAGGAGAGACACAAACGGGGAACTGCCTATGTGCACAAGGAGATTCCCCGTTCTGCCAGATGACATGACAGAGATCTACTGTTCCCAGTGATTAGGAACAGTGATCTCTGTCATGTTTCAGTAAGCCTACCCCCTACAGTTAGAACACACCCAGGAAACACACCTAACCCCTTGATCGCACCCTAGTGTTAACCCCTCCCCTGCTAGTGTCATTTTTACATTGATCGGTGCATTTTTACAGCACTGATCAATGTAATAATGTCACTGGTCCCCAAAAAGTTTAATTTGGGGTCAGATTTGTCCGCCGCAATGTCGAAGTCTCGCTAAAAATCTTTGGACTTTTTTTGTTTTTTTTTAGTGCTTTTTGAAGATTTGCACTACAGAACATGTTCCATAGGAAACCATGGTAAATGGACTGTAGTGCAAATCTGCAAAATTCAAAAAGCACTAAAAATGCATAGGTGTGAATCCAGCCCTAGAACATCTTAACTAACTGCAGATTGATCTAGACTAGTCATTTGTATTATTTTATTTTAAGTTGAAGAGCAAGCTTGGGAAACTTTGAGACACAAACTGAAATAATACACATTACTTACAGGTAAAGGGAAAATGGTATTTTTTTTAAGGGTTTATCATTTACAGGATTTTTGCATTACAAATTCAAAAGGTATGTACAGCATGAAGAAGTGATTTGTTTATGGATCTGGGAGATGCCTATTTGTGACAGGTGTTGTGCACTGAAATATGAAAAAATGTATCAGCTGCACTCCACTCTTAGCTGCTCTTGCCACACTTAATAGTTATCAACACTATTACTGCATGCAGCAGTGTCTCCATTTAGGAACCAGCCTTCCTTGACAAGTTTCACCGCTCCTGTTTTGCTTCCCTATTCTTGTGAGTTAGCCAGTTGTAGCAAAACGTGTCAAGGAAGGTTAGTTCCCAGGTGGAGACATTGTTGAATGCATTCATTTTGTTGATAACTAATAAATATGGCAAGAGGAGTTAAGAGCGATGTAAGGCTGATACCTTTTTTGTATTTCTGATGGGGAGTGGAGACAGACTGCAGTGGCTGGCATCTGGGTTGTCCATGTTCAGGAAGAATGAGTTTTGTGTGGAGCTGCGGATTTAGGTGTTGTGTTTTTACAAATCAATGACAGGCTGTGGCTGTACACAGGTAACCACACATCCAAATGTTTACATGTGCACACAGATATGGGTTCCTGGGCAGACAGTTTATGTTCAGATAAAAATATGGAGAAAGGCCACCTAAACTCAAACCATAGCAATACTCAGTCCCTGTATAAAAGCTCAGATATGCAGTAACCAGCATACAACTACTGCTTGTTATTGATTTGTACAGGCAACTGTACACAAACTCTGCCACTTCTGGGCACCTCCTGGCTGCATAAACAGGTGACTTCTTCATGCTGTACAGACCCCTTTGCCCATGCGAATAAGCCCTAAACATTTAATACATGCAAAAGGCTTTCCAAAGTGACATGGATTAAGAAACAGCCTAGCATGCATTTTTTATTGCTCAGAGTCTCGGTTCATCTAGGTGTAAGTCACCAATCAATCATTCAATATTTTATATCTACTGAATACCTGACTAACATTTTTAAATGTATTATGTACAAAACTTCTATACATTGTTAAAGAGGAAGTAAACCCTGATAGGTTTTACTTCCTCTTCTTCTCCCTGTATAGCCTGCAAATAAAAAGCATAATGGGCTAGTATGCATTGCATACTAGCCCATTATGTACCAGTTACCTGCAAAAGAATCCAGCGACGTCCCCTGTGTGGGCAGCGTCCATCTTCTTGCCCTCTTCCTTCGGGGCCGCGGACTCCGGCTCGGTGATTTGCGGAGCCGCGTGACGTCATTCCCGCGCATGCGCACGGGACCTGCGACCTACGGCATATGCTAGGGAAGAAACGGCCTTTAGGTTAGTTTCTTCCCTGCGCATGCACAGTGAAGATTTCCGGCGGACTAAAAGTGAAATGTCTCCTAAACGGCGCACGTTTAGGAGATATTTCCACTACCTATAGGTAAGCCTTATTCTAGGCTTACCTATAGGTAAAAGTCAAAAAAGTGGGTTTACAACCACTTTAACACTGCAGTAATAAACTGTTACAATAATAATGTGCTTATTGTATACAGATACTCCTTGTTTAATGACTTACATGTTTAACGACCACTCAGACTTACGACCAGCTCCCCATCCGAACCACGCACAATTCATCATTGTATTTTACAGTACAGTAGATAAGAATTCTTAAAATATGGATTACTTGTAGCTCCTCATTTAACAACTAATTTGTTTACCACTTGCCTACCAGGCAAAAACACCCCCTTCCTGCCCAAGCCATTTTTCAGCTTTCAGCGCTGTTGCAATTTGAATGACAATTGCGCAGTCATACATCGCTGTACCCAAATAAAAATTTTCCCCACAAATAGAGCTTTCTTTTGGTGGTATTTGATCACATCTGCGGTTTTTATTTCTTGCGCTATAAACAAAAGAATTGGAACAAGTTTGAAAAAACACAATATTTTTTGCTATAATAAATATCCAATTTTTTATTTATTTTTTATGCCGATACGCATTCTTCTACATATTTTTGGTAAAAAAAAAAAAATGCAATAAGCGTATATTGATTGGTTTGCGCAAAAGTTA
Source organism: Lithobates sylvaticus (assembly GCA_028564925.1). Classification (NCBI taxonomy): domain Eukaryota; kingdom Metazoa; phylum Chordata; class Amphibia; order Anura; family Ranidae; genus Lithobates; species Lithobates sylvaticus. The sequence continues at coordinate 281,255,826 of CM053026.1, forward strand.
TATAGTCTATAAAATAGGGGATAGATTTATAGCATTTTTATTATTTTATTTTTTTACTAGTAATGGCGGCGATCTGCGATTTTTATCATGCGATTTTTATCATGACTGCGATATTGTGGCGGACATATCGGACACTTTTGACACATTTTTGGGACCATTCACATTTATACAGCGATCCGTTCTATAAAAATGCATTGATTACTGTATAAATGTGACTGGCAGGGAAGGGGTTAACACTAGGGGGTGATCAAAGGGTTAATATGTTCCCTATGGGAGTTATTCTAACTGGGGGGGAGGGGACTGACTGGGGGAGGTGACCGATCGGTGTCCCTATGTACAAGGTACGTACCATCGGTCTCCTCTCCTCTGACAGCGCGTGGATCTGTGTGTTTACACACACAGATCCATGTCCTGCTCAGTTACTGGGCAATCGCGGGCCCCCTAGTGGAAATGCTGTCGTATGACGGTGGTCCAGAACAACAGATGCTTCTTGCCACCGTCATATGACAGTGGGTGGGCAGGAAGAGGTTAACGACCTGGTCGTTGGAACAGAACCTGGTTGTTAAGTGAGGAGTACTGTATACATTTTCTTAAATGTAACCCCAACACTCCTATTTAACTTGCTTTTAGCCCTTAACCCAACATCCAAAATTAGACCTTAACACTTAACTCTCCAGAAGCATTAAAAGATGCTATTACCATGCTGAAAACTAGGTTGGTAATAACGGACTACTAAATGTCACACCTTTTATTAAAACTCTAGTTATAAAGTGTTTGCCTGTGGGTTAAGCAATGATGTGGGAAAACTAATTTGTAATTATTAATTAGATCAGATCAATAAATTTATAGCATAACTGTATAATCATTATCAATATCACACATAAATATATACAGGTATGTGTTCAAGAGAAGCAGTGTTAAAGAGGAAGTTAACCCGGGAGAAAAAAAAATGAGCTAGTATGCATAGCATACTAGCTCATTATGAATAACTTACCTGAGATCGAAGCTCCCAAAGCGGTCCTCGTTCTTCATCCAGGTCTCGTGGCTCCGGCGCTGTGATTGGCCAGAGCCGCGATGATGTCATTCTGGCGCATGCGCGTGGGAGCCATCAGTGCCGTCATGTTCGCCTTCACTTGCGGCGTGCCCAGTGCGCCTGCCATTGTCAAATTAAAAAAATACAGCATATACAGTACAATTGCTACACAAGCTATGCTGGGGAACCAGGAGGAAGCTTTTCCTTCTGCTGGTTCTTCCTGATTCCCCAGCCTGCTTCCTGGTTCCAATTGCTTGACATTGCATCCATACAGAGGAGCTTCCTGCCACACCATCGCCCACCCAGGAAGGCTGTCAGCTACTGGAGAGCTTGTAGATATGTATGTATACTCTATTAATATATGAGTGTAATACTTTTTATTTTAATTTGACATAATGGTTTTAATATATACTACACTCAGACAGTGTCACTCTCTCTTTGCTTTTCTTTTCTGTCTTTACACGGTTAGACCCCTTTCACACCGAATCGTTTTTCAGGCGCCACAGCGCTAAAAATATCGCCTGTATAGCGCCTGAAAAAAGCGGGTCCTTTCAGTCCAGTGTGAAAGTCGGAGGGCTTTCACACTGGAGCGGTGCGCTAGCAGAACAGTAAAAAAAAGTCCTGCTAGCAGCATCTTTGGAGCAGTGAAGGAGCGGTGTATTCACCGCTCCTAAACTGCTCCTACCCATTGAAATCAATGGGACAGCGCGGCAATACCGTGGCAATACCGCAGCATTTCCCACGGCAATACCGCCGGCAAAGTGTCGCTGCAGAGGCACTTTGTGGGGGGTTTTAACCCTTTTTCGGCTGCTAGCGGGGGTTAAAACCGCCCCGTTATCGGCCGAATACTGCGGCTAAAACGACGGTAAAGCAGCGCTAAATATAGCGCTGCTTTACTGCCGACGCCCGCACTGCCCCAGTGTGAAAGGGACCTTTAGTCATCTCAGACCCTGCTTTTGCACAGTTGTTGCAGCAAATGAAGAGGAAGAATCTTTTGGAAGGGGGGTTGGGGTGAGGTGGAAAGTGAAGAAATATGAGGAGGAAACCTTGAAACAATAAACCCAACCCTATATATATATATATATTTTTTTTCCTAACAGAAAGTGAAAAAATTCTAAATGTGTGAATCAAAAGGAAATAAAAAATAAAAATACAAAAAGACTGTGGTGGGGAAAGGGGTTTGCGACTGAAGTTGTTGCTGACACACACAAACACATACTCTTATGCCCCGTACACACGGTCGGACCATGTTGTCGGAAATTCCGACCGTGTGTGGGCTCCATCTGACTTTTTCCGTTGGAATTTCCTCCTGAACTGTACCAGGCCACATGCCCTAAACATTGGGAGGATGCTTTGGGGGTCTGTGACCCCTCAAAGCACCATGTACCCATGTTGATGGGTACAAGGGTCTCATCCCCACAACCCTTGCCGGTGGTTGTGGGGGTCTGCGGGTGGGGGGCTTATCAGAATCTGGAAGCCCCCTTTAACAAGAGGATCCCCAGATCCCGGCCCCCCCCTGTTTGAAATGGTAACGGGTACATTGAACCCCTACCATTTCACAAAGAAAGTGTAAAAAATTGTAAAAAAACACAAACACCATTGGAATAAGTCCTTTATTAAAAAAAAAAAAGATTCCAGCGGTGGTAATCCACTCTTGGTATCCATCGATGGGTGATCTCTTCTCCGGGTCCAGCGATGGGCGATCTCTCCCGATGACGTCCAGCACATCCTGTCTCCACCGGATTCACAGCGGGAATCCCGGCAGCCTTAGCTGAGGAGGACAGGGCCACCGTCACGTGAACCCCCCCTCCTTCTAATGCAAGGGGAAACGCAGGCTTCCCCAGTGATGTACGGGTGACCCCGCCACCACTCTGATGTAACGCATGTTTCCATTACATCAGAGGGGGCGGGGTCACCCGCACGTCACTGGGGAAGGGTCAGAGGGGGTGGGGTCAGGTGACAGGTGGCCCGTCCTCCTCAGCTAAGACCTGTCAGGCTGCCAAGATTCTGGTGGAGACAGGATGTGCTGCGCTGGACGTCATCGGGAGAGATCAAATATTGCTGGACCCCGAAGAAGAGATCACCCATCGCAGGATACCAAGAGTGGATTACCACCACTGGAATCTTTTTTTTATTTTTAATAAAGGACTTATCCCAACTGTGGCTGTATGTTTTTTTACAATTGTTTACACTTTCTTTGTGAAATGGTAGGTGTACAATGTACCCCTATTTGAACAATAGGGGTACGACCTCATGTTCGTCTCGAACATTGCCTGTTATGCACTTGTTATGACCACAGAAATTGGGCAGAGAACACAGGTATGGAGATCATGCCACTTAAGTCCACTAAAAGTATAAAAGTTAAAAAGGTTTCGGCAGGTAATTTAACAAGTTGCCACCCAGAACTGAAATATAAATGTTTTCATTATTATCTTAAAAAACTGTCTTTTAAGATAACACTATTCATCACTAATTAGAATTAAATGTGTGTGGTATCAGAAAAAAAGTTGCATCATATTACAGCCTACAAATTTAGAAAGAGCTGTGAATCTTAACAAAGTTTACTCAATTTCACTAGTAAAGGACATTCAACCAGTCATATTTTTTTGAAAAGCAGGTATTAATGTATCCCATTTCATGCTTATATTGTTGATTGTATCCTGGTTAAAGAAGTGTTACCTCACATACTTGGTGTTCACTGGTACAGGTACTTAGGTAGAATTTACTCAAGGGGTCACAGATGGTTTTGGATGTGGATTTGAGGGGGTTTGTTATGATGGTAGATGGTAACACCAGTAACAAGGTTTAGCCATAGATGTGCACAGGTCATACATGAGAGAAGCTGTGGAGGAGAAGGTGAAGGATTTAGACAGAAGGCTGAGGATTCAGAGCCAAACATGCACAGGGGGCAGGAAGTACAGGGATACAGGAAGGTAGGACATACAGCAGTAAAAAAAAGTCCCACACAGGACAAGAGGGGACAATAATAGAGTTTGAAGATGAGATGGCAAAAGTAGTGCTTTTTCACAATAAAAGTCAAGAAGAAGTTGATAGTTGTAAGGGGCATTAGAAGGGTTTATTTATTTAGGCTAATTTTATGCAAACAGTTAATTACTCCCAACAATATGCTACAATAGTAACGTTTTATTTGGGGAGCTAAATAGACACATATGATTACAAATACATGGAGGACCATGGCTCTGTTGGCTGCTACTATCTTTTATGATATTAAATGAGAAGGTAAAGAGAAAACTAGGAGTTCAGCATTGACACTAAAGAGGTATATGTAAAGGAGCCCCCCTTTAAGATGTAATATGAGAATTCTGTAAAAAAAGTAAACCTGTTTATTCAAAATGTGCATTTTCCTTTCTTGAACAGACATTTTAGCAAATGAAGAAACAAGAAAGTATATGAAAGAAGAGAGAATGCTGGGCTATTTTCCACATCTCTTTATACTTCCAATCCTCTATCCATCTATTCATTCATTCATTGCACCCTTTCTCCTTCCATGCATCCATTCCTTACCAATATTTCTCTTGCACCAAACATATTATACAATTAGGGAATTAAACAGTCAATTTTCAAAGCCAAGCTTGATAAATATTGTAAATAAATAAGAAGCATACATTTAATTATTGCTAGAGAACATTTTTAAGTTATGGAATTTACATTTTTCCTACAGGAGCACTATAAACGAGTAAATAGAAATAGAGAACAAAGAGGCGTTTCTTGTTCATGATTTTTGATAATCAAAACAATATCAACATTGACTAAGGTTCTTGGTGCATGGTAAACAAAGAAAAAGATACAGTACATCCCACAACAGTGACATTTAAAGGTATCAATGAGACAAATGAGGTTTAGAGGATGAGTGTTTGCTATTTCGATATACTTACAAAGAGAGCATAGCAGTCAATGTTATGTTTATAATAAAAGACAACTAAGCAAGACAGGTACCATATGTTGGGGGATGTTTGGGAGAACAAGATATGGAATGAAGAAATGTTTCGCCTCATATTCACTGAACAGCAATACTAACCTGATGTTGGTTCTAATGCTTCCCCACGCTATACAAAACTAAAAAAGCTTGGATACACTTTACATTTTTAAAGTATAGCAAAAATAAAAATAAATAATAATAATTATGCTGACAGAAACATATAACAAAAGCAAATTAACAATTGTAATATGATGTTATGAAAGCAAATCTGCTACATTTATTCCCCTCCCTATTTTATTTAATTTATTTGTTTGCAGTAATTGCATTTCTAGTGTAAGGAAAATATTACTTTAGTCAATCCTGTATAAAAAACTTAACTGATGGGTCTTATACATATTTAACACACATATCAACTTTAACAAATTAATACAAAGCACACATGTGATACTCCTAATGCATAATTTATTTTAATTTTTTTCATAATAGATTTATTCTCTAAAGCCTCTGTCCATTCTACATGCTGCCTTCATTTTATAAACAGAAAAGAGAGGCTGGCATCTTGATGTTTATTGAACCCTGTGAGAGTAGAGCTGCAATTCAGCATCTCTCAATAGTGTCATAATGATGAGGACACAAAAGAATATGGGATTTAGATATGTAAAATGATTGACATCACAAAATGAACTAAAATTGTCTATGATGTAAAAGCCAAGCTGCTCTTTTGCAGTGTCAGTCTTTTTATTTAGCCAAGGTGTCACACATATTTATATGTCATTTGGACCCGAAAATGCAGCTAAAGACCAGCTGAATGATTATTTTACCCCAACATTATATCTTGTATGCCAAATGATTCTGATCCATAAATTGTGTACCACTGCTGTGGTGTACTAACTACACCCATAGGTCTTATTTCTGAAGTAACAATACGGTGTGTGGTAATGCTCTAATGTAGGAAGACCAAAGAGATATCACCATGCTCTCCTTTATACTGTAAACTACTACAAACACTCATAGTAAATCCAGTTTATGTCACAGAATGATTACATAGACCTTTTGATTGTATAATCATAATAAACATGCCTTAATAATCTTAAATAAATCCATACGAATCCATACAGGATCAACGATCTGTAGTCCAAACATTTCAGGTTTAAATTGCAATCTTTCTCTGTCAGTATAATGCCGCGTACACACGTGCAGACTTTTGCCGGCGGACTTAGTCCAGCGGACAATCCGCCGGACTTTCCAGCTGGCTTCGCCGGACTTTCCGAGCGTGTGGACTTGCCCACACACGTGCGGACTTGCCCACACACGCGCGGACTTCTCCGGCGGACAATCCGCCGGCCAAAGTCCGCGGGACTTTTGAAAATGAACGGATTGCCCACACACGGAGCAGGCTGTTCATTTAGAACGTAACTTCAGGTTACGTAGCTAGCGTAGGCAGTAAATGCCGCCGCGCTAGCTCAGTAACCTGGCATGGATTTAAAGGGACTCCCCACGCTGAAAAACGGCGTGGGGGTTCCCCCCAAATCCATGTCAGACCCTTATCCGAGCACGCAGCCTGGCAGGCCAGGAAAGGGGTGGGGACGAACGAGCGCCCCCCCTCCTGAGCCGTACCAGGCCGCGTGCCCTCAACATGGGGGGTGCCCTGGGGAAAGGGGGGACGTGCGGCCCCCCCCACCCCAAAGCACCTTGTCCCCATGTTGATGAGGACAAGGGCCTCTTCCCGACAACCCTGGCCGTTGGTTGTCGGGGTCTGCGGGCGGGGGCTTATCGGAATCTGGGAGCCCCCTTTTATAAGGGGGCCCTCAGATCCCGGCCCCCCACCCTATGTGAATGAGTATGGGGTACGATGTACCCCTACCCATTCACCTAAGGTGTAAAATGTAAAGTACAAAAACACACACACTTTTGAAAAAATATTTTATTGCACTGCTCCGGGGGTCTTCTTCCGTCTTGGGGGTCTTCTCGCCGGACTCCTCCGCCATTTACCAAGCTCTTTTACCGAGCGGAGAAGTCCGGCTACCTTCTTCGTCGTCGTCGCCGCCGTCGTCTGGGGGTCTCGATCCGCCTTCGGGGGTCTTCTGGGGTCTTCCGGGGGTCTCTTCTGTTCTTGCGGCGGTCGTCGTCTTCCGCGCCGCCGGCGCCTTCTTCTTCTTGTTCTTCTTCTTGTTCTTCTTCTTGTTCCGATGTTGACCCGTCGCTGTCTCTGCCCGGAATGGCAGAGCCGCGCTGCGCTGAGACTTATATAGGGACATGGGGACAGGGTCACATGCTCATGTACAATAGGGTAAAGCTGCGCCAATGTAAAAAAAGTTTAAACATATAAAAAATGTGCAAGGCATACTAAACATTTTAAACATATAAAAGATCTCATGCAAAACAATCCAGATAGAGGTAAATCAGTCCAGAGCAATTCCTCTAAGTATCAAACATGGGGTACATTCAATCCACCAATCCTGTATGTTCAAATGTAACACCTCCGTGCTCGTGCTGAAAGCATCCAATGTGACATGAAAACAAGGTGTATTTTATCCCGACCACCTAATAAGTTGGGGGCTTACCAGAAGGTATAGAAAATCAAGCAATGGGTCTGGGCTTGCAGTAGACCGGCGTTGATGGGGTTAAACGGCCACTCCAGGGGGGAACGATCCAAAAGCAAACAGGAGGGAAGTGGAGGGATCCGTCCTGGAAACCTATCCCAGACTAGATAGCCAGATCCTAATAAAATCCTCCGTTCAGGGAGAAAACACAAAAGGGGCCACCCATCGTGTAATACTGATAATACTTCTTTTATTAAAAATGGTTTAAAATCACTTACATCAAGGATGAGAAAAAACGGCAACAGAGATAACAAAGTAGACACTGCCGGCCGGTCAGTGTAATCCCGTCCCTAGATCGAATGTTGTCTGTAGTGGTGGCGTCGCTGCGTGCCTTCCCATCCTCCCGGGACTGTGACATCGCAAGGGGGCGGGGTCACCATGTGACATGAGCATGTGACCCTGTCCCCATGTCCCTATATAAGTCCCAGCGCAGCGCGGCTCTGCCATTCTGGGCAGAGACAGCGACGGGTCAACATCGGAATCGGAATCGGCCCCCCTTTCCCCAGGGCACCCCCCATGTTGAGGGCACGCGGCCTGGTACGGCTCAGGAGGGGGGGGCGCTCGTTCGGTAAAACTTTGGTCCGCCGGACTTTGGCGCCAAAAAGTCCGCCGGCGCCCACACAAGAGGGGATTGTCCGCTGGACTTGAGTCCAGAGGATAATCCCGCGGGATTGTCCCTTCGTGTGTACGCGGCATAAGATGTACTTCAACACTCAAACAACAAACAAAATATTCATAGCACCTCCCAAAACAGAGGGCAAGGGTGAAGGCAGGAACCCCTATCCGCCCTCTCTATATCCCAGATCACTCAGTTGGCCATTCTCAGCAACCCCCCCCTTTTTATTTCTCCTTGCCAACCATTCCCCCAATCACAACTCCCTTCTCATCTTCTATCTTTATAGTCTCACTTCCTCCTTTGTACTCCCGTACAGATCTCTACTTTCTGTATCCCCTATGCAACTTTCCACTTACATATTCCTAACCTATGTGCACACCCCAACTAATGTACGATCACACCTACTTTTAATCTGACCACCCAGAAAACATTTAGACCCCTTTCACACTGAGGCATTTTCAGGCTCTAAAGGGATAAAAATAGTGCCTGTAAAGCGCCTGAAAAATGCCACCCCTGCAGCCCCAGTGTGAAAGCCTGAGTACTTTCACACTGGAGCGGCGCGTTTGCAGGACGTTAGAAAAAGTCCTGCAAGCAGCATCTTTGGATCGGCTCATTGAAATGAATGGGCAGCACTGCTGAAGCTCCTGCAAAGTGCTTCGGCAGTGGCGCTACACGGACACTTTTAACCCCTTTTTAACCTCTTCTAGGGGGTTAAAAGTGCCCTGCTCCCGCCCGAATAGCACAGTTAAAGCGCTGCTATAACAGCGGTAAAGCGACAAAAACTTAAACTAGCGGGGCTTTACCACTACTGCCCCTTCCGCCCCAGTGTGAAAGGCTCTAAATGACACCCAAGCCCGAATTCTTATATGCAGAGTCGCTGGGAGCATATGTGGAAACCCCACATTCATAGTGATCTAAATTTCCACCTGCTAACGCAACCACATGATGTTTCTGGAACTCAATGATTGGTATGATATAGATCCACACACCTTTTTGGATTTAGGTCTCACATCTTTAGAGACAAGTCCCTCATATAAATATGTTTGAATTTGTCTTGCTGGTACAATAAGGAAAATGTAATCACTGTTCATTCTTTAACCGCCCAGAAAACATTTAGACCCCTTTTACACTGAGGCATTTTCAGGCTCTAAAGGGATAAAAATAGCGCCTGTAAAGCACCTGAAAAATGCCACCCCTGCAGCCCCAGTGTGAAAGCCTGAGTACTTTCACACTGGAGCGGCGCGTTTGCAGGACGTTAGAAAAATGTAATCACTGTTCATTTTTTAACCGCTTGTCGACCAGCCGCTGCAGTTATACTGCGGCAGGTTGGCTCTGCTCCATGAATCGCCATAGTTGTACGTCGGTCCCTTTAATAGCTATTGCCGGCGCATCGCTGGAGTCAATGCGTGTGGCCGGTGACTGCGAAGTCCGCTGACTACCTGTGATCACTTCACAGAGAAACAAACAGATCCCGTTCTGTCAGGGGAGTACAGAGTAATCGTCTGTTCCTAGTGATCAGGAACAGCGACCTATCTGTACTCCCAGTCAGTCCACTCCCCCCACAGTTAGAAACACCTCCTTAGGGAACACTTAACCCCTTGACCGTACCAAAGTGTTAACCCCTTCCCTGCCAGTGCCATTTATACAGTGATCAGTGGCTATTTTTATCTCTGATGTAATAATGTCACTGGTCCCAAAAAAGTGTCAAAAGTGTCTGATCTGTCCGCCGCAATCCTGCTAAAAATTGCTAATCACCACCAATACTAGTAAAAAAATAATAATAAAAAATGCCATAAATGTATCCTCTATTTTGTAGATGATATAACTTTTGCGCAAAACAATCCACTTACTGCATTTTTTTTTACCAAAAATATGTAGAAGAATACATATTAGCCTAAACGGATGAAGAACTTTTTTTTCATTTTTTTGGGGGATATTTATTATAGAAAAAAGTAAAAAATATTGTTTTTGTTTTTCAAAATTGTCGGCATTTTTTCGTTTATAGCACAAACAATAAAAACCGCAGAGGTGATCAAATACCACCAAAAGAAAGCTCTATTTGTGAGAAAAAAAAGGACATCAATTTTGTTTGTTTACAGCGTCGCATTGCAATTGTCAGTTAAAGCGATGCAGTGTCGTATCGCAAAAAATGGCCTGGTCATTAAGGGAAAAAATCCTTCCGGGGGTTAATGTTTTTTCTAGCATGTATCAGTTTCTACATTGTCACTGTTGTGATTGACTTATGTTTAATACGATGTATTTGCTTTTGACAAATAAAGCCTATTTGTCAAATAAACCCTGCCTCTTCATGCCCCAGATGGTGACATCATAAGGGGCGGGGGATGGAGGATGACGTCACCTGGTGACCCCGCCCCATGCCAATATAAGTAGTGGCACACCGCACACCTAACAGAGTGAGAGAGAGCATTGAGTCAACATCAGAAGAAGAATAGAGGGAGAAGACAGCGGAGAAGACCCGGCAGAGTCTGAAGACAGCGGGCAGAGGGAAAAGAACCAGAAAGGACATCAGCAGAGAGCGGAGAAGAATCGGAGAGGGGAGAAGAACCTGCAGAGGCAGAAGATGTCAGCGGAGGAGGGAGAAGAGCCAGAGAGGGGAGAAAAAATCAGAAGAGACGCCGGAGCTGTCGTAATAAATTTGTTTAAAAACCTGTGTACTGCGTTTTATTTTTTACACTTTTTTCGGTGAATTGGTAGGGGTACAATGTCCCCCATACTCATTCACATAGGGTGGGGGCCAGGATCTGGGGGCTCCCTTGTTAAAGGGGGCTTCCAGATTCCGATAAGCCCCCCTCCCACAGACCCCTGGCGGCTGGTTGTCGGGAAGAGGCCCTTGTCATTAATCAACATGGAGATAAGGTGCACCCCCCATGTTGAGGGCATGTGGCCTGGTACAATTCAGGAGGGGGGCGTTTGCTCATCCCCACTCCCTTTCCTGACTTGCCGGGCTTCGTGCTAGGATAAAGGTCTGGTATGGATTTTGGGGGGAGTTCCCTTTAAAATGCATGCAGGACTGAATGGCCTGCTATGGTCTTGGAGGGGGAACCTATGCTGTTTTCTTTTAAATTTAGGCATGGGATTCCCCTTCAAGATCTTTAGAGCACAAGTCGCATGCCAAAGTCGGATCATTTAGGACTGCGATCCAACTTTGATCTGACTTCGGTGATATTCAGTGGGCTGAAGTAGGATCAAAGTGGGACCAATGTAGCGCAGGGACTGACTTGTTTAGGACCAGTTAAGACGGCTCTCATAGGGAAACATTGATTTTCACACATGTAACATGAGCTCCCAATGTCGGAGCATTTGTCATACCAGTGTGAACCTGGCCTCAGTGTTGTCATATGAAAAGATATAATAAAATATTTACAAAAATGTGAGGGGTGTACTCACTTTTGTGAGATACTGTATATTTAAAAGAAACTATTGATCTGCATAATCCATAATTATTTTTCTCCCTTGGATATGGAGCGTATGTGCCTTATGTGAAAGTAGTTCCATGGGTGATGACGGCTGAATTTATAATGGAGATATCTAGTGATCCCTGTTAGCAACAGGATGTTGTGACTACACATGCACTGTTTGACTTCCCTGTATTGGTGGGAATCAAAGAATCTGGTAAGCAGCTCTTTGTGATCTCTGGTGGTGAGGGAATCAATTTCTTAAGTTTCCATGAATGGTGGAGGCACATCTTACATTGGCAAAGGAAGATTGCAGTTTTATTCAAGTATGATTGTGGAGTTTTTGAGGTGCTCTGAATTTTTTTTAAGAGCGGAGGCACAACTTATACAGACAGGGGAAAATTGCAGTTTAAACCTGAATTCCTTGAACTATAGCTCTATGATTCTTTATTTATTCTAAATAATTTTAAAGGTTATTTAGGAATGTTAATTATGATCATATATTTAGAAGGTTTATGTAATCATTTTGTGACACAAACTGTACTTACTATAAGCTTTTATAAACACTCTAATATGGCGTTGCTATCAAACTGTAGAACAGGATAAAATATCATTTAATAATTATGCTGATCTTAACATTAGTGAGTCCTAATCAGTGATTATCACATATAGCAATGATGATGATTTAAAATGCAAAAGAAATGCTCATTCATGAAAAAACATAATGCGTGCAATTAATGTAAACTCGATTTAGCTAGGCTACAATAGAATAAAATGACAGTATAATTTCACTTACATAAAAAGAAATTGAAGCTGAATGCTAAACTTAGCAGACAAAATTGTTTATAGCTGCTACACGTGTGTATGTTTTTAATTTCAAGGATCATTACATTAGAAAAGAGCACACAGGCTTGGCAGAATCTTTCAGCTTTAGGCTAAATAGACATTTAAATAAGTAATAAATCTCAGAAGATTACAATGAAAGTACATAAAAGATTTCAAATGCAACATTTGAAAGGTCATTGCACTTAAAATAATATGTGCAATTTCTGTTATCAAACAGTGTAATGATTAGCATTTGAACATAAAATTTTAAAATGGAGCCAGATCTGCAAGCATAATATTTTGCCTTTTACATTTACATTCTAAATGTTTTAAAAAGTAACATTCTACTAAAAAATATATATATATATATATATATATATATTTAGTAATTTTAATATTATAAGGAATGAAAAAACAAAAAATAAAGTCTGAATATAAATAATATGATTATGTACCAGCAATAGTTGAAAATGAAAGGTCAACAATTATATACAGTAGGTGACCACTTTGACAATTACAAAAATTGTTGGCTGGCAGTCTCCTTTGTTTGACCAGCATGTCTACTAGTGTTTTACATATAGAACACCACAGCACTCAACTACTTAACAAATGTCAGCTTTGCAGGCAAATATAATTGATGCAGCCTGACAGTCTCCTCTGTTGGTAATTCAGCAACTGGACTGACAACATGCTAGTTTCAAATGCACTTATTTAACCTGCCTCATATACCTTTAAATACTATGTGTGGCCTAATTAAAATGCAGGATATTGCCTCTAAATTGTGATATCAATTTTGATCACTTAATATAACTGCTTTTACGTTATTCACTTTCTGTCTTAAATAAGCATTTAGTGCGACAATGGCTGCAATTGCTGTGCTCTCAGTGTCATCTACTGTATATCTTACATACTGTACAAAACTATAATTCACATTATCTGCCTATGAGAATCACACTAGCACCATGATGCCAGTTAATGTCACAAATTGCCAAAAGAGCAGACTGACAACCTACATTTTATTGGGCTGATCAGTTTGATGTAGATCATGTGAACCCCTTTCCCTCCACATTTTTATTGAGAGCCCTAAAAGCCAGGAGCTGAAGTAAGCAGTTGTTATTAAAGGAAGTTAATTTGTTCATAATAATGTTAAAGCCCAATTCCAGCCAATTTGTTTTATTAGGGGAGGGGGCTTAGAACCTCTCTTTGGATTTCTACTGCAGTCTGAGACTCCACTGTGTGATTTCCTCTCTTCTCATGTGATGGTAAATCTCTCCAGTCAATGAACAGATTCCCTTTTTTTCAGTAAATGGGTAAGGATTAGAAACTTTGTCAGGTTTTATTACTATTTGTGTCTTCCTGTCTTGATAACAACCACTCCTTTCATTTCTTGACTTGTTGTCACAGAAACAGGAAGTGAGGTGAAATACCCCTAACAGTTTAGTATCAAATTTTTCTATGTCTATCTAAGACTAAAACAAAATATTTTGGCTACAGCTGAGCTTGAAATGAAAGAAAAATCTTTTATCTGCCCACTTCACGACAGGTCCTAGAACATCAAAAGTGAAAGGGATGACAGTAACAGACATATGTTTCTAAACACAGAGTATAACTGGCTATTAGTTTCACAAATAATTTATTAAGGTTCTCAAAATAGAAGGTAGAATGCAATAAACAAAAATGGAAATCATTCTGAAAGTAGAAACAAGACTGATTCAATAGAAGTACAGTAAATGGGGTAACCGTCCCCATTTATAAACATAACTGCATGGTGTTATGTACAGGCAAAATAAATGACAGAGAATTTAACATGGTAATAAAGAGAATATAGAGAAACCAGAATTTATTGAAAATATGGTGGCCCTGGTGAAACTCCATGATCATCTTAGGGCACATAACAAAATAAGCAGATAGTGCCAGACTCCCCGTCTTAGAACCATGTTCCTAATTTCAGGCTTCATAAATCAGATCGGTGAGCGATGGGTGTGCCCATATGTCTTTTGATGTAGGGGTTCAGGACCTACATGAAGAAAAGAGAGAGAGAGAGAAAAAAAAGGGGGGAGGGGGAGAGGAAGTAAGTGGGAGACGGGGAGGGAAGAGTTATCAAGTAGTAGTGGGTTCACCTAAAGTCCCACCTCTCTTGGCTGAACCAAATGGACATGGAGAGTAGGACAGCCTTGAAAATATTACCCATGATAAATGCTTAAGGGTCCCCGCTCAGGGCATCAAGGTCCGATGAGTTGGATGCCACTGACTGATGAGGGTGCAGGCTGAGGAGAGGACCGTCCAGATCTAGCTTGGCCCCTGCACACTTCACCCAACCTCAATGGTTAGCAGGTAAAAGCAGCCTCAGCTCAATTCATCCAGGCCATGTCCCCAACATGTTCGTCCTGCCCTGGGGCTTAATCATGGAGATGATGCTGGTGGCAGGGAAATAATATTATCATCAGCTGCCTAAATAAGGATATGGGTAAACCACTCAAAAATTTTTAAGGTACAGGTGAGTGAAAAATGTACCGTGTAGCAAGCCCCTTTAAAGCAACCACAGTCTAAAACTTCACATGTTGTTTTACAGTAATGAGAACTGATAGACAATTTAGAGGCATGCATACACAGGTGCAAGAGTTAAATAATATATACTAAATAACAACTAAAACAATAAGTGAAAAAATTAAATTAAAAGTCTTATACAGTATATTGAATGCAAAAAATAAAAGGGAAGAACAATTACAAACTACTGCAAGCAATCCTACAAAAGCCTAATCCCCTAGTTAAAAAAAAAAAAAAAAGTTATCTCACACAATATTTCTCCTAAACATTTGTGCATTGATTGGTATTGTTGGGAATCAGAGATATTGTATGGGGTCTTTATCCCTTTTCCTTCTGTGAAACATTTTTTTGTAACCTAAATTTTTCCTTGATTTTAATTACATTTTAATTTTACAATCTCCATCCTCACCACCTGAGCTTTTCTCCTGTCTTTTAAAATTTGTTTTTGCTTTATTCGTATTACACATATTTATAACGAACACCAATAACTAAATAAAACTTTTTTTTAACTAGGGGATTGAGCATTTGTAGGATTGCTTGTGGCAATTTGCCATGTTTCTTCCCTTTTCTTTTTTTTGCATTCAATATACAACACTTTTATTTTCATTTTATCATTTATTGTTTTTAGTCCTTGCACCTGTGTATGCATGCCTCTAAATTGTCTATAATTTCTCATTGTTATACCACACATTAGGTTTTTTATTGTGGTTGCTTTTCAGGGGCTTGGATTCATATTCTACACAGTGCATTTTTCACCCCTTTACATTTTTTTAGGTGGTTTACCCACATCAATATTTAGGTGGCAGATGATGCTATTTATTCCCTGCCACCAACAGACCCTCATCTCCATGATTAAGCCCCAAGGCGGGGTGAAACATGTTGGGGACGTGGCCTGAATGAATCAAGCCGAGGTTCTTTTACCTGCTAACCATTCTGTCTGGGTGAGGTGTGCGGCAGCTAGGACCATCTCTTCCTATTTTTGAGGTTGGTCAATAACAGCTTGAAATAAGCTGAAGCTTGGTAATGCCAAGTACAAGTGAATTTTTGAAGGGGTACCGTGTGCTACATGCATAAACTCTTCCATTTCTGTGACTTAATGAATATTAATATTGATAAAAAATAACACTGTGGAGCGTTGATCCATGACATATCTGATTGCCTTTGGGGGATCAGAAAGAAAATTCTTTCCTGTTGGAGCATTTTGGACCATGCCTTCCGCTGTGAGCTTAGGGTTCTTGGTTTCTAAAAAAAATATCTTTGTGTTTTGTTTTATCTTGATGAACATGCTTCTTTTTATTCTAAATATATTAACCTGCTATGAAGATTCTTATGTCTTACTCACCTGATCCAAACTCCAGCACTGGGTCTTTTCCTCTATGTGTTCCTTTCTCTGGTGCCACACCAAGCACAGTCATCTTAAAGGGCTAGTGTGCAGGTTGCGCAGCGATTGAGTGCACACTAGTTGTTGGCTAGAGGATAGATACCAGAGTGTGGTTATGAGCAGGGTTCATTTGGAACAGTCACTAGTGGTGCACCACAGGGCTCTGTATTAGGTCCTGTTCTATTCAAGCTATATCTAAGTGATATAACTAAAGGGTTGTTGGGTAAGGTATGTCTTTTTGTTGAGGAGGCAAAGGTGTGCAATAGGGTTGATATTCCTTGAGGTGTCTGTAACATGGAACATGATTTGGCATTGCTGGAAGGTTGGCCAAAGCAGTAGAAACTGCAGTTCAATGTTTCTAAATGTAATATAATGCACCTAGTGTAAAATAATCCCTTTACAGAGTACAACATTGGAAGTACAGTGTTGGCCAGCTCTACAGAGGAAACATATTTTGGGGTACTCATTTCAGATGATTTAAAAATTAGCAAACTGTGTGACCAGGCAGTGGGAAAAGCGAATAGAATTCTAGAATCTATCATTAGAGGGATCACCAGCAGGAGGCAGGAGAACCTGATTCCTCTATATACATCTTTAGTTAGAACTCATTTAGAATACTGTGTCCAGTCTTGGAGACCTCACTTACAAAAATATATTGATAAGATAGAACAAGTCCAGAGACAAGTAACAAAAATGGTGAAATGCCTGAGGGATAAAACATAACAGAAAGACTTCAGGAACTTAATATGTACAGTACAGAGGAAAGAAGGGAAAGGTGGACATGATTGAAATCGTTAAATGCATCAAGAGGGTGAATAGGGTTCAAGAGGGCAATATTTTCAATATAAGACCAAGATCAACAACACAGGGACATGACCTTCCGCTAACTGAAGGAGAGTTCAAAACTAATCTTAGAAAGTATTATTTTACTTAAAGTGTAGTTGATACTTAGAATAGACTTTCAACAGAGGTTGTGAGGCTTGCCAGTGACTCAGAAAGTCAAAGCCAGGCATGCAACTAATACTCTTAGGCCACTCTTTGTATAAACCTGTTGGGAACCAGCACATCCCTGATTTTAAAATTTTCATCACTAAAGACTGTAATGTATTTTAAACTTTGTCTTTTAGTTTAATAAAAACTTGTTTACTTTTGTATAAATATTTGTTTTTTTGTTTTTTTCCCATTCTATTCTAAAATATTTTTTTGAAATATATCTATACATTTTCTTGGGATGGTGCCTCTGTAGGAGTAGTAGTGTTTCACACTCACCCCACCCCTACACATAATACTCTTAGAAGATTAGCAATGAGAAGATTAGCAATGAGCCCACTCTCCGAGTCGAACATAAGTTTGACTCGAACATCGGGTATTCGTCTGTTGGCCAAATAGCGAACAATTTGGGGTGTTCGCGGCAAATTCGAAAGCCGCGGAACACCCTTTATAAGTCTATGGGAGAAATCAAAAGTGCTAATTTTAAAGGCTTATATGCATGGTATTGTCAAAAGTTTTAAAAACTGAAGTTTTTTCCAGAGCAATGATTTTAATAATGCTTAAAGTGAAACAATAAAAGTGAAATATTCCTTTAAAATTTGTACCTGGGGGGTGTGTATACTATGCCTGTAAAGTGGCGCATGTTTCCCATGTTTAGAACAGTCCCTGCACAAAATGAAATTTTTAAAGGTAAAAAAAAGTAATTTAAAACTACTCGCGGCTATAATAAGTTGTCAATCCCGGCAATACAGATAAAAAGTAATTGAAAAAAACGGCATGGGATCCCCCCAGTCCATTACCAGTCCATTTGGTTCTGGTATGAATATTAAGGGGAACCCCGAACCAAAATATATAAAAAAAAATTCCATACCCCGCCCTTCAGGTCTGGTATGGATATTAAGGGGAACCCCCACGTCAAAATTAAAAAAAATATGGCGTGGGGGTCCCCCTCAAAATACATACCAGACCCTTATGTGAGCATGCAACCTGGCAGGTCTCAGGAAAAGAGGGGGGATGAGAGAGCGCCCCCCTCCTGAACCATACCAGGCCACATGCCCTCAACATGGAAAGGGTGCTTTGGGGTAGCCCCCCAAAGCACCTTGTCCCCATGTTGATGGGAACAAGGGCCTCATCCCCACAACCCTTGCCGGGTGGTTGTGGGGGTCTGCAGGTTGGGGCTTATCGGAATCTGGAAACCACCTTTAACAAGGGGACCCCCAGATCCTGGCCTCCCCCCCTGTGTGAAATGGTAACGGGGTACAAATATACCCCTACCATTTCACAAAAAAAGTGTCAAAATTGTAAAAATGGCAAGACACGGCTTGGGACAAGTCCTTTATTTAAAAATAAAAAAATAAAAATGTCCCACGAAGTTCATTCTTCTTCTTCTCTTGCCCTGCCGACGGACTGAAAAATAAAAAATAAGATAAAAACGTGACCGACTCGCCTCCATGGGAGGCTCCCACCATATGACATGTCTTCGCTTTGACAGTTTATTTATAACTGAGGGTGGGGAAGTCCCCGTGCGTCAGAGGGGGGCGGGGTCACCCAGGAACCTCATGGTGTGGCCCCGCCCTCAGTTATAAAAGAACTTTCAAAGTGAAGACACATCATACGGTGGGAGCCTCCGAAGAAGGCGGGTCGGTCTTTTTTTTTTCGGTCCGTTGGCGGAACAAGAGAAGAAGAATGGACTTGTGGGACATTTTTATTTTTTAATAAAGGACTTGTCCCAAGCCGTGTCTTGTCATTTTTACCATTTTGACACTTTTTTTGTGAAATGGTAGGGGTACATTTGTACCACGTTACCATTTCACATGGGGGGAGGCTGGGATCTGGGGGTTCTCTTGTACAAGGGGGCTTCCAGATTCCGATAAGCCCCCACCCACAGACCCCCACAACCACCGGGCAAGGGTTGTGGGGACGAGGCCCTTGTCCCCATCAACGTGTGGACAAGGTGCTATGAGAGGCTACCCCAAAGCACCCTCCCCATGTTGAGGGCATGTGGCTTGGTATGGTTCAGGAGGGGGGCCCTCTCTTGTCCCCCCTCTTTTCCTGCGGCCTGCCAGGTTGCGTGCTCAGATAAGGGTCTGGTATGGATTTTTGGGGGTACCCCCACTCCTTTTTTTTTTTTTTTGATGCAGGGTTCCCCTTAATATCCAAACCAGACCTGAAGGGTCGGGTATGGAATTTGGGGGGACCCCCAAGCATTGTTTTTTAAATTTTGGTTCGGGGTTCCCCTTAATATTCATACCAAAGGGACTGGTAATGGACTGGGGGGATCCCATGTCATTTTTTTCAATGACTTCTTTTATCTGTATTGCCGGGATCGACAATTTATTATAGCCGCGAGTAGTTTTAAATTACTTTTTTTCCTTTAAAAATGTCATTTTGTGCAGGGACTGTTCTAAACATGGGAAACATGCGCCACTTTACAAGCATAGTATAGACCCCCCCCAGGTACGAAATTTAAAAGAATATTTCACTTTTATTGCTTCACTTTAAGCATTATTAAAATCACTGCTCCCAACAAACGGCCGTTTTAAAACTTTTATTTTGCATTGTTACATGTCCCCTCGGGCAGGACCCAGGTCCCCAAACACTATGACAATAACTTGCATATAAGCCTTTAAAATGAGCACTTTTGATAATTCATGTTCGTGTCACATAGATTTTAACGGTGTTCGCGTGTTCGGAAAAATTTTGCCTGTGCGCATGTTCTGCTGCGAACCGAACCTGGTGGTGTTCAGCTCATCCCTACTTTTAAGTAAGAAATATTGAGGGATTATATTTCCTTCCAGTATGGCCATGTGCACATGTGCAGTGCCAGTGCATGCCTGTAAGACACAATCATAGAACAAAAACATTCTATCTATTTTATTTTAAGATAATTCAACAAGCATCTATTTGATTTTTTAGAGGTGAAATATAAGTTAGCTAGAGCTCAATAAATTGAAGCACAGTTTATTGTTCCTGACTTACTTAGCCACAGGTTTTGCTATAAATAACTTAAAAGCAAATAGATTTTGGTTCAGCAATAATAACAAAACACAGCAGTCTTGCTAATGTGAAGGTTATATGTTCATGAGGTCTTTCATAGCCTATGTGGTAACACAAATTGCAGCACAGAAGTGTAGAAAAGAGTGAAATACAAAACACTATTCTTTAACCTCATTCCTGTTTGTCAAAAGGTCTGCTTTTGGGTTACTGAAAAATGAAAAGTTATTATAGTTAAAGAGGTGTTCCGCCCCAAAAAATAAAATAAAAGCCAGCAGCTACACATACTGCAGCTACTGGCTTTTAACAATAGGACACTTACCTGTCCTGGAGTCCAGCGATGTTGGCACCGCAGCTGATGTTTGCCGCCACCATTGCGGGTAAGGGTACCCAGCAGTGTAGCCTTACGGCTTCACGCCGGGAACCCTACTGCGCATGTGGGAGGCCCCGCTCCTCTCTCCTACTGGCCCAGTGACAGGGAGAGGAGGAGGGGGGAGTCCCGCGGTGATGTCACGGGCCGCGGCCCGACTCCCGGAGTTGGGAGCAGGATACCAATCCTGTCCCCCCTCCCCCCGAAAGGTGACAATTGTGGCACCGGAGGGGGAGAGGAGACAAATGAGCGGACGTTCCACCTTTGGGTGGAACTCCGCTTTAATAGAGAACATACATTTTTTTGGCGTGTTTCTTTTTGGCGTGTTTCTTTTTGGCGTGTTTCTAGCAACTGAAAACAAATTAACAGGATAAATAGTAGTCTCAATCTGTATTTATTAACCATACAGAAACGTACAGGCAATATCTTTCTAAAAGTGATGCATTCAGATCTAATTATATGCTTGTAATTTCTAAATATCTAAGAAACTGATGAAGCATGTTCAATATAAAAGGGAGAGATGGCAAAAGAAAATAAAAAAGGTTAAAAAGACATCATATTCCATAAGTATCTGTTTTTGAGTTTGGTTGAAGAGTTATGTAATTAGTTTACTACCTAAACTATGATGGGTTCTGGGACCTTGTTTGAAGATGCATGGAACTGGCTGCATTAAAGGTAGTTTAACCACTTCACCCCGGAAGGAATTGTCCCTTTCCTGACCAGAACGTTATTTGCTATACGGCACTGCATCACTTTAACTGACAATTGCGCGGTCGTGGGACACTGTACCCAAACAAAATGTATCTCTTTTTTTTCTCACAAATAGAGCTTTTTTTTGGTGGTATTTGATCACCTCTGCTGTTTTTATTTTTTGCGCTATAAACAAAAAAAATCAAGACAATTTTGAAAAAAAACACACAATAAGGCAAATCCACTTTGCACTACAAGTGCACTTGTAAGTGCAGTCACTGTAGATCGCTGTAGATCTGAGGGGAAGCTCTACAATGAGGGGAAGCTCTGCTGATTTTATCATCCAATCATGTACAAGCAAAAATGCTGTTTTTTATTTTCCGATGTCCCCCTCAGATCTACAGCGACTGCACTTTCAAGTGCACTTGTAGTGCAAAGTGGATTTGCCTTTAGTAAATAACCCCTAATATTTTGTACTTTTTGCTAAAATAAATATCCAAAAAAAAAACTAATTTCTTGATCAGTTTAGGCCGTTATGTATTCTTCTACATATTTTTAATCGTATATTTATTGGTTTGCACAAAAGTTATAGCCTCTTCAAAATAAGGGATAGATTTATGACATTTTTATTATTATTTTTTTTTTTTACTAGTGGAGCGCTAACTAGACATGGGATCCGTCAAAAAATACGTTTCGTTTCGTTCCGTTTTATTTCGTATCCAAAAAAATTCGTAATTCGGGTTTCGTATACGGAATTTAATTCGGATTCGTACGAAATACGGATTTCGTACGAATCGTAAGAATCGTTAATTTGGTTAACGAATAGCGACACTCTACGAATAATATCCGAAAACGTATTAAGGTTGCATAACAACAGTCTATTGTGTGTGTGTGTACTGTGTAGACAATAGCTCTGCCTATGCCTAACGTTATTCTAATGGATTTGTAAATTCGTTACTTTTTTTTGGTTTGTTGATTGGTCATTTTACATGTCTCTCTTTCTCTTACAATGGCGCTGTCTAACGTGCTTCGAATGTATTCGTACATTCGTAACTTTTTTTTTGGTTTGTTGATTCGTAATTTTCCGTGTCTCTTAAAATGGCGCTGCTTATTCTTAACGTGCTTCGAATGGATTCTTAAATTCGTTACTTTTTATTGTTTGTTGATTTGTCATTTTACGTGTCTCTCTCACAATGGCCCTGTCTAACGTGCCTCGAATGGATTCGTACATTCTTAACTTTTTTTGTTTTTGTTTGTTCAGTCGTCATTTTTCGTGTCTCTACAATGGTGCTGCCTAACGTGCTTCGAATGGATTCTTAAATTCGTTACTTTTCTTTGTTTGTTGATCTGTCATTTTACGTGTCTCTCTCTCACAATTGCGCTGTGACTGTCTAACGTCCTTCGAATGGATTCGTAACTTTTTTTATTTGTTTGTTGATTCGTCATTTTACGTGTCTCTCTGACTCTCTCACAATGGCGCTGTCTAACGTGCTTCGAATGGATTCTCAAATTCGTTATTTTTTTTGGTTTGTTGATTTGTCATTTTACGCGTCTCTCTCTCACAATAGCGATGTCTAACGTGCTTCGAATGGATTCGTAACTTTTTTTTTTTTTGGTTTACTGATTCGTCATTTTACGTGTCTCTCACTCTCTCACAATGGCGCTGGCTAACGCGCTTCGAATGGATTCGTACATTCGTAACTTTTTTCTTTTTGGTCGTTGATTCGTAAATTTACATGTCTGACACAGTGGCGCTGCGGCGCTGCATGCGTCGAATGGATTCGTACTTTTCTAATACATCGCTGTTATTCGTAACTATTCGAAATCTCGTTTATTCTTTACTTTCGTTTTTGACATGTGCCTATAGTCTCCGCCCCTGGATGTAGTTTTGAGAGGCCGGCCCCTGGATGTAATTTAGAGAGACCGTGTGACTCCGTGTGACTGTAGTGTAGTGAGGGAGGAACAGAGAGAGAGCAGAGCAGAGACTGAGAGCAGAGAGAGTGGTATTGTTGGAGTTGTGGTTGTTGTTTTTGTGTGGACTGAATTTGTGATTTGTGTGGAATTAGAATGTCTGGGAGTGAGAATGTATGTGTGAGTGAGAGTGTTGGTTTGAAAGTTGTTGTTGTGAGTGAGAGTGGAGAGGACTCAGGGGATCGGATGAGTGGAGGGGAGCGCCGGATGAGTGGAGGGGATCGGATGAGTGGAGGGGATCGGATGAGTGGAGGGGAGCGCCGGATGAGTGGAGGGGATCGGATGAGTGGAGGGGAGCGCCGGATGAGTGGAGGGGATCGGATGAGTGGAGGGGAGAAGAGTGGAGGAGAGAGGAGTGGAGGGTCAGGGGGTGGAGGGGAGCACAGGAGTGGAGGGGACTGGAGTGGGGGTGAGAGGAGGATCAGTGGGGGGTTGAGGAGAGAGGAGGGAAGAGTAGAGAAGAGGAAGCATAGTAGAGAGGACAGGGAGAGGAAGCGTAGTAGGGGGGACAGGGAGAGGAAGCGCGGAGGGGACAGGGAGAGGAAGCACGGAGGGGACAGGGAGAGGAAGCGCGGAGGGGAGAGGAGGCGTGAAGAGGAGATGAAGAGTGGAAGGGAGCATGGCCATGGAAGTGGAGTGGAGCGGGAGCGGGAGCATGGCCAAAAAAAGAGGCGTATGCCCCCCCCCATATCAGAAGATGAAATGTCTGACACCGGCGACCACCAGCGAACCAAACGCAAGCAGCAGCAGAAGACGATGACGTCATCAACAAGGGGGCCAGTCTTTACCCCCCAGGAAAACGCTGCTCTGGTGGCTGCTGTTAGGAGGGACAAGGCCACATTGTTCAGCCTCAACGTCCCTACTGCCCAGAAGACAGCAGCCTGGGATCGAGTCCGGGACTCTGTGAATGCCCTGTCCAAGGTTCGCAGGACCACCGCTGGTGTCAGGCACAGGTAATAATTATTCAAATTTTATATCACTCTTAGAACACACCCCATATTTGTGAAAAACACACACAGTAGGCTTTGAGTAATAAACTGATTTGAACGTAACACAAATATATTTAATATATTTATTTGACACAGACAGACACAGAAAAGTAACATGTAAAATAAAAATAATATTAACGTGTGTATATTTACTAAATATACTATTTTCATTTGCAGATTTTATGATTGTCGGGCCTCTGTCCATAAAAAAATTGAGAGGCAGGCCACTGGAGGAGGCAAGACTGTCTTATTTAGACAGTGGGAGGCAGAGCTTAAGGATGGCCTCCTACTTCACGAAGATGCCCCGCCCCCTGGAGTGAGCACTGCCAGTGCCAGATCCGCCGCCAAGCACCAGAGACTGAGAGCTGGTGAGTAAAATAAAATCTATCATTATATATTGCAGTTATATGGTTGTTGTTTGCAGCTCACTATATTTTTTATGACTGCGGCATGTGAGACTTACGTTTTGCTTTACATTCATGTTTTCCAGATCGATCAATGTCATCATCCGTGGAGGAGGGAACAGGAACAGCTGCTTCTGCTTCATGCCCCCCTCAATATTCTGGCAGTGGTGAGTACCTACTACCTACCTAACCAACACAAAGCAAACATAATAACAAACATCTATTTATTGTATTTAACCACTTCAGCCCCCGATGATTTTCCCCCCTTCCTTACCAGAGCACTTTTTGCGATTCGGCACTGCGTCGCTTTAAGTGACAATTGCGCGGTCGTGCGACGTGGCTCCCAAACAAAATTGGCGTATTTTTTTGAACAGAAATAGGGTGGTATTTGGTGGTATTTATTTGATCACCTTTGCGGTTTTTATTTTTTGTGCTATAAACAAAAAAAGAGCAACAATTTTTAAAAAAAAATCATTTTTTACTTTGTCATAAAAATTATCCCCCAAAAATATAAAAATAAATATTTTTTTTCCTCAGTTTAGGCCGATACGTAAAATTACGTATTCTTCTACATATTTTTGGTCAAAAAAAATACGTTAAGTGTATATTAATAATTGGTTCGCGTGATCACGGACATATGTACGCAAATGATCATGTACAGATGACTGTGTGCAGGTGATCACGGACATATGTGTGCAGATAATCATTGACACATGTTATTTTACCGGGACATATGTGAGGGACATGTGTTTTTATTATTTTGGGACATGTGTTTTTATTAGGGGACATGTGTGTTTTGGGGACATGTGTGGGGACATGTGTGTTTACACTGTGGGGACACTACACTGGTGATCAGTGAGTAAAAAGCTGTAAAAACAGCTAATACTCACTGATCACCAGCCGGCTGGAGTGATCCGCTCTCCTCTCCTCACCAACGACTTCCGTGTGAGGAGAGGAGAGCCGATTGCCTAGCAAACGGCTGTTTGTTTACATCACATGACGGCTGTGATTCGACACGGCCGTCATGTGATCAGGAGGGCCAATCACCGACCCCTCCTGCCGATCCGAGATGCGCCGTGTCCGGGTGACACGGCCGCATCGGGATCGCGCCACTGCGCTGGCACGCGCGCGATCCCTCTACTTCAGAAGGACGTTCCAGAACGTCAGATCAGAAGTAGACGGCTCCCACCCGGCCGTCTATGTACAGTGGCCGGGTGGGAAGTAGTTAAGTACCGTAGTTTATCGCGATTCCAAGAGCGTTTGCAATTTTAAACCATAACATGTTCGATATCTATCTATTTTACTTGGAGTAACATCGACTATCGCAATATCCCCAAAAATTGGGCTAAATACATTTACTGTAAAAAAAAATGTTTTTAATTCAGTTAATTTCTCACCTAAAATTGCTTTTGAAAGGCCGCTGTGCAAATACACACACAGTGCACATATATATATATATATATAATGTTTGTGGTTCTCAGTAATTTTCTAGAAAAAAGTTTTGATTTTAAATTGTAAACAATAACTGTCATAAATAGGCTTGGTCCAGAAGTGGTTACCATAACTCTTTATTCTATCTTAACAGAAAGCCTGAGCTGCCATATCCCAGACCCTCCAGCATCAGCTCCTTCTGCCAGGAAGCAACGCCCCATTTCTCCTCGACGTAAGTACTAGAATACGCAAGCTGCCAATATAAAGAAAAAAGGACACAAGGCACCATCATCCACACTAAGTTCACAAACACATAAAAAAAGCTACAACCATCCATTTTTAAGTTCATACACACAGCACACACCCCAAACTAGGGGTCTACCGATTAATGGTGGCCCCTTTTTTTGTAATTATCGTTGACAAACTTACCAATATAGTGCTTCAAGGTGTTGTACTCGGGTGATGCTTGCAGCGGCAGACATCACCCGTCCGGTGCTGTTTTTTAACAACCAATGTGGCTAAGCCCTAGCAGCCGCTTGTCTGTTATTACAAACAGCTGGAGGGGAAGTCCTCCCCAGAAGTGCAGTCGCTGTAAATCTGAGGAGAAACTCTGAATTGAGGGGAAGCTCTGCTGATTTTATCTTCCAATCGTGTACAAACAAACATTCTGTTTTTTTTCCCTTGCATGACTGTCCCCCTCAGATCTACAGCGACTGCACTTCCAAGTGCACTTGTAGTGGAAAGTGTATTTTCCTTTAGTAAATAGACCCCACTGTTAGTATTGTAACCTATAATTGTTTATTCTATTACTACAATATTTGGAAATGCATCTGATCTTAGTATCTGAACGCCACTACAATCAGACAGCCACCAGTAACAGTAAGTTAGTAACTAGGGTGGAACTTAGAAGAGTAGTGAAAATAAATTCTTTGCTATATATTATAAAGAGAAAAACAAACCTATTTTTATTGAAAGCGTTTGTTTAAAAAAAAAAAAGAAAACTGTTCCCTTAAAAACTTAAGGAAGGACCACCCGCCGCAGTTATATGTCGGCTGTTTGAAGAGGACCACCATTGTTATGGCAGCAGATAGCTGCCATAACCCCGGTATCTTCTTCAGCGGGCGGTCCTCTTTCAGATAAAATTGGTTACTGCGGCGGACTTGCCGCAAGTTCACTTTTATCAGGGGCCAAAGAGGCGGTGGAGACGATCAGGTCCACTTCTGCCCTCCAATCTTAAAGGGTTTTTTTTTTTGGGTGGGGGAGAAGAATATGACATTTCTTTTTATATTAATTTTTTATTGTATTTTTGTGTAGATAATATATGAGATCTGAGGTCTTTTTGACCCCAGATTTCACATTAAAGAGGACCTGTCATTGTTTTTTTCTATTACAAAGGATGTTTACAATACATTCCTTGTAATAGGAATATATGTATATGTTACACAAATAGTATTTATTTTTTAAAGGACAATGTCAAAATAAAAAGGAATAAAATATGTTTTTATTATAATCTCTAGAAATCAATTTCTTTGAATGCTAGCATCAACATTGGCTATCTCGTCTATTTCAGATCAACAAGAAGACCTGTCAGACGGGATTTCGCTCCGGGATGAGACCGAGCTGACCCCTTTGGCCCAGAAGCAGACTCTAGGGCCACAGGAAGCTGCCCCCCCTGTACGTCCTCCACTGCCTCACCCTCCAGAGGAGCAGCCAGTGCCGCAGTTGCCACCACCAACACCGAGTCAGACAACTGTCCTGCTGACAGAGATGCGGAGGCTGGCCAAAGCCAACAAAAAAATGCAGAGGGAGAATCGTAGGTTGAACCGGACCCTCCACCGTGCCATCAGAAACCACACTGATGATATGGAAAGGATGTGGGTCCGGTTCAACCTACAACAGAACCAGGCAATGGAGCATTGCAAATTATGTTTGCTGGAAGCAATTTCCAGACACAATGCTCCATTGCCTGGTACTAGCTCTACCACCACCATGAGCAGCCGAGAAGCCTCTCCATCATGATGAAACCAGCATCCACTGCGTGCTCCAGGACCATAGCTATTTTGTTTGTTTGTTCAAATCTAATATATTATTTTATACTTTTATTTTGTGTGTAAAAATAAAGTTGTTTTGAAGTAATAAAACCAGCAGTCTTTAGTGCTTGATTTTGTTGAGGGAGGTGTTTATGTTTACAGCACACTAGACACATAGACACACTGTGATAAGCCACATTGACACAGAAATAAAAAGTTCCCTCCTCCGCCTGCTCCGCAACTCAAAAGGAGTGTTGCAAAGCGAGCTATACATTCTGTCCCCCACCCCATCCCATTCCCCATCCAAGGTAGCCAGGCAGACATATAGGACAGAATAAGGTGACAGACACTACTGTACAACTGAACATAGAAATGTTTATTAGGTCTCTCTAAAGCATAAAGCAACTCCAACAATAAATTATTAATAACTTAACTTAATAACAGTAGTTAGTTCCCTTCTGCAATGGCAGAAAACAAAAACACTCCCCTTCCCCCACCCAAACATATTGGGGCACATCAGGGCATATTGGGGCACATCAGGGCATACTGGGGCACATGGCATATTATTGGGGCACATTGGGGAACATCAGGCCACAGCGTTTACCAGCTTGTGGATTAGTATAATTACATTTGGCACATCGAACAACAATTGAATGGGTATAAATATTTTTTGGGCATTTAAGAAACTTTGATTGTGGGGAGGGACAGGGTCCAACTAAAGAGTCTAAGACCAAGAGGCCATCTCTGCTGCAGAGTGCAGACAGTCAGTCAGTGAGTTCAAGGAATGTCCAGAGTAAGGGAGGGGTACCCCAGCTTTGGCAAATTTATTTTCAAAAATGCTAACTGCTCCATTAGCTGGGGGGACAACTGTGATCTTTGGGGTGACAGGATGTTTCCCGTCACAGAAAACACCCGCTCACTCTGGACACTTGTTGGAGGGCAGGACAGTAGCTCCTTGGCAATATCTGCGAGGGCAGGCCACTCCTCGCTCTTCTCCTGCCAAAAAGACATAGGATCTGTGGTGGGGTGCACTGGTGGGGATGACAAATATGTCATGACAACCTCCTTTGATGAAATGCGTTTCCTGGGGCGCACTATGCTGCTGGAGGTTCCCATTAGGGTGTCAAATGCCTCAGTCAAGACGGAAGAAGATGCTCCGCGACCGCTGGCAGGAGCTCTGCTGCTCACTTCAGAATCAGTAGATGCTGTTGCATGGGAGAGGGGGTTTTCAATATCTTCTTCCTCCTCTTCCTCCTCTCCCAGCTCTTGCGGCCTTACCATCTGCCTTTCCCTCTGACGCACCCTGTCAATCAGTCTGTCCCGCCATGTTGTGAGAGCACTGCACTGCACAGCCATTTTGCCCTTGCAACGAGGGTCACACATGGCAGCCAGCATCAGTTCTGGGCAAGAGGCGGTCAAATCCTGCGTGCGCCTGCCCAATTCCAAGAGAAATGTCTTGAGCAGAGCCAACACATCAGGTTGAGGGACACCACCAGGCAAAGGTTCCTGAGCTGACATGAACCGCTCCAATTTAGTCTGA
Organism: Lithobates sylvaticus; assembly: GCA_028564925.1. Lineage (NCBI taxonomy): Eukaryota > Metazoa > Chordata > Amphibia > Anura > Ranidae > Lithobates > Lithobates sylvaticus. The sequence continues at coordinate 281,285,596 of CM053026.1, forward strand.
AGATGGTTAAAAAGCGGCAGCACATTAGCAATGCTGGCATCCTCGCGGCTCAGATGTTCTGTCACAGAGAGGAATGGTTTGAGGACTGCCACAATCTGCCCAATTATGGCCCAGTCCTCCCTGCCTAAAGGTCTCTCTATGCCGATATTATGTTCACAGGCCATGGCATGGAGAGCCTTCTGCTGCTCAAGGATGCGTTCCAGCATTGCTAGGGTTGAATTCCACCTAGTCCCCACATCCTGTTTTAGGCAGTGTTCTGGAAGGCCTGCCTTCCTCTGTTCCAACCTGAGGAGGTGGCTGTCCCTCACACTTCGATGGAAGTGGCCAGCCATCTTCCGGCAAGAGTCCACCACTTTGGACAGCCTTCCATCGCCGCCAGAATTAGCCTCCACCAATCGGAAGCTTTCGGTTACCACCTGGTGGAGAAGGTGGGCTGAGCAGCGCACACCCACAAATCTGCCATCCCTTACAGCCTTCACCATGTTGCTGCCTCCGTCTGTCACAATATAGCCAATCCTGTAGCTGTTGCTGTCAGTGTCTGCCTGAAACCACTGCAACAACATTTTCTGCAGGGCTTGCAGGATATTTTGCGCTGTATGCTTCTCATCAAGCACCTCAGCGTGCAGCAGAAAAGAACGGTGCCCCTCTTTGACAAGTGCTGATGACGAGGATCCAGATGACACCTTGCCCTGCCACCAATGTGCCGTCAGGGACAGGAAGGCGTGTCGGGCACTAGATGCACTCCACAGGTCAGTGGTCAGGTGCACTGCCTGTCCACCTGCCTTTCTAATCTCGTCCTTCAGCACCCCAACACAAGACCTGTATAAGGCTGGCACCACAGTTTGGCTAAAGGTCTTTCGTGATGGCACACGGTACTGTGGTGCAACAGCCTGCATCAACTGCCTGAAGGGCTCACCTTCTACCATATTGAATGGTGCTCCTCCAACTGCAATAAGCTGGCCGATCAGGCGTGTAATCTTCCTAACCTGTGCCTGAGACATTCCTTTTGCACTGTGAAAGCCACCAAAATCTTCCAGGGTGGCCTGGTGGCTGGTATGGGTTGGATGTGGGGTGGTGGTGCTGGTACTTATGGTGGTGGCTGTGGTGGTGCCACTATTGGTATTGGTTCCTCTTTTGGTGTTTGGAGGGGACACAATTTTCTCCCCTAACAGCACAGCCTGGTGGTGCACACGCATGTGCTGGTTCATCCCGCTGTTGCTGAGATGCCCTATGTCTCGGCCCCGGCTGATGTCCTTGCCACAATGCTTGCATTTGGCCTTCTGACCAACGCCAATTTTGGTGAAATGCAGCCAAACGCTGGAACGGCAGCCAGCACCAATGACACTGCCCGCAGTGCCTGGTGATGGACTCACATCCACTGCAGTGGTTGGACTGTCTTTCTGAGGTTCAGCAGGAGGAGCAGGATGAAGAAGAGAATGAGATCGGAACATCACGGGTATTTTGGGTGCTGTTGCTGTGGTTGCATTGGCCGATGATGCTGGAGGCTTTGAAATAACGGCAGGGGACTTAGAAGGGGAGAAAAGTAGTGGGGAGTCAGGGGAGATATATTCTCCTGGGCTGTCGCTGGGGCCAACATGGGTAGATGCCGATGGTTGGTAATCAAAGTTCTCCATGTGAAAACTTGTTTCCATCTCTTTCTCTTCTTCTACATTGCCAGGGGAAGACTGATGATCTTTACAATGTGTTGTAAGCTGACTCTCCTCAGGCTCCTGCTTGCTTATCTCGAAGCTCCCTGGAGTGCTGATAGTGATAACATCATCATGATGAGCTTGTTCAGCCTGGGCCTTCTCACATGTTTCATGCAGCATGCTGTCCAAGATCTCCATCTTTGGCTGCACAAAGGTGTGTGCACTGGGAAGTTTCCCTTTGGTCTGCCCTCGTCCTCTTCCATAAAAGGTACGAGTGGGCATGCTAGTGCTACCAGCAGCAGTGCTTGTACAAGGTAAGTCCTCCTGGAACAGCTGGCGACGTGATGTCTGCGGTTTGGCAGGCTCTTTCACTCCTCCTGGTCGCCTCAACTTCATGGGAGGTGAGCTGAGCTCAGGGGCCGCAGAGACAGAACGTCCCACCTGCTGCTGTTCTACTTGACGCCGGCTCGAAGCTCTCCCTCTCCCAGCAGCAGCACTCTTTCTGCCTCGATCTCCTTGTTTGCTGCTCATTTTGCCTTCCAAGTCAAAAAAAGACAAAAAAAAAAGATGAGCAGACTAAAACAAAAATCTGGAGCAAAAGAAGAAATCCAATAGCAAAATAAGCTATCAAGGATAATACTCTTGCAGACTCGAACAGATATCAGGGCAAATGAATATCAAAAATCCAAGGATCGCAACGATATTTGAGCAGATGCACTGGCACAAATAGTTGACTGTATGATCAGCTCCACAAAGAGAAGTCATATGATCAGGGCGTGCCCTCTGCCCTGCCCTGTAGGCCTCAGCATCACAAGAAAACCTCTGATGTGATTGGTCAACCAACAGTCACATGTTTCTGTAGTAAAGAAATTTGGACCAACAAAGAATTCGTTAGTATTCGTACACTGTCGATATTCGTTATACTGAATATCGAATCCATTCAAATCATTCGTTATATCCGCTATAATAATTTATTTTGTATTAGTTGAAATTAGATATTATTTGGTAGTTGGAGCCGAAATTCTAATCATTCGTTATATCCGCTATAATAATTTCTTTCGTATTAGTTGAAAATTAGAAATTCGATATATTTGGTAGTTGAATTCGAATAGTTTGGAGCCGAATTTCGAATCACTCGTTATATCCGCTATAATAATTTCTTTAGTATTAGTTGAAATTGAAATTCGATATATTTGGTAGTTGAATTCGAATAGTTTGGAGCCGAATTTCGAATCACTCGTTATATCCGCTATAATAATTTCTTTAGTATTAGTTGAAATTGAAATTTGATATATTTGGTAGTTGAATTCGATTAGTTTGGAGCCGAATTTCGAATCACTCGTTATATCCGCTATAATAATTTCTTTAGTATTAGTTGAAATTGAAATTCGATATATTTGGTAGTTGAATTCGAATAGTTTGGAGCCGAATTTCGAATCACTCGTTATATCCGCTATAATAATTTCTTTAGTATTAGTTGAAATTGAAATTCGATATATTTGGTAGTTGCCGGATTCGAATAAATTTAGAATAATTTGGATCCGAAATTCGTAAACGGAATTTCGTATTCCGTACAGAATTCGTATCCAAAAAAATTCGTAATTCGGTTCCGTACGAATGTACGAATTTAGAAAAATTCGTACGAATTTACGATTCGTACGAAACTAACCGCACATGTCTAGCGCTAACCCCCGAAAGAGCTGCTGGTTTAATTTGGGCTTACCATTACCTTCTTGACCTCGTAGATGTCTAGGGGTTTCCCGAGGTAGATGGCCCAAAGAATTGCAGAAACTGACACTGGATCCGCTTCGGGATTTTTATTTGCAAAAGTTGGTAGACAAAACACAATCTCTCAATCGGAATAGAGGGTGTAGGTGGAAAGTTCAGGTACTCTTGGAAATGCTCAAATACTTGAAAGTCTCTATACATGTGAATCCAAAGAATAGCCACTCACAACTGGATTCCCACAGCTATCGGATAATCCTCCTCTCGCTAGACCTAGCAGCCGATAGAGTGCTCAGATAGAATAAAGTCTCTGCCACAGACTTGGTTGTAGAACTTGTGAATAAATGTCTCTGCCACAGACTTGGTTGTAACTGAAGGATGAAGTCTCTGCCACAGACTTGGTTGTAACTGAAGAATAAAGTCTCTGCCACAGACTTGGTTGTAACTGAAGGATAAATTAACTCAAAGAGGGACTGTATCGGCAAAAAAAAATGTAAAGGCCAGCAGCTACAAATACTGCAGCTGCTGACTTTTTATAAAAGGACACTTACCTGTCACAGGTTCCAGCGATGTCGGCAGCAGAGGCCGATCAACCGCTCAGCTCTCTGCTGCTGCCGGCACCATTCCCGGTGAGGGAATCAGGAAGTGAGACGTTGCGGCTTCACTTCCCGGTTCCCTACTGCGCATGCGCGAGTCGCACAGCGCAATGAGAATCGTCCGCGCTGTCTGCTGGGACCCGTGTGTGTCCCGGCAGACAGCGCGCCGGGACACCTCAGGAAGTGGTGTAAACTCCCGTGAATACCTGTCTTAGACAGGTATCTGCACCCCTCTCCCCCCTGAAAGGTGCCAAATGTGACACCGGAGGGGGGGAGGGTTCCGATGAGCGGAAGTTCCACTTTAGGGTGGAATCCCGCTTTAACCTTTTGTGGACCGCCCACTGTCATATGACGGCGGCAAGAAACATCTGTTGTTCCGGGCTGCCGTCATATGACGGCATTTCCTTTGCAGCCACTAGGGGGCATGCGCGAGCCCCGGCCGCATTGATGGGGACCCAATGCGCGTGCCCAGTAACTGAGCAGGACGTGGATCTGTGTACACACACAGATCCACTTGCTGTCAGAGGAGAGGAGACCGATGGTGTGTCCCTTGTACATAGGGACACCGATCGGTCACCTCCCCCAGTCAGTCCCCTCCCCCCACAGTTAGAATCACTCCCATAGGGAACATATTAACCCCTTGATCACCCCCTAGTGTTAACCCCTTCCCTGCCAGTCACATTTATACAGTAATCAATGCATTTTTATAGCACGGATCGCTGTATAAATGTGAATGGTCCAAAAATGTGTCAAAAGTGTCCGATATGTCCGCCACAATATCGCAGTCACAATAAAAATCAGATCGCCGCCATTACTAGTAAAAAAAAAAAAAGAAGAATAAAAATGCTATAAATCTATCCCCTATTTTATAGACGCTATAACTTTTGCGCAAACCAATCAATATACACCTATTTTTTTTTTACCAAAAATATGTAGAAGAATGCCTATCGGCCTGAACAGAGGAAAAAATTTGTTTAAACAAAAAAAAATTGGATATTTATTATAGCAAAAATTAAAAAATATTGTGTTTTTTCAAACTTGTCCCTCTTCTTTTGTTTATAGTGCAAGAAATAAAAACCGCAGAGGTGATCAAATACCACCAAAAGAAAGCTCTATTTGTGGGGAAAAAATTATAAAAAACATATTTGAGTACATCGTTTCATGACCGCGCAATTGTCATTCAAAATGCGACAGCACTGACAGCTGAAAAATGACTTGGTCATAAAGGGGGTGTTCATGCCTGGTAGGCAAGTGGTTAAAGAACCCTCATACGGCACCAGTATCTTGCACCCGGCCTGGCGATACCATACGAGCGCGGATTCATTTGACATTTATACAGCGATCAGAGGTAAAAGCCACTGATTAATTGGCACTGGCAGTGAAGGGGTTAACACTGGGGGCAGATTAAGGGGTTAACTGTTTGCCTAGGTGTGTTCAAACTGTGGGGGTTGGGACTGAATAGGGGAGGAGACCGATCAGTGTTCCTATATACTAGGAACACACGATCTGTCTCTACTCCCCTGACAGGGGGAGGAGACCGATCAGTGTTCCTATATACTAGGAACACACGATCTGTCTCTACTCCCCTGACAGGACGTGGATCTGTGTGTTTACACGAGCGATCGTGGGTGCCCAGTAGACATCGCACCTGATGGACCAATGGACCAATCAATAAATACCAAAGCAATGATGAGGGATAGATAAACATGTGAAAAATAAAAAATAATACATAATAAAAATAAAAAAATAAATAAAATATAAACATAATAAAAATAAAAATAAAGATGAATGTAAATAAGGATACGTTGAGGAAAAGATGAAGAGTTGTGGGATGAAGAATAGAAAAGTGTTGGGATATAGGGTGGGTGTAAAAAAGAAAGAGGGGAAGGGAAAAGGGAGGGAGGGGATAAAAGGTGGAGAGGATGGAATGGTGCAGAAGAATAACATGTTAGCATTGGGACAATGAGAGCAACAATTCAGGTGGGGCATATGAGGTACTTACTATAGCAGAATATCTAGGAGGGGATAGGACCGTAAGGGTCCTTAACCTAAAGTGATCAATGATAAAAGATGTTAGCCAAAAAAGGGAAAGATGAAATGACGAAGACAAAAATTATATCTTATATATATATATATATATATATATATATATATATATATATATATATATATACAGTATCTCACAAAAGTGAGTACACCCTTCACATTTTGTAAATATTTTATTATATCTTTTCATGTGACAACACATTAATGTCTAAACGCTGGCAACAAAAGTGAGTACACCCCTAAGTGAAAATGTAAATTTGGTGTTATCGTTCTTACTCTCTCATACTGTTCACTGGAAGGAAGTTCAACATGGCACCTCATGACAAAGAACTCTCTGAGGATCCTAAAGAAAGAATTGTTGCTTTACATAAAGATGGCCTAGGCCAGGGGTGGCCAACCAGTGGCCCGGGGGATCAAATGTGGCCCGTGGAGCCCTCCGATGTGGCCCGTGACCTCCCTGCTCTAGAATGGCGGGTTAGCAAGCCCAGATCGCAGGTTGCCGACCCGTCATACCACAGCATCGGTGTTGTGAATGAAGCTGGTGGTTTTAGGAAGAAAGCGGCTGCAGAGCCTACAGCCAAAGTCTATGGCAAAGTTGAGTTAACCTGCAGGATAGACACAGTCGCACTACACTGCACCCATGGTGTGGCTAAACCACAGCACATCAGTGTGAAAGCAGTTTAGGTCCTTTTCGCACGATCAGCCCTACCCAATCGTACCCTTAATTCACTTCTACAGAGCGGCAGATGTAAACAGACTTTTGTCCGTTTACTTCTGCCTGCCTCCAATCTGATCCTCTAAAAAAAAGAAAGAAATTCATCCCCTTCCATCTGGGTGTATCGGAGGTCCTATAGAGTAGCCGTGACCCGTCATCCACACGCTCCGCTCATTGTGGCCCGTGACTGGTTACCAAGTTGCTTAAGTGGCCCTCACTCTTAAAAAGGTTGGACACCCCTGGCCTAGGCTATAAGAAGATTGCCAAGACCCTGAAACGGAGAAGCAGCATGATGGCCAAGACCATACAGAGGTTTAACAGGACAGGTTACACTCAGAAAAGGCATCGCCATGGTAGACCAAAGAAGTTGAATGCACGTTCTCAGCATCATATCCAGAGGTTGTCTTTGGGAAATAGACGAATGAGTGCTGCCAGCATTACTGCAGAGGTTGAAGGGGTGGGGGGTCAGCCTGTCAGTGCTTAGACCATACGCCACTCACTGCATTAAATTGATCTGCATGGCTGTTATACCAGAAGATGATGCACAAGAAAGCCCACAACAGTTTGCGGAAGACAAGCACGTTAAGGACATGGATTACTGGAACCATGTCCTGTGGTCTGATAAGACCAATATAAACTTTTTTGGTTCAAATGGTGTCAAGCGTGTGTGGCAGCAACTAGGTGAGGCATACAAAGACAAGTGTGTCTTGTCTACAGTCAAGCACGTAGTGGGAGTGTCATGGTCTGGGGCTGAATGAGTGCTGCCAGCACTGGGGAGCTACAGTTCATTGAGGGAACCATGAATGCCACCATGTACTGTGACATACTGAAGCAGAGGCATGATCCCCTCCCTTCAGAGACTGGGTCGCAGGGCAGTATTCCAACATAACAGCCCCAAACACACCTCCAAGGTGACCACTGCCTTGCTAAAGAAACTGAGGGTAAAGGTAATTGACTGGCCAAGCATTTTTCCAGACCTAAACCCTATTGAACATCTGTGGAGCATCCTCAAACGGAAGGTGGAGCAGCGCAAGGTCTCTAACATCCACCAGCTCCTGTTATGTCGTCATGGAGGAGTGGAAGAGGACTCCAGTGGCAACCTGTGAAGCTCTGGTGAACTCCATGCCCAAGAGGGTTAAGGCAGTGCTGGAAAATATGGGTGGCCACACAAAATATTGACACTTTGGGCCCAATTTGGAAATTTTCACTTAGGGGCGTACTCACTTTTGTTGCCAGCGGTTTAGACAATAATGGCTGAGTTATATTGAGGGGACAGCAAATTTACAATATTATACAAGTTGTACACTATGTACACGCTACTTTAAATTGTAGCAAAGTGTAATTTCTTCAGTGTTGTCACATGAATAGATATAATAAAATATTTACAAAAATGTGAGGGGTGTATTCACTTTTGTGAGATACTGTATATATATATATATTCATACAAGAAAGAGAGGAGCAATATTATTAGGCATTGATTAAAAGACAATAATTACAATAAAGGATTAATTTCTAGCTCCTCGTTCACCCTGGCGTTAGGGTATCTAGTCAGTAAATCCAATAGGATTTCTGGGCACAAGGCGCCTGAAGCATTCGGCTGCTGGAAAATTGTTGGGTATAGCTTTGATTACACAATCTTTCAAATCCTGGGAGGAATGTTCATGATGGATAAGTTTATGTGCTTATTGGAAATACATTGAGCATAGTTCCCATTTCATTTATTTAACATTTTTTAAAAATGTACATTGCAGTGGCTTATCCATATGAACTATAAAAGGTTTTAGTTATCACGGGAGTTCAGTCTTTGCTTGCAAATGTTGCTCTAACCTGTTGAGACACATTTCATGAAATCCTCTGTTCATTTTTGAAGTTATCTGAAATAATAATTCCAGTCATATATTTTTTAAAGTATATTTAAGGAATTTTTTTTAAATTTACAGTAGATTTGGATAGAGACGAGAAAAGGTTATCCCCACTGAGGAGATTCACTTCGTTATCAGTCTCTATTGTCTCTGAAAGTGAGTAGAAATCAAAATCTTTTATTTCTCAGGAGGAAGAACAGATTGAAAATCTTCCAATGGGGACACCTGTTCACGTTATAACTCTCTAAGGCTTCATGTATACTACAGCTCTTAAAGTGGTTGTAAACCCTGTACAACCACTTTTACCTACAGATAAGCCTATATTAAGGCTTACCTGTAGGTGCTGGAAATATCTCCTAAACCTCCACGGTTTAGGAGATATTTACAATAAAGCCATGTGCCGATGTCTACAGTGCATGCGCACTTTAGAAAGGGCAGATCGTGCCTTTTCTAAAGGGGGTCATGCCGTGACTGGCAGCTTCCGAGTGACATCACATAACTCCAACCAGTTTGCAGAGTTTGCTGCCCTGGAAGGAAGAGGGGTTAAGATGGACGCTCGCTGCTAGTGGGGACAGCGGTGACATCGCAGGCTTCGTTTTCAGGTATTGTAGCCCATTATGCTTTAGCTTTGCAGGGAAATAAAGAAGAAGTAAAAACCATTAGGGTTTACTTCCTCTTTAAACTTGAGTTTAGGAGCTTTTTACATTTTTTTGCCAAAGCTCCTAAATTCAACTCCATAAATGTCTACGTGTCAATGTACACATTGGCTTTGACCAGAGTTTATGAGATGCTGCGGTTAGGGGAGCTTCAACCTCCCTCTCCTAAGCCCCGAAGAATCACGTTCAGGTTAGGTACATTTTGACCATTGGCCGCAAACCGTGGCAAACGTTTTGCGCTTTTACATGGCTGGCGATCAAAATAGGCTGTATGTACATGAAGCCTTAAACGAGAATTATGTTAACTTTGGAGAGTTTTCCTCACTTTCTGTTGTGTTTCTAAGACAGAAGTGAAGGGAAATTAGAAATAGAACACAGGCAGCAAAAAAATAAGCTGATCAGGGTTTTAGTCCTTCCCTACTCAATCCAAAAAAAAAAAAGTTTTAAAAGTTTAAATCACTCTTTTGCAACGCTACCAGCATCAGTATACCAGCATCAAACTCTTCCTGGTTTGTTGGATCCTTCCACTGTGGTTCCATCTACTGGCTCCTGTCAGGACATTGGGGGTTATTTACGAAAGGCAAATCCACTTTGCACTGCAAGTGCAATTGAAAATGCATTGAAAGTCCACTTGGAAGTGCAGATCTAAATCTAAGATCTGAAATGAGTGGAAGCTCTGCTGATTTTATCATCCAATTATGTGCAAGCTAAAATGCTGTTTTTTTATTTTCCTTGCATGTCCCCCTCGGATCTACAGCGACTTTACTTCCAAGTGCACTTTCAGTGCAAAGTGTTTTTTCCTTTAGTAAATAACCACCCATAGTAGTGATGGAGGGATTAGTGGATGGAAAGAGTGCATTGAAGGCACCAGGTATCCAACACACTCAGAAGTCTCAGTCACACATTGCAGTCATTTTACTACAGGATAGTGTGTATTCTTGGCAAATAGAGTGCCTGGTATTGGCAGGATTACCAGCTATTTTTTAACATATACACTAGAAAAAAAGAAATCTGCATATAAATTATACAGTTTGCCTTCTGACATTATGATGGGATACTACCTCACAGTTACCTATAGTTCTACTACTAATATGAGTTTCTTTCATAAGGTTGTTTAATCACTAGCCAACCAGCCACCGTCATTATACTGTGGCAGATTGGCTCTGTCCCGCAAATCGCTGTAGCTGTACGTCGGCCCTTTAAACAGCTAGAGCAGGCGCGCGAGACAGAACGGGCATTTGTGTAAACACACAAATCCACAGCCACCGCGATTCACGCAGCCGAGCAAACCTACCGCAGTATAACTTGCAAGCAGTTAAATACCATCAAAAGAAAGCTCTATTTGTATGAAAAAATTATTAAAATTTCTAATGGGTACAGTGTTGCATGACCGTGTAATTGTTATTTAAAGTGTGACAGCGCTGAAAGCTGAAAATTGGCCTGGAGAGGAAGGGGGTAAAAGTGTCTGGTATTGAAGTGGTTAATATTAGTAAGCATGAAAAAAACTAGCTATGGAAATCTTAGATTCTTGTACATTTTTTTTCCTAATAAATGTACTACACTTAACACTAAGTTCATAATGACAACATATCTGGTTGCACCTGATATGTTTTTTTATTTTTGTTGCACCTCTCAAAAATAGAGGTCTATGCATTTTTGTTATTCAATGGTTCCTGTAAGCTTTGTAGACATACCTTATTTTGTATAATTGTAAGCTGTAAACTGTAAAGAAAAAAGCGTCTTTATTCTAATATTGATAACCACTTCAGCCCCGGACCATTTGGCAGCCAAAGGACCAGAGGTCTTTTTTCAATTTCGCACTGCACTACTTTAACTGGTAATTGCGCGGTCATGCAATTTTGTAACCAAACGAAATTTGCGTCCTTTTCTTCCCACAAATAGAGCTTTCTTTTGATGGTATTTGATTGCCTCTGTGATTTTTTTATTTTTTGAGATATAAACGGAAAAAGAGCGAAAATTTTGAAAAAAAAAGAGATTTTCTACTTTTTGTTATAAAAAAAATCTAATAAACTCAATTTTAGTCAAACATTTGGGCCAAAATGTATTCAGCCACATGTCTTTAGTAAAAAAAATGCCAATAAGCGTATATTTATTGGTTTGCGCAAAAGTTATAGCGTCTACAAACTAGAGTACATTTTCTGGAATTTACACCGCTTTTAATTTATGACTATTTCATTTCTTGAGGTGCTAAAATGGCAGAGAAGTACAAAACCCCCCCAAATGACCCCATTTTGGAAAGTAGACACCCCAAGCTATTTGCTGAGAGGCATGTTGAGCCCATTGAATATTTTTTTTTTTAGTCCCAAGTGATTGAATAAAGACAAAAATAAAAAAGATTTTTTTTTTTTTCAAAAAGTTGTCACTAAATGATATATTGCTCACACATGCCATAGTTATATGTGGAATTGCACCCCAAAATACATTTTGCTGCTTCTCCTGAGTATGGGGATACCACATGTGTGGGACTTTTTGGGAGCCTAGCCGCGTACGGGGCCCCGAAACCCAAGCACCGCCTTCAGGATTTCTAAGGGTGCAAATTTTTGATTTCACTCCTCACTACCTATCACCGTTTCGAAGGCCATAAAATGCCAAAATAGCACAAAACCCCCCCAAATGACCCCATTTTGGAAAGTAGACACCCCAAGCTATTTGTTGAGAGGCATGGTGAGTATTTTACAGCTCTCATTTGTTTTTGAAAATGAAGAAAGAAAGTAAAGAAAAAAAAAAATTTTTTTTTTTTTCTTTTTTCAATTTTCAAAACTTTGTGACAAAAAGCGACATCTGCAAAATACTCACAATACCTCTCAGCAAATAGCTTGGGGTGTCTACTTTCCAAAATGGGGTCATTTTGGGGGGTGTTATGCCATCTGGGCATTCCATGGCCTCCGAAACTGTGATTGGCAGTGAGAAGTGAAATAAAAAAATTACACCCTTAGAAAGCCTGAAGGCGGTGATTGGTTTTTGGGGTTCCGTACGCAGCTAGGCTCCCAAAAAGTCCCACACATGTGGTATCCCCGTACTCAGGAGAAGCAACAGAATGTATTTTGGGGTGTATTTCCACATATGCCCATGACATGTTTGAGCAATATATCATTTAGTGACAACTTTTTGTAAAAAAAAATATATATATTTTTTTTTTTTCATTATTCAATCTCTTGGGACAAAAAAAAAAAAATATTTAATGGGCTCAACATTGCTCTCATCAAATAGCTTGGGGTGTCTACTTTCCAAAATGGGGTCATTTGGGGGGGGTTTGAACTGTCCTGGCATTTTATGCACAACATTTAGAAGCCTATGTCACACGTCACCCACTCTTCTAACCACTTGTAGACAAAGCCCTTTCTGACACTTTTTGTTTACATGAAAACATATTTTTTTTTTGCAAGAAAATTACGTTGAACCCCCAAACACTATATATAATGTTAAAGCAAAGGCCCTACAGATTAAAATGGTGGGTGTTGCATTTTTTTTTTCCACACAGTATTTGCGCAGCGATTTTTCAAACGCATTTTTTGTGGAAAAAAATACACTTTTTTTTATTTTAATGCACTAAAACACACTATATTGCTCAAATTTTTGATGAAATAAAAAATATGATCTTAGGCCGAGTACATGGATACCAAACACGACATGCTTTAAAATTGCGCACAAACACGCAGTGGCGACAAACTACATACATTTTTAAAAGCCTTTAAAAGCCTTTACATGATACCACATTAGATTCACGGAGGAGGTCTACTGCTAAAATTACTGCCCTCGATCTGACCTTCGCGGTGATACCTCACATGCATGGTGCAATTGCTGTTTACATATGACGCCAGACCAACGCTTGTGTACGCCTTTGCGCAAGAGAAGGGGGGGCAGGGGTGCTTTTTTTTTTTTTTTTGTTTTTTTTTTTATTTATTTTGGTTTTTTATTTTATTTTTAAACTGTTCCTTCCATTTTTTTTTCTTTGTTATGATTTTTATTGTTATCTCAGGGAATGTAAATATCCCCTATGATAGCAATAGGCAGTGACAGGTACTCTTTTTTTGAAAAAATTGGGGTCTATTAGACCCTAGATCTTTCCTCTGCCCTCAAAGCATCTGACCACACCAAGATTGGTGTGATAAAATGCTTTCCCAATTTCCCAATGGCGCGGTTTATATCCGGGAGGGGGGACATTCCCTCCCACTGCTTGTAAAAGCAGTCTAGAGGCTAATTACCCGCTAGAATTGCTTTTACATGAAAGCCGATCACTGGCTGAAAAGAATGATACCAAGATGATACCTAAACCTGCAGGCATCATTCTGGTATAACCATTCAAAGTCCAGCAACATACTGGACATATATTGTAATCTTTTTTTTTTCATGCAGCCTCTTGGCTGAACGAAAAAAAGAGATTGATTGGTGGGTATGCCCACCATTAGAATACCTCCCTTCATCCACCCACTTCTAATGATGGGCATACATGCACCATTTATATATGCCGATGCATGGGGGCATCCTCCCGCAAAAGTTATGCCGTGTACACACGGTCGGAATTTCGACCGTATGTACGTGGCATTAGGAGCCAATCGCTCCTCCCCCCCCCTGCTGCCCCCATGCTTCGGCATATATGCTCTTTTTTTTAACTGTGGTGGTGAAATCACCTCCTACAGCGTTGGAGTCGCGGCTTTATGTATCGTGGGAGCAAACGCTGTTGCTGTCAAGATAAATAAATCCGCGTTGCAACTGAATGGCGCACCTGAAAACAAAAAAATGCTCAACACTAAAACACAGTAAACAAAATTACATACCTGAAAAGCAAGCATGATAAAACATGATAAAACATAATAAAACATTGCAGAATAGAATGGAGTAAAAAAAGAGCAACAATAGAGAGAGAATAGAGTGAGAGAGAGAACAATAAAACGACAACTATTTTATTTTTTTTTATTTTTTTGAGATTCACAGGTAAAAAAGCTCCTGACTGAAGCGACTGAATCAAAACGCTACCACAAAAAAACTGTTAGCGATCGCAGGGATCAGGCCTGACTCTGCGAACGCTGCAGTTATGTGTGCTTAGTGTTTTGTAAGTGACAGTGATCGATCGATACTGCACTTGGGTGGGCTGGGCTGGGCGGAGGGGGAAAACGCAGGTGCTAGCAGGTATCTGGGCTGATCCCGCTAACAATGCGTTTTTTTTTGGAACCCTAAACTGCTGGGACGCTAGTATAGATCTGATCAGATCAGATATTGATCTGTTCAGATACTGTGCCACTAAGGGAGGTGTATGCTTTGTGCGTGGGTGTTTGCGGTACTGGCACTAACCTGGGGCGACGCAGACCTTATTTGACCCTAAAACCTAATTGATATCACCCGCCGGGCGATCAGGGGGTTAAACCGTTATTGGGTAATAAATGGCGGGTGCCCTGACAGTATAAAAAACAAGCTAACTAACCAGCGTCACCCGTAACAGTAATACAAAAAAAAACTGGTTACCTAGCGACACTAATGCAGCGATCAGAAAAACGATCGCTTAGTGACACTGGCAAAAGGGGGTGAAAGGGTTAACTAGGGGCAATCAGGGGGTTAAACCTTTATTAGGTAATATATGGGGGTACCTGACGCTATATAAAAACCTGACGGGGAACCTAAATAACGAAATAACTAACTGGCTAACCAGCGTCACCAGTGACAGTTATACAGTGATCACTGGTGAAAGGGTTAACTCTAGGGGCAATCAGGGGGTTAAAACCTTTATTTAGGTTGTAATATGGGGGTACCTGACCTATAAACCTATTTATGAACCTATATAAACATGGCGGTTACCTAAAAAAAAAAAATGGTTACCTAGCGACACTAATGCAGCGATCAGAAAAACGATCGCTTAGTGACACTGGAAAAAGGGGGTGAAAGGGTTAACTAGGGGCAATCAGGGGGTTAAAACCTTTATTAGGTAATATATGGGGGTACCTGACGCTATATAAAAACCTGACGGGGAACCTAAATAACGAAATAACTAACTGGCTAACCAGCGTCACCAGTGACAGTTATACAGTGATCACTGGTGAAAGGGTTAACTCTAGGGGCAATCAGGGGGTTAAAACCTTTATTTAGGTTGTAATATGGGGGTACCTGACCTATAAACCTATTTATGAACCTATATAAACATGGCGGTTACCTAAAAAAAAAAAAAAATGGTTACCTAGCGACAGCAGTGACACTAATACAGCGATCAGAAAAACGATCGCTTAGTGACACTGGCAAAAGGGGGTGAAAGGGTTACCTGGGGGGCAATCAAGGGGTTAAACCTTTATTAGGGGGGGGTAGGGGGCTACCTTGGACCTAAAACTAACTGCCCTGACAGTTATTACAGTCACACTGACACTAAATGCAGTGATCAGTAAATAAATGATCACTGCAATTAGTGACACTGTGACTGGGGGGGGAGGGGGGTGATCTGGGGGGTGATCAGGGGGTGACAGGGGGGTGGAATATGTGCCTAACTGTACTGGTGTCAGTGTACTGTTGTGCACTAACCTGTACATGTTCGCCGCTCGGCGTCTCCGGTCACATAGACCGGCGCACCGAGCGTGACATCACTTCCGCCTTCCTGTCTATACAATAGACAGGAAGGGGAAGCTTTTCATTGGCCAGGAGCGATCGCGAGGGGGTGGCCAGAAACCACTGGCCGTCCCCTCGTCCCGGATCGCTCCTGAAGCGATCCCGACCGTCCCCGCCGGCGGAGGGGGGTCCGATCGGACCCCCCAACCGCCGGAAGAATGTCACGTACAGGTACGTGATTCTGCCTGTACGTGCCATTCTGCCGACGTAAATATACAGGGGGCGGTCGGGAAGTGGATAAGAACTATTTATTAAAACATAAAAAGTAGGGCCACACACTAATGCAGTATTTAATAAAAAGAGTTACCAGGTACTGCTAAGTTGACTTTTAGCACTTTTTTCTCTAAAACTTCCACATCCATTTTGAATCAGTATTTAAAGATTTCTGATATTCATGCTGTACTGCTTCTTTTTTTTATAAAAGGCATTTATATAGTGCCAGCCATTTATGTGGCGCTTTACATATTGCTTATGCATGTTTTTATTTTATTTTCAGGCATTTCTTCAAGCGAAGAATTATACATTTTTCTTACTCCCCAATTTGACTTTTAAATGAATATAACTATTAATTTAGGAACTAATATTAAAGAAAGGTGGCAGTGACCTTTTGTTGTTACTATTCATCAAACTGTGAAAAAAAAATTTTTTCCTATTATCCTAAAAAGTCAACATATTTGCATAACTAGGAATGTCATAAAGATTGATACAAAACTAGAAAACAATAATTTAGCATTTTGTATTGCTGTTGCCACACATTTTAGACTGTAGCCAGACAAGTAACAAAAAATAATTTACAATACTATACTATAATTTCTTATCAGTGTTGTCTTAATATGCTAGCTACTAAAAGATTAAAAAGAAAAAAAAAATTAAAGCAATAAACAGCCTGTTCTCCCTTCTTATGTCACGTACACGCGAGCAGAATTTTCGTCCTAGAAATCTTGGATGGTTTTTCAGATGGAATTCCGCTCAAGCTTGGCTTGCATACACATGGTCACACAAAAGTTCTCGTAACTTTCAACCGCCAAGAACGCGGTGACGTACAACACTACAACGAGCCGAGAAAATGAAGTTCAATGCTTCACAGTATGCGTCAAATTGTTTCCGAGAATGCGTAGGAATTGTGTGCGTCGGAATTGCTACAGACGATTGGAATTTTGTATCGGAACTTTTTCCATCGGAAAAATAGAGAACCTGCTCTCAATCTTTTGCTGGCGGAAATTCCGATGGAGCATACACACGGTCGCAATTTCCGACCAAAAGCTCACATCGGACTTTTGCTGACGGAATTTCCGATCGTGTGTACGGGGCATAATAGATTTTTGTGTTGGGCATACACTACAGAAAGCGCAGTCATGGTTTTAGAATGCAAATGTTACCACTGATACATTGCTTTTCTGCACCCAATGGAGATCCAGCCAAATCATACTGCATGCAGTGGATATCACTGGTCCCTGGACTTGACCTTGCCTAATACACCAAACAATACAATGATTCATCAGTGGCATTTTGCATCAAATGAGCAGCACATCATACTTTAACATCAAAAAACAACCTTAGTCCCCTAGTTTACACATATGAATAAATACTAAAGGTGCAAAATGTGTCAAAGTTTTTGTTTGATGGCAAAGTATACTGAGCTTCTTAATGAGAAAGACACCACGAGGACTAATTTCTTATTGTAGATTTATTTATTGCATGTTATGCAATTTGTTTCTAAACGTTTGCCTATCCCTTTATTACAGGCCATTTTTTTTTAGTTTTCAGTGATAGTTTGACTAACAATTACTAATACAACAATGTACACAAATAAATTTTATATTTTTTGAGACAGATAGAGCTTAATTTTGGTAGTATTCATTATCCACTGGATTTTCTATTTTTTAAAGACCAAAAAACAGCCAAGTACAGGCATTCCCCAAATGATTCCTTTTAAAAAAGTAGATACCCCAGGGTGACCGTACCGTGTCCACAGCTTTTAGGAACAGTAAAAACATGCTGATATTGAGGTGGGTCAGACATAGAGCTTATTGTTAGTGCACTAGATAAAACACAACAGTATGTACAGGTCATGCATAAAGGGAGAAGAAGGTGAAGGGGTTAATATACAGGTCATACACAATGGGAAGATAGAAGGGATAAGCTTAAAGTTCAGTTCTTCACTGTTCAGGCATTCAGACAAACCCTTGAACATTCACCCATTTGGCAGGAGCCAAACGTCATGTATAATAGTAGTATTGCGACTACTTTTTTTTAGATGTAAACTACCTGCTGTCAATGGTTGTTAAGCACAACAGCTAATGTCATCACTGACCCTATTCACTTACATGCCCAGAAATCCCTGGCAGTGTAAGCAAAGGGATGGGGTGGTGGTGACACCATGACCAAATATGGTCATGGCAATGGAACAAATATGTAACAAATGTGGTCATGGCATATTTGGTCAATGATGTCACCACATCCCCGCCACTCTGTAAATAAACAGAATGACAGCTCTAGAGAGCTGTCATTAGCGTGGAAGTGTGGTGCAAGCAGTTAGGTTCGTACAATAGTGGATTTTTTTCTTCTATGATCGGTGGGTGATGTTCATTGTGTTTTTTACACAATTACAATATAAACCTGGCATACAACCACTAGGCCAGGATTTTGGGGAAGAGGCCCTTGTCCTCCTCATCATGTGGCATATTGTTCAGGAGCTGACTGCACTGCCCTCCCCTTTCCTGACCATTGAATGCATGCAAGCTCAGATTAACCTGCTCAATGACCAGGCCATTTTTTGCTATACTGCGCTGCGTTGCTTTAACTGACAATTGCCCGGTCGTGCGATGTTACACAAAACAAAATTGACGTCCTTTTTTTCTCACAAATAGAGATTTCTTTTGGTGGTATTTGATCATCTCTGCAGTTTTTATTTTTTGCGCTATAAACAAAAAAAGAGTGTAAATTTTGAAAAAAACACAATATTTTGTACTTTTTGCTATAATAAATATACCCATTTTTTTTTTTTAAATATTTTTTTTCCTAAGTTTAGGCCAATATGTATTCTTCTACATTATTTTTGGTAGTAAAAATCACAATAAGCGTATATTGATTGGTTTGCGCAAAAGTTATAGCATCTACGAAATAGGGGAAAGATTTATGGCATTTTTTTATTATTATTATTATTTTTTTTACTAGTAATGGCGGTGATCAGCGATTTTTATCAGGACTGCGACATCATGGCAGACAGATCAGACACTTTTGACACATTTTTGGGACCATTGGCATTTATACAGCGATCAGTGCTATAAAAATGCACTGATTACTGTGTAAATGTCACTGGTAGGGAAGGGGTTAACACTAGGGGGCGATCAAGGGGTTAACTGTGTTCCCTAGGGAGTGATTCTAACTGTGGGGGAAGGGGACTGACTGTGTGAGGAGACCGATCATTGTTCATACTTAGTATGAACAACAGATCATTCTCCATACCCCTGACAGCATGGAGATATGTCTGTTTACATTGACAGATCTCCGTTCTGTCTCTGTGTGGAGTGATCGCAGGGCCCGGTTGTTATCGCGACTGTCGGGGCAGCATTGCGCCCCCTAGTGGTCAAAAGGCAAACCAACGTGCAGCTACGTCGGTTTGCCCAGGGGAGCCAACCTGCCGCAGTACAACTGTGATGGCTGGTTGGGAAGGGGTTAATGGTCTGGTATAGATTTTGTATAGGCCTTTTTTCTTTTGCTATGGGTTTCTACTTAAAATCAGAAAGAAAATTGCACTACAGGATAGTAGTAAAAAAAATTTTAGGGAAAAAATCACTTTTCTATGCAAGCTTCTGTTATTTTTTAAATAATGCAATTGGGACCCCAAAATACATACCAGACCCTCATCCTCCTTAAAGCATTTTAAATGTTTTTTTTTCTTTGTAGAGTTCCCTTTTGCTGTGCTATTTGATTACATGGTAGAACTGTACCACTTCACACAGGGCTTAATTAATGTAGGGGCTATTGGAGCTGCAGCTCCAGGCCCCTACATTAATACAGGCCCAGTAGCCTGGCACTGTACATAGCTAGCTTACTGTCTGCAGCTGCTACATTGTGCTATAGTTGTAGAGCTGCAGTAGAGCAGTGCCAGTGTGCCTAGTGCATTCCTGCACCCGGCACAAGTCTAAGACCAACACACTCACTTCCCTGTAAGGTAGAATGATCTCCACCTGACAGGTGCTTTCTAGTGCCAACCTGACATGATGTCATTCAGAGGCCAGAAGGCGGGATGGGAGAGAAGAAGAGAGTGCTATGGTGCTGCAACCCATGAGAAAGCAATGTACAAGTGAGCAAAGGAGGCGCTGGGCTGCCCCAGGACGATGTCAGGTGTGTGAAAAAAAAAAGCACCAAGAAAGTTCATATACTGGAACTGTCAGGTGTGTGACGAAACGTACATAGGGAGGAGCGATGTGCTGACGTCACCACATGTACGCAGATCCCGGAAGCAACAGGCTGCTATCGAGAGCCGGCCGGCTTGATTCTTAAACAAGCTGTTTTTTAATTTTAGAAATGTAAGTGCAATCTTGCCCTTCTTTTTACCCAATAAAGTAGGATTTACACTATGTTAGCCTTCATTGTATTTTTGAGAGGACCTACGGAACACATCTGCACTTGAGGCTGTTTGTATGGTGATAACTCCGGGAGCAGTGACGCATTGTATAAAGACCCAAGGCGGGGGAATAAGCCATAAGCACATTTTGATCTCCCATAATAGGAGATCATCTACTTCTGGTAAGCGGCAGTGTGTACAGAGGTGGAGGCACTATCATATTTTCTATTGGGCACTTTTCTAGTGGTGTTATGCCTGTATACCACTGTGGAGGAATATATTGATACATCAGTTCCAGTATATGAACTTTCTTGGTGCTTTTTTTTTTCCATCAAGGACTCTATAGTGTTCTTTTGAGCAAATGCACCATTTTGTATCACTTTTTGTTCGTAGGATTGTTCATTCTTTTGTTACGTTTCATTCATATGTTATTTTCACTTTGATTCATTTTAACCAGCGCGACCCCAAAGCTACAAGGCAAACGTTCTGCGTATGTATCCACTGATTTTTTTTATCTATCATGTACAGTAAGCTCACCTCTTTAATTTAGGCTCTTAATAATACATCATTCACCATCCGGTCCAGACCATTTCTCTCATTCATATAAAAATTAGCATTTTTTACTAGAAAATACTTAGAACCCACAAACATATATCCTTTTTTCAATAAAGGGCTCTGGAAAATAAAATGGTTGTTGCAATTATTTTATGTCGCACAATATTCGTGCAGCAGTTTATCAAACTGAAATGTTCAAGTAAAAATGCACTTTAATGAATTTCAGTGCACACAAGCACAATATAATACCCAATTGTTTGATATAATATAGAAGATTATGTTAAGCTGAGTAAATTGATCAAACATGTCACACTTTAAAAGTATGCATGTCTGTGGAATAGTGACAAACTACAGTACATTCAATTATCCATGGATGGTGCTTGCTGTTTTTTCAATTATCCATGGAGAACGGCTTTGCGACTGCCCACCGTAGATTTACTGCAACAGGGCGGCCGCTCTCCGCCAGATCATGTACCTGGTACGTGACCTGATAGTTCTGGGTCTGGAACGTGCGCGCGCTGCCGGCAACCCATTACTGCTGTGATTGGACACAGCGGGAGACAATCATCGGCATCCGCTGGGCCCCACCGATTGTTCAGGAGAAAGGCAGAATGGTGGTCTGCCTATGTTCACAAGGCAGATCATCGCTCTGAGAGGGGAATGTGCTGATCCTGTGTTCTTGCTAAGCAGAAACATGGATCTTTACATTCCCCCAGTCAAAGCACCTCCCCCAATCACTCCTAGGGAACACATTTAACCTTTTAATCCCCCCTGATGTTAACCCCTTCCCTGCCAGTGTCATTAATACAGTAACAGTGCATATTTTTTTAGCACTGATCACTGTATTAGTGTCACTGGTCCCCAAAAAGTGTCAAAAGTGTCAGTTAGGTGTCCGATTTGTTACCCGGGACACAGGACAGAGGACACAGGACAGGAGTCAGCAGACCAGAGGACAGGGGTCAGCAGGACAGATGACAATGGTCAGTAGGGCAGAGGAAAGGGGGTCAGCAGGGCAATGTACAGTGGTCAGAAGAGCAGTGTACAGTAATCAGTAGGGTGGAGGATGGGGGTCAGCAGGGGAGAAAACAAGGGTCAGCAGGACAGAACACGGGGTTCAGCAGTGTGAGGGATAGGAGTCAGCAGGATGGGGAACAGAAGTCAACAGGACAGAGAACAGGGGTCAGCAGGACAGAGGATAAGGGTCAGCAGGACAGACGACAGGAGTCTGCAGGATAGACGACAGGAGCCAGCAGGATGGAGGACATGGGGTCAGCAGGGCAATGTACAGGGGTCAAATCCTGCCCATTCCCCCCTCTTAGCAACCCCCCCCATTCCTCTTCCTAGCACAAATACCCTCCCACAAATTACCCTTGCCGGGACAAATATCCCCCTTCCCATCCTCCACAAACCTCTCATGCCAAGCACAAATTATTCTTACCCCCTCCCCCCCATTGTGTTCCCAGTACAATTCCCCCACCTGTAAGTTTAAAAAAAAAAACATTTCCTATTTCATACATCATCATCCTCCTCCTTCTCCCAGGCGCAGCGTGCTACAGTGTCATCAGCAGCTGAAAATGCACCCTCTTGTACTGTACCTCCTCTTCATTATCTAATACCAAAGTAACCATCCAATCACCCTATGTCCATTAGAGGTCTCATCTGTTCTTGTCGGACTCCCTGTACAGCCACACTGGAATATTGTATATATGTATATATTGTGTGTTGTCTCATGCTGTTGTGGACTCCTTGCTGGGATCGCTTGGGGTGTGGCTGTGTCCCATTGTTCTGTTGTGTCTGTCTGCCCTAGGAGAAGTGTATTATGGGATGGATGTTTTTAATTGTGTTCCTGGCATGGGCAGAGAGGGAAGGGGGGAATTCCTCCAGCAGCCTTTCCTGCTGATAAGGTGATCTATTGTTCAAATGTTTGAATACCGGTGTGTTCCTCATTGCTGAATCCAAGGAAGGGGGCATTGTCCCTGCATGTTTTTTTTCTGTTTGTACCTGTTTCAATAAACAGTTCATGTCACAGCTTTGTAACTGAGCCTGGTTCTTGGTTACAATATTCGGCTGTAAAATCTGATATCTGAAGGTCCAGATTGGAGGAAGCAGTGTACTGATGGAAGCACTCAAGTGGAGTGCGACGGGGATCCGTTACAGTGGTAATATTCTGTTATGGGTGGTGTTTCTCTGTAGCAGGGTCTAGATCACTTGTCAGGATAAAAGAAAAATGGATGGGGCAAAATACCGTCAAATTCTTGAAGAAAATCTGCTACCCCCTGCCAGAAAGTTGTCAACAGTAAGAAGTTTTACCTTTCAACGTGACAATGACCCAAAGCAGACAGCAAAAATGACCACATAGTGGTTGAAGGAGAAAAAGGTGAATGTCCTTGCATGGCCTAGTTAGAGCCCACACTTAAACCCCATTGAAAATCTATGGAATGATTTGAAGACTGCAGTCCACAAACGGTCATCTTTGCCCCGCAAAGAAGAACGGGCAAATATTGCAAAGTCTAGATGTGCAAAGTTAGTAGAGACAAATCCCAACAGAGGCTGTAATTAAAGCAAAATGTGGTCCAAAAAAATACTGGGGTTATCCTTTTTCCAATTCTTTGATTCTGTTTTTGATTTATTTTTATTTTTTTCTGACATATTGGTGTTATACCTTACACTTGGATGTTAGAAGTTGCACTAGTAATTACAGCTGGATAAAACAAAACTGTGTCTGTCTTCATTTCAGGTTACAAAGCAATAAAATGTGATTAATTTAAAGGGGCATGATTCTTTTCTATACCCACTATATTATCACCTCATCAGCCTATGATTGCCCAATCTAACTTTTACCAGAGGCTGAAAAACATTTAGGGTTGTTATTTCCCTTGTCAGAACCCGAGGCATATTCATTGTGAGGAATATTCATTGTGGAAAGGAAAGACCATTCCCTGCAGCCCTGTGTTGATTACAGGGAACTATACAAAGTTACTATTAAAAACATATATCAGCAAAGATTTTTACGAAACTTGACTTGTGAGGGGCATACAACTTGGTAAGGATGCAGGAAGAGGATGACAGGAAACCTTCCTTCTGTACCCATTTCAAGCACTCTGAATACTTGGTGATGCCCTTTGGACTATGCAATGCTACCTTCCAGCACTTCATGATTCTCTAACTCAACAATATACTCATCTTCTATCTATTCATAGAAGAGCACCATGGGTATGTTTAAAAGATCTTCATCCATCTTCTGGAACACAAGATGTATGCCAAAGCTGAAAAGCGTGAATTCAAGAAATAGACATTTAATTTCTTGGCACTGATTATTTCCACTTCGGGCATTTCAAGGGATCCACAAAAGTTCAATTCCATTCTTGAGTAACCTGCACCAGTGGACTGAAAGGGTGCTCATAGGTTCATTTATTTAGCCAATTTATTTAGCCAATTTCTATTGCAAATTTATTAACAACTTATCCGATAACATCAGCTACATTACTTATCTCACAAAACAGAACAACCAGTTCCTGTGGACATCAGCAACATAGCTTACATTTGAAAAGTTAAAGACTCTTTAGAACCAATTTTGCAACATCTTGACCCCGTATTACGCTTCGTTCTTAAGGTCGACAACTTAAAAAATGTGGGAGTTATTTTATCGCAACACCAGTGTGTCACGTTTCTGCTGCATCTGCTAGCTTTTTGATGTGGGTGACATTAAACTACTTACCATCAAATCGGTCTTGGAAGAGCTGCGCTACTTTCTTGAGGGGATCCAATTTAATCTTAACAAATCATAAGAATTTAGAATACCTTCATACAGCCAAATGCTTGAAACCTTGCCAAGCCTGATGGGCTCTATTCTTTTCTCAGTCCTCATTTCATATAACCTACAGACTGGGTTAACAAAATGGCAAAAACAGACACTCTAACAGAAATGTTCCCAGAAGATGAGAAAGCTATTTAACCAGATACAATTCTGTACCCTCAAAGTTTTCAATTACTTCAAACTGACCAAGTATCATGGCTCAAGCAAGCTTTAGTAAAAAAGAGGTTTTATCACAGAATCTCTAGCTACAAGTTTGAGATGGACTATTCCCCCATGGTTAGAAGGTCTTCATGCCTCTGAGTATGCATTCAGAGATATTGGTTCTGTTTCATGACCATCCATTGACAGGACATTTTGAAACACACAAAAAGGAGAAAATGTTGTAGTGATACTTTTGGTGGTCCAGTCTGAGGTCTAATTGTAAACTATGTAAGAGCTTGTGAATTATGCATTTGGAGAAGAGAGTGATAAAACCAACATATGAGGCCTATTAAAGTGGTTGTAAACCATTACAAACCACGTTGACCTACAGGTAAGCCTAGATTAAGGCTTACCTGTAGGTCCAAGAAATATCTCCTAAACCTACACGGTTTAGGAAATATTTGCCAAAAGGCAGGCACCGCTGTCTACGGCGCATGCGCCGTAGACAGCGGTGCGCAGGCGCACTGAGCGCGCCACTGTTAACGGGGATATGCCGCGAGTGGCAGCTCCCGTGCGCATGCGTGGGAGTGACGTCATTGCGGCTCCGTCAAATGACAGCGTCGGAGCAGCGAGACCCACCAAGAAGATGGAGGCTCTGTACACAAGGGCACAGCGGTGACTTCGCTGGCTCCTGTGTCAGGTAAGTGACACATAATGGACTACTTTGCGATGCATAGTAGTCCATTATGCTTTACCTTTGCAGGGAAACAAAGAGGAAGTAAACCCATCAGGGTTTACTTCCTCTTTAAGGTCCTTTTGCCATTCCCAGCAGGCCTTTGGAGGTGATTAACAAGGACTCTCTTTGTCAAACTTCCTGCATCTGAAATGTTTACTACTATTTTCGTAATAGTCAACAGATTGTCCAAAATGGTTTAATTGGTACTGATGATTGGGATTCCCTCAGCTGTGGAAACTGAGCAAGTGTTCATCACAGATGTAATGTGGCTGCATGGGGTACCTACTGGGGTTGCACCAATACCGTTTTTTTAATGGCGAGTACAAGTACCAATACTTTCGGTCAAGTACTTGCTGATACCAAGTACCGATACCTTTGCAGTGCGATTTGAGCCCATACAAACTGAATGGACTCAAATTGCACAGCAAAGAATTGCATGCAATTTGAACAAGAATGCGGTGTGATTCCTGTCTGAATAAATGTGGTTTTCCGCACCTCCGCTGTGTAAACCCAGGCCTAAGTCAGTATGACAGGATTCCGCACCACACCGCACTGCATTGTATGATAAAATGTGTAATATTTATATACTGTACCTTTGAAAGTTTTTGTTGCTTCATTATTGTTTGTGCCTTTAAAGTCCCTCCCACAAGTAGTTTTCTGAGCATTTGGGGATGTGACACATTACAACAATGAATATTTCCCTATAAATATGAACATAGAATGGATGTCTGTGATTTTGCCAACAATACATTGTTTTACATTATAGACTAGTGATGGGCTGAACACCCCCCGGTTCGGTTCACACCAGAACTCCCAAACATGGAAAAAGTTTGGACCCGAACCGCAAACCCTATTAACCACTTCAGCCCCGGACCATTTGGCAGCCAAAGGACCAGAGGTCTTTTTTCAATTTCGCACTGCATTACTTTAACTGGTAATTGCGCGGTCATGCAATTTTGTAACCAAACGAAATTTGCGTCCTTTTCTTCCCACAAATAGAGCTTTCTTTTGATGGTATTTGATTGCCTCTGTGATTTTTATTTTTTGCGATATAAATGGAAAAAGAGCGAAAATTTTGAAAAAAAAAGAGATTTTCTACTTTTTGTTATAAAAAAAATGTAATAAACTCAATTTTAGTCAAACATTTGGGCCAAAATGTATTCAGCCACATGTCTTTAGTAAAAAAAATGCCAATAAGCGTATATTTATTGGTTTGCGCAAAAGTTATAGCGTCTACAAACTAGAGTACATTTTCTGGAATTTACACCACTTTTAATTTATGACTGCCTATTTCATTTCTTGAGGTGCTAAAATGGCAGAGAAGTACAAAACCCCCCCAAATGACCCCATTTTGGAAAGTAGACACCCCAAGCTATTTGCTGAGAGGCATGTTGAGCCCATTGAATATTTTTTTTTTTAGTCCCAAGTGATTGAATAAAGACAAAAATAAAAAAGATTTTTTTTTTTTCAAAAAGTTGTCACTAAATGATATATTGCTCACACATGCCATAGTTATATGTGGAATTGCACCCCAAAATACATTTTGCTGCTTCTCCTGAGTATGGGGATACCACATGTGTGGGACTTTTTGGGAGCCTAGCCGCGTACGGGGCCCCGAAACCCAAGCACCGCCTTCAGGATTTCTAAGGGTGCAAATTTTTGATTTCTCTCCTCACTACCTATCACCGTTTCGAAGGCCATAAAATGCCAAAATAGCACAAACCCCCCCAAATGACCCCATTTTGGAAAGTAGACACCCCAAGCTATTTGTTGAGAGGCATGGTGAGTATTTTACAGCTCTCATTTGTTTTTGAAAATGAAGAAAGTAAAGAAAAAATTTTTTTTTTTTTTTTTTTTCAATTTTCAAAACTTTGTGACAAAAAGCGAGATCTGCAAAATACTCACCATACCTCTCATCAAATAGCTTGGGGTGTCTACTTTCCAAAATGGGGTCATTTTGGGGGGTTTTATCCCATCTGGGCATTCCATGGCCTCCGAAACTGTGATTGGCAGTGAGAAGTGAAATAAAAAAAATTACACCCTTAGAAAGCCTGAAGGCGGTGCTTGGTTTTTGGGGTTCCGTACGCAGCTAGGCTCCCAAAAAGTCCCACACATGTGGTATCCCCGTACTCAGGAGAAGCAACAGAATGTATTTTGGGGTGTATTTCCACATATGCCCATGGCATGTTTGAGCAATATATCATTTAGTGACAACTTTTTGTAAAAAAAATATATATATATTTTTTTTTTCATTATTCAATCTCTTGGGACAAAAAAAAAAAAATATTTAATGGGCTCAACATTGCTCTCATCAAATAGCTTGGGGTGTCTACTTTCCAAAATGGGGTCATTTGGGGGGGGTTTGAACTGTCCTGGCATTTTTATGCACAACATTTAGAAGCCTATGTCACACGTCACCCACTCTTCTAACCACTTGTAGACAAAGCCCTTTCTGACACTTTTTGTTTACATGAAAACATATTTTTTTTTTTGCAAGAAAATTACGTTGAACCCCCAAACACTATATATATTGTTAAAGCAAAGGCCCTACAGATTAAAATGGTGGGTGTTGCATTTTTTTTTTCCACACAGTATTTGCGCAGCGATTTTTCAAACGCATTTTTTGTGGAAAAAATACACTTTTTTTATTTTAATGCACTAAAAACACACTATATTGCTCAAATTTTTGATGAAATAAAAAATATGATCTTAGGCCGAGTACATGGATACCAAACACGACATGCTTTAAAATTGCGCACAAACACGCAGTGGCGACAAACTACATACATTTTTAAAAGCCTTTAAAAGCCTTTACATGATACCACATTAGATTCACGGAGGAGGTCTACTGCTAAAATTACTGCCCTCGATCTGACCTTCGCGGTGATACCTCACATGCATGGTGCAATTGCTGTTTACATATGACGCCAGACCAACGCTTGTGTACGCCTTTGCGCAAGAGAAGGGGGGGCAGGGGTGCTTTTTTTTTTGTTTTTTTGTTTTTTTTTTATTTATTTAGCTTTTTTATTTGATTTTTAAACTGTTCCTTCCATTTTTTTTTCTTTGTTATGATTTTTATTGTTATCTCAGGAATGTAAATATCCCCTATGATAGCAATAGGCAGTGACAGGTACTCTTTTTTTGAAAAAATTGGGGTCTATTAGACCCTAGATCTTTCCTCTGCCCTCAAAGCATCTGACCACACCAAGATTGGTGTGATAAAATGCTTTCCCAATTTCCCAATGGCGCGTTTTATATCCGGGAGGGGGGACATTCCCTCCCACTGCTTGTAAAAGCAATCTAGAGGCTAATTACCCGCTAGAATTGCTTTTACATGAAAGCCGATCACTGGCTGAAAAGAATGATACCAAGATGATACCTAAACCTGCAGGCATCATTCTGGTATAACCATTCAAAGTCCAGCAACATACTGGACATATATTGTAATCTTTTTTTTTTCATGCAGCCTCTTGGCTGAACGAAAAAAAAGAGATTGATTGGTGGGTATGCCCACCATTAGAATACCTCCCTTCATCCACCCACTTCTAATGATGGGCATACATGCACCATTTATATATGCCGATGCATGGGGGCATCCTACCGCAAAAGTTATGCCGTGTACACACGGTCGGAATTTCGACCGTATGTACGTGGCATTAGGAGCCAATCGCTCCTCCGCCCCCCCTGCTGCCCCCATGCTTCGGCATATATGCTCTTTTTTTTAACTGTGGTGGTGAAATCACCTCCTACAGCGTTGGAGTCGCGGCTTTATGTATCGTGGGAGCAAACGCTGTTGCTGTCAAGATAAATAAATCCGCGTTGCAACTGAATGGCGCACCTGAAAACAAAAAAATGCTTAACACTGAAACACAGTAAACAAAATTACATACCTGAAAAGCAAGCATGATAAAACATAATAAAACATTGCAGAATAGAATGGAGTAAAAAAAGAGCAACGATAGAGAGAGAATAGAGAGAGAGAGAGAGAATAATAAAACGACAACTATTTTATTTTTTTTTATTTTTTTGAGATTCACAGGTAAAAAAGCTCCTGACTGAAGCGACTGAATCAAAGCGCTACCACAAAAAAACTGTTAGCGATCGCAGGGATCAGGCCTGACTCTGCGAACGCTGCAGTTATGTGTGCTTAGTGTTTTGTAAGTGACAGTGATCGATCGATACTGCACTTGGGTGGGCTGGGCGGAGGGGGAAAACGCAGGTGCTAGCAGGTATCTGGGCTGATCCCGCTAACAATGCGTTTTTTTTGGAACCCTAAACTGCTGGGACGCTAGTATAGATCTGATCAGATCAGATATTGATCTGTTCAGATACTATACCACTAAGGGAGGTGTATGCTTTGCGCGTGGGTGTTTGCGGTACTGGCACTAACCTGGGGCGACGCAGACCTTATTTGACCCTAAAACCTAATTGATATCACCCGCCGGGCGATCAGGGGGTTAAACCGTTATTGGGTAATAAATGGCGGGTGCCCTGACAGTATAAAAAACAAGCTAACTAACCAGCGTCACCCGTAACAGTAATACAAAAAAAAACTGGCTACCTAGCGGCACCAGTGACACTAATGCAGCGATCAAAAAAACAATCGCTTAGTGACACTGGCAAAAGGGGGTGAAAGGGTTAACTAGGGGCAATCAGGGGGTTAAACCTTTATTAGGTAATATATGGGGGTACCTGACGCTATATAAAAACCTGACGGGGAACCTAAATAACGAAATAACTAACTGGCTAACCAGCGTCACCAGTGACAGTTATATGGTGATCACTGGTGAAAGGGTTAACTCTAGGGGCAATCAGGGGGTTAAAACCTTTAGGTTGTAATATGGGGGTACCTGACCTATAAACCTATTTATGAACCTATATAAACATGGCGGTTAACCTAAAAAAAAAAAAAAACTGGTTACCTAGCGACACTAATGCAGCGATCAGAAAAACGATCGCTTAGTGACACTGGCAAAAGGGGTGAAAGGGTTAACTAGGGGCAATCAGGGGGTTAAAACCTTTATTAGGTAATATATGGGGGTACCTGACGCTATATAAAAACCTGACGGGGAACCTAAATAACGAAATAACTAACTGGCTAACCAGCGTCACCAGTGACAGTTATACGGTGATTACTGGTGAAAGGGTTAACTCTAGGGGCAATCAGGGGGTTAAAACCTTTATTTAGGTTGTAATATGGGGGTACCTGACCTATAAAACTATTTATGAACCTATATAAAACATGGCGGTTAAAATAAAAAAAAAAATGGTTACCTAGTGACACAATGCAGCGATCAGAAAAACGATCGCTTAGTGACACTGGCAAAAGGGGGTGAAGGGGTTAACTAGGGGCAATCAAGGGGTTAAACCTTTATTAGGGGGGTAGGGGGCTACCTAGGACCTAAAACTAACTGCCCTGACAGTTATGACAGTCACACTGACACTAAATGCAGTGATCAGTAAATAAATGATCACTGCAATTAGTGACACTGTGACTGGGGGGGGAGGGGGTGATCTGGGGGGTGATCAGGGGGTGACAGGGGGGTGGAATATGTGCCTAACTGTACTGGTGTCAGTGTACTGTTGTGCACTAACCTTTACATGTTCGCCGCTCGGCGTTTCCGGTCACATAGACCGGCGCACCGAGCGTGACATCACTTCCGCCTTCCTGTCTATACAATAGACAGGAAGGGGAAGCTTTTCATTCGCCAGGAGCGATCGCGAGGGGGTGGCCAGAAACCACTGGCCGTCCCCTCGTCCCGGATCGCTCCTGAAGCGATGCCGACCGTCCCCGCCGGCGGAGGGGGGTCCGATCGGACCCCCCAACCGCCTGAAGAATGGCACGTACAGGTACGTGGTTCTGCCTGTACGTGCCATTCTGCCGACGTATATGTACATGGGGCGGTCGGCAAGTGGTTAAGGTCTATAGGACCCAAACTTGAAAAATGAAAAGTCCCCATTTTAAAAGCTTATATACAAGTTATTGGCTATAAAAAGGGTATGGGGGCCAGAGTACTGCCCTTGGGGACATGTATCAATGCAAATTTTTTTTTTTAAATATAGTTTTTAAAAAAACAGTGATTTTAACAATACTTAAAGTCAAACAATAAAAATGTAAAATTCCTTTAAATATAGTGCCTGGGGGGGTCTGCCTAGTCTGCCTGTAAAGGGGCGCATCTGTACCGTGTATAGAACCTGCTGCAGCAAAACTGACATATATAAAGAAAAAAATACATGTAAACAGATTTTTCCAGCTGCAAGCTTTCTTGAAAAAAAAAACATTGCCGACAATACAAAAATGTGGAAAAAAAAACAATTTTTTTGTATTGCCGGCAATGTTACTTTTTTTTCATTCAGCTGTCAGCAGGAAATCGCACTGACAGCTGATGACTTATCCGTTGTTAAGGATGCAACTCCTAGCTTAACAACCAGCTAATCATCGTGCCCTGATTGGGCAAACATTGCACCTGACCAGTGGTCAGGTGCATTGCTTTAGCCAATAAGGGCTTAGAATGCATTGTGGGGGGCTTGGCAGGCGAACATCCCGGCCAAATTCAGGTGTTCAGTGAACCGAACCATTTACCCTTTACTATTGTACTATTATTAAAGACATTATTGGCCACACTCTCCTGAAGAATTAAAATCATTTTTTCACACAATGCATAGAGCTACCACAGCCTTCTTCAAATGGAGACTTAACACATTGGGACACCTGTATGTGTAAGTATGTATCATTTCAGATGGTGGGGACTGCAGAAAAAAATTATTAACTAAGATGTGATATAATGTGCATTCTTATACAGTATATGTAATATAGTGTGTTCTTAACCTAATTAGTTTAAAAGACATATATGTTTTTACATAGCATTGGTGTTGGCATGTGTGTGTTTTTCTTTCAATTTTAGCTATTGCATGTTAGATTAATATTTATACCAATATGCTGAATAGATTTTCTTAATAACTGCATATGCATCTAATGAAAATTGGGTAAAAGTAAAATAACATAGGATAAATAGATAGATAGATAGATAGATAGATAGATAGATAGATAGATAGATAGATAGATAGATAGATAGATAGATAGATAGATAGATAGATAGATAGATAGATAGAAAGAAAGATAGATAGATCCATAACCAGATTTTTAATTGAGTTTCAAATTTTTATTAGAAAAGAAACAAATTACCATAAAAGACAGTGTTTAATTTGTTACTGAGTAAAATAGCTTTCTACAGTGAAATTAAAAATCATTTGTTCAGTATTGTTTATCATATTTCAGATAAAAATAACCTAATCAAATACAGTCAACCAATAGAGTACATTTGAGGACTAATCTGCCTGCATTAGCAGTTAATGAATAACCAATACTTAAATATTTGGGGAACAATATATGGCTTTTACTACTTCATTCAGTATGCCATGCTCATAACAGTGTTCAAATGTTTTTGTTTTTTTTCAGATTTAAATAATTTTTACTCAAAATAAATACATTTTCTGTATGAAAGCTAACCTGCCCTTAGTCTCAGGTATATCAATGTTTTTATAGATTTTTACTGTTACAAGTAATTCTTGAATTTGAATTTTTCGGTCCCAGTGGGATTCATTTGGATTGACAATGGACTGTACAGCTGGCTCAGTGATTCATACATATTTTGTGAACTATATTTTCTGGTGCTATAGATTTCTAAACAATTTGTCACTGAATCCTGACAATGTTGCTATGTCTATAGATTAAATAAAATACCCCAGGTTAATTATACTTTTAACTGATTGTCCATGTTGCATTTCAAAGTCAATCATTACTGATCTCACAAACCAAGACTGGATCCAGAGGTGCAAAGACATTCAGGCTTAAGCATTATAATCATGCATGTCTATGTAAGTGTAAAAAAAACGCAAGCAGCTGTCTAACTGTGTGCAACTCCATAATTCATGTATGGATGGTTTCTGTTAAAGTATTGAATGTTATTTTCCAGTCTGTGGCAATCTTTTGCCAGAGTAATTAAGGGCACATATTAAAAAGAGCCAAAGAAATTAAATCATCTTATTTAAAGGGGAACTAAACCTTCTTATCTATTACAGTCAAGGAATCTGCCATCTTAGATTCTGTTAGATCCGCAGTTGTCATGGTGGCTTGACAGTTTGGCTAAGAGAAAAAGCAACTGTCATGGTTATCATTCCCTGATCCGCTTTGAATGTACCTACTTTTGGAAACAGTTAAAGCGGTCCTGCTGTAAAAAACTGTGAACAGGCAGGCTTTTATTGCAGAAGAGACATGCACTATGTCTTTTCTGCAATAAAATGTCCTTTCCTTCCAGGTCACTGTCTCCTCTGGCCTAAGCACTCAGAAGAAGATGCCAGTGCCAGTGCAAGACTGTTACACAGGTAAGTATAAAGACATTAGTACTGCTTTAAAATCTATGGGTTTAGTTCCACTTTAACTGTTTCCCAAAACAGTTAAATTAAGGCTATACTGTATCTGGTTTCATAGGCCATCGCTTGTGTAGCAACATGGCAATTGTAGATCAAACAGAGGCTCAAGCCTCGTACACACGATCAGATTTTCTGCAGACAAAACCTCAGACTTTTTTCTGAAGGCGTATGCCTGGATTTTGTCTTGCATACAAACGGCAATGAATTGTTGGCCAACAAACACAAATGTAGTGACGTACTACGTAGTTTTTCAGGTCTTTAGCGCCACCATTTGGGATCCTTCGGCTAATTTCGTGTTAGTAGAAGTTTGGTGAGTGTTGATTCTCGCTTTTCCTTTTGCGCTTTTCATTTAGCGCTTTTAAAGTTCACGCTTTTCATTTTGTGCTTTTCAGTTTGTTTCTGAATGGTCGTTCATCAACCAGACATGTTGCAGAATCAAAAGAGATAACGTATTAATTAATATTGACCTTGGAGTTATTGCTTTGACCCAAGTCCAGTCCAGGAATAGAAGGAGGAGGAGTTCTTGGACCAAAAATCGGTTACTTTATTAATCGTGACCAATTATGTCATATGCCTTTGCTGCGGGAGCTCCAGGAGAATAATCCAGATGATTTTCGGAATTATCTCCGGATGACGGACTCTGCTTTCACCAACTCTTGGCCTTGTTGACCCCCTATATTAAGAAGCAGGACAAATGCATGAGGCTTTTATTTTATTTTTTGGTTGAATAATGATTTGATTTGGTATATTTTCTATATTTTTGGATGCATAGAATTCACTTTTTGGTTAAGTTATATTGGCAGATAGCATGTCTAATTTTATTTGTTTTCTTTTTTTAATGCACAATAAAAAAATTGTGGAGAATAATACTTGGCTATGTGTTTTACTTCAAATGACAGTTTGGGAGTAGGCTGTTACATTTAAAAAAAATACAATATAAAATTAACAAGGGACACCAACATAGTTGTATTTTTGATCTTAAAAACTACGAGAAAATGGTGTTGTGGTAACTTGCCCAACAAAAAAAAAGCATAATAATATTATTCTTGATATCACAAGAAAAAAAAAGCCTTTGAAAATTTGTTTGCAATAACTCCATCAGTATCACCAGCAAAGCAGCTTCATTATCATCCCATTAAAGAAGAAGAGAATGTGCGCGGCATTTCGAGATTTCATAATTTGCCACATCATGAATGTTAATTCTCCATTATGAACGCTAGTTTACAAGACCGACTGATTCTGGCTTGTCCTTGCTTCCGAGAATGCGTGTTTGTACTTTGGACTTGTGTACACACACTCGGAAAATCCGACAACAGACATTTGTCTGCGGAAAATTTTAAAACCTGCCATCCAACATTTGCCTGCGGAAAATCCCACAACAATTGTCCAATGGAGCGTACAAACGGTCAGATTTTCTGCCAACAGCCTGTCATCACACATTTCCCATCGGAAAATCCAATCGTGTGTATGTGGCTTTAGTCTTTTTTTTTCTTAAGATGGCAGGAAATTGTAGTTCTGATTTAAAACTTTTTTTTTTCAGTTTTAAAAAACCTATATCATTTTCTTTATTCTGAGACTCACTATATACAGTGCCTTGCGAAAGTATTCGGCCCCCTTGAACTTTTCAACCTTTTGCCACATTTCAGGCTTCAAACATAAAGATATAAAATTTTAATTTTTTGTGAAGAATCACCAACAAGTGGGACACAATTGTGAAGTGGAACGAAATCTATTGGATATTTTAAACTTTTTTAGCAAATAAAAAACTGAAAAGTGGTGCGTGCAAAATTATTCGGCCCCTTTACTTTCAGTGCAGCAAACACACTCCAGAAGTTCAGCGAGGATCTCTGAATGATCCAATGTTGTCCTAAATGACTGATGGTGATAAATAGAATCCACCTGTGTGTAATCAAGTCTCTGTATAAATGCACCTGCTCTGTGATAGTCTCAGGGTTCTGTTGAAAGCGCAGAGAGCATCATGAAGACCAAGGAACACACCAGGCAGGTCCGTAATACTGTTGTGGAGAAGTTTAAAGCCGGATTTGGATACAAAAAGATTTCCCAAGCTTTAAACATCCCAAGGAGCACTGTGCAAGCGATCATTTTGAAATGGAAGGAGTATCAGACCACTGCAAATCTACCAAGACCTGGCTGTCCCTCTAAACTTTCAGCTCAGACAAGGAGAAGACTGATCAGAGATGCAGCCAAGAGGCCCATGATCACTCTGGATGAACTGCAGAGAACTACAGCTGAGGTGGGAGAGTCTGTCCATAGGACAACAATCAGTCGTACACTGCACAAATCTGGCCTTTATGGAAGAGTGGCAAGAAGAAAGCCATTTCTCAAAGATATCCATAAAAAGTCTCGTCTAAAGTTTGCCACAAGCCACCTGGGAGACACACCAAACATGTGGAAGAAGGTGCTCATGTCCGATGAAACCAAAATCAAACTTTTTGCCCACAATGCAAAGCGATATGTTTGGCGTAAAAGCAACACAGCTCATCACCCTCAACACACCATCCCCACTGTCAAACATGGTGGTGGCAGCATCATTGTTTGGGCCTGCTTTTCTTCAGCAGGGACAAGGAAGATGGTTAAAATTAAAGGGGAAGATGGATGCAGCCAAATACAGGACCATTCTGGATGAAAACCTGTTGGAGTCTGCAAAAGACCTGAAACTGGGACGGAGATTTATCTTCCAACAAGACAATGATCCCAAACATACAGCAAAATCTACAAAGGAATGGTTCACAAATAAACGTATCCAGGTGTTAGAATGGCCAAGTCAAAGTCCAGACCAGAATCCAATCGAGAATCTGTGGAAAGAGCTGAAAACTGCTGTTCACAAATGCTCTCCATCCAACCTCACTGAGCTCGAGCTGTTTTGCAAGGAAGAATGGGCAAGAATTTCAGTCTCTCGATGTGCAAAACTGATAGAGACATACCCCAAGCGACTTGCAGCTGTAATCGCAGCAAAAGGTGGCTCTACAAAGTATTAACGCAAGGGGGCCGAATAATTTTGCACGCCCCACTTTTCATTTTTTTTATTAGTTAAAAAAGTTTAAAAAATCCAATAGATTTCATTCCACTTCACAATTGTGTCCCACTTGTTGGTGATTCTTCACAAAAAATAACAATTTTATATATTTATGTTTGAAGCCTGAAATGTGGCAAAAGGTTGAAAAGTTCAAGGGGGCCGAATACTTTCGCAAGGCACTGTATGTAGATGTGAATCAATTTAATAGATCCTTGCAGACATTCTATTTACCTGCCTGGCAAATAAATTAGTCATTGTCAGTCTTCTACACCTGCCTCTTGTTAAAGCCCTACTGAACTACAAGTTTAAATTAGCTAAACACATTCAAGGTGTGCAAAGTGTAGAAACGCCTGTCCCCTGCCAGCAAGCCACAGAGAATGTGGAAGCAGATGTTTAAAGTGCCCTCGTTGATGTGAGAGATGGAGCTCTCTAATCAGCATGATGAGAGACCACTGCTTCCACACAAAGAGCAAGGTTCCTTTTCTATCATTTTCTATACTATGCTGGAGGAGGACATGCTTTTCTTGTCAGGATGTGGATGCATTCTAAATAAAACCAACTGTAAGATTATGCATACCTTTAGTTTTAATGCACCTGGAAATGTTTAAGTTGATTCAAACTGAAAGTTAAATTGGGCTTTAAGCATCACAGGGCAGATACTTATAACCATTCAGTGATGTACTAAGAAAAAGCATTTCAAATAAATCTAAGCAGTTGCATTGTGAGGCTAACATTGCTAGAAAACTTTACAGCTTACCAGTGATGCTAGTCTCAAAGTGCAACTGTTTGGATTTCCTGCAAAATAAACTGTCTTAAGATCATGTGTGACAGCCTCTTGTACAGCCATGTAAAAACATGTTCATAGAGTTCAAGTAGATCTTCCTAGGTAAGTTTAGACAGATGAAAAATGTAAAAACAAGGACTGCAACAACAGTGTAATAAACAAACTAGTGATGCCTTTTCAGATGTATTTATTTTAACAAATGTCAATAAACAATACTTTAGAAGTACAGGCAGTCCCCGGGTTACAAACAAGATAGGGACTGTAGGTTTGTTCTGAAGTTAAATCTGTTTGTAAGTCGCAATAGGTAAATTTTTTAAGTGTAGCTCCAGCCAAAAAATGAATTTTTAAGCTTTTTGGATAGCACAGGGAAGGGTTAACACCCCTGTAACATTTGCTTAGATGTCTGTGCCCCATTCAGAACATTCCCCCTCACTTTCCGTCCCAATGACAATTGGATTTTGAAAATTTTGGCTGTTAGGGAAAGAAGGATTGGCGATAACATCAGTGGAGACACCTTTTTTTCCCATACTAACTCTTACAGGAGAGAATTTCCCTTCCTAGGGGTAGATTTCCTCTCACATCCTGTTGGCTCCCTCCATTTGTAAGTAGGAGTCGTTTGTAAGTCAGATGTTTGTAAGTAGGGGACCACCTGTAAAGGGGCACTTTTGTCTTTTAAACACCAAATGGATTGCATTAAATGTTCGGAGACTGTACTTGGAAATCTTCCCAGATTTTATTGTGCATTTCACCAAGTTTCTGCATAAAGGAAAAATGGCAGTTTGGTTTAATTGTGTAGAAGCGGCCACAAACATAATGAATAATGGACAAGAGCAACAGCAGATCCTCCATAAAAATGGACAGAATCAGCAATCTATCACATAAAGAGAGTGCAATATAATGAAAAAAAAAAAAAAAGGTTGTGTATACCCCCTACCCCCAGTATGCGGAATAGCAGAACAAATAAATAAATAAATAAGTTAGCATAAACTGGTAAAGAACCAAAAAAATAGGACTTCAGTCAGACAGCTAAACGGAATAAATAGTTGAAGTTGAACTTCACTCAGACAGCTAAATAGAGAGTAAACTGTTCTACCTACCAAAATACTTGTAAATCAGTTCAGCTGCTCTTGTGATTTCTTCACTTCTACCTTACTGTGTAACCATAGAGGTGGTTTATCTACATCCTGTTTCAGCTTTGCAGCCTTTTGTATCTCCTGCCTTCTCACCAGACAATGCATTGTCATGCACAGGATGCAGCAAAGCAAAACATGCTTTGTCTGGGTATGCAGTATGAAAGAGGTATGTGATTCACAAAGCCAGATGAACAGAATTACCCATCAATTGGCAAGTAAACAGCTTCAATTTTAGCTGTGGCTTGAGTCGTTTTTTTCATTTTTGAAAGTGATTAAAAATAATGAAAATTTGTGCTAAATTAGTATATGCATTACAAATAAAATGTAGCTCTTTTTACTGAAGACATGAATGTTACGTTTTTTTTCCTCTAGCTACCTCTATAAATCATTCTAATTTTAATATGCTGTCTTGATTTGAACAGCCAATCTAAGGATTTGCAGTTTATCGTTGAGGTATAACACTATTGTGGTTAATTCTTACACAAAGGTTCTATTTGATTTGAAGAAACTTTAATGTGGAATAAATCATTTAGAGGCATTTCTGGTGATGAACCAGAAAACAAGATCACAATATAAAACAATAAATTACTTCTCCCTTTTTGAAGCAAATATTACAGTTCAGATTGTACCATAAACAAAAGGTTTCAACCACACAGACATTATAAGAGTTTCATCATCAGGATAGTCTGAAATTCATAACTCAGTATGGAAATCTGCAGATTTGAAAAGTCACATCAGAACAAACTGGAACTATCAACAACTAAAGAGTGCACAATACAGTGATTGCCATCACCGAGAATGCTTTCAATGCCACCCAAAGGAAGTGGATTTAGAGGGCTCTTTAAACATCACCGTGGCTGATCATATACATTTTAAAACAGATCCAGTCCATCATTTGCTTGCAGTGCATGTACAATGGTTTGATATTGTTGTTCATCTAGTGCCCCTTGCTTAGCAAGAAAGTCTGTCTGTCCCATTGTTTGGCCACACAATGAGAGCGAATTAGAAAAAGTATTCTCTTTGACTTTCATTGATTGCATTTTGCATACTGATTTCAGCTTTCAATGCTGCTGCTGCCTCTACATTGTCCTCATTTTCTGATTCTTTGGCTTCATTCTTTCTATATGTATTCTTCTGGAGATATATTCTTATTGCTATGCCAGAAATGCATAGCAGAATGAATACAGCAACAGTTATGACACCTGCAGAAATGGAAAAAACAGACATGAATTTTGAAAATGGAAGTTGAAAAGTTAGTATATATACATGTGTCTGTGTATGTATCTATAAAATATATATATATATATATATATATATATATATATATATATATATATATATACGCAGTGCTGTGAAAAGGTATTTGCTCCCTTACGGTTTATTTATTTATTTTTGCATATTTCTCACACTTAAATGACTCAGATCATCAACATTTTTTTAATACTACACAAAGATACCCAGCGTAAATCCAAGATGCAGTTTTTAAATTATTATTTCATTTATTAAGGCAAAAAAGCTGTTCAAACCTGCCTGGCCCTGTATTAAAAAGTAATAACCCCCTCCCATGCTGAATCATTAATGAACTGTGATTAACCACAATTTTTTGGAAATCTGAGTTAAATTTCACTTGCCACACCCAGGCCTGAATACGTTCAGACCTGTTGAATCAAGAAATCACATAAATAAAAGCTGTCTGACAAAGTGAAGCACGCTAACAGATCACAAAAAGCCACACATCATGCCACTGCAAGTACAGATTAGAAACAAAGTAATGTGCATGTATCGGAAGGGTGTCTAGGAAGGGTTTCAAAGCCATTTCCAAGGCTTTGGAATTTCAGTGGACCACGGGGAGAGCCATTATCCACAAATGGAGATAACTTGGAACATTGCCAGGAGTGGCAGGCCTACAAAAATGACTCTAAGAGCATGACGACGACTCATCCAGGAGGTCATAAAAGAACCCAGAACAACATTTAAAGAACTGTAGGCCTCACTTGCCTCAGGTAAGATCAGTGTTCTTGATTCAACAATAAGAAAGAGACTGGGCAAAAATGATATCCATGGGAGCATTCCAAGGCCAAAGCCACTGCTGACCAAAAAGAACACAAAGGCTCATCTCACATTTACCAAAAAACATCTTGATTATCCCAAAGACTTTTAGGGAAATATTCTGTGGACTGATGAGACATAAATGTAACTTTATGGAAGGTGTGCGTCCCGTTACATCTGGCATAAAATGAATACAGCATTTCCTAAGAAGAACATACCAACAGTCAGATATGGTGGTGGTAGCGTGATGGTCCTGGATGACTTACCATAATTGTTAGAACCATGAAATCTGAGTTCTACCAGAGAATCCTAAAGGAGAATGTCTGGCCATCAGTTTTTGACCTCAAGCTCAAGTGTTCTTGGGTTATGCAGCAGGACAATGATCCTAAACACAACAGCAAATCCACCCCAAATGGTTAAAACAAAGTAAAATGTAGGTTTTGGAGTGGCCTAGTCAATGCCCAGACTTAAATCCAATTGAGGTGCTGTATTCCAATTGACCTTTCACAGGCCGTTCATGCTGGAAAACCCTCCAATGTGGCGGAAATTAAAAACAATTCTGCAATGAAGAGTGGGCCAAAATTTCTACACAGCAATGTGAAAGACTCATTGCCAGTTATCGCAAATGCATGATTGCAGTCGTTGCTGCCAAGGGTGGCACAACCAGTTATTAGGTTTAGGGGGCAATTACTTTTTTACATAAAGCCAGGCAGGTTTAGACAGCTTTTTTTGCCTTAATAAATGAAACCATCATTTAAAAACTGCATTTTGTATTTTTTGGGTTATCTTTGGGTAATAATAAAATGTGTTTGATGATCTTAGTCATTTAAGTGAGACAAATATGCAAAAAAAAAAAAAAATCAGAAAGGGGGCAAACACTTTTTCACAGCATTGTATATCCCAATCCAAAAGTAGGAGTTACAATCTCGATCTTTGCAATATTTCCTTTACTTTAACCACTTCCCGACCGCCCCCTGTATATATACGTCAGCAGAATGGCACGTACAGGCAGAAGCACGTACCTGTACGTGCCATTCTTCAGGCGGTTGGGGGGTCCGATCGGACCCCCCTCCGCCGGCGGGGACGGTCGGGATGGCTTCAGAAGCGATGCGGGACGAGGTAACGGCCAGTCGTTTCTGGCCACCCCCTCCCGATCGCTCTGGCCAATGGGATTCGTCCGCTTCCTTCCCCTTCCTGTGTAATTGTAAACACAGGCAAGGGGAAGTGATGTCACGCTCCTCGTGTCGGTCTTTCTGACCGGGACGCGGAGCTGTGAAGACATCAGGTTAGTGCACCAACACTACACTGACACCAGGCACACATAGGCACATATTTCACCCCCCTGTCACCCCCTGATCACCCCCCAGATCACCCCCTGCCCCCCCTGTCACAGTGTCACTGATTGCAGTGATCATTTATTTACTGATCACTGCATTTAGTGTCAGTGTGACTGCAATAACTGTCAGGGCAGTTAGTTTTAGGCCCCTTTAGGTCCAAGGTAGCCCCCTACCCCCCCCCAATAAAGGTTTAACCCCTTGATTGCCCCCTAGGTAACCCTTTCACCCCCTTTTGCCAGTGTCACTAAGCGATCGTTTTTTTGATCGCTCTATTAGTGTCACTGGTGCCGCTAGGTAGCCAGTTTTTTTTTTTAGGTAACCGCCAGGTTTATATAGGATTATAAATAGGTTTATAGGTCAGGTACCCCCATATTACAACCTAAATAAAGGTTTTAACCCCTTGATTGCCCCTAGAGTTAACTCTTTCACCAGTGATCACAGTATAAGTGTCACTGGTGACGCTGGTTAGCCAGTTAGTTATTTAGTTATTTAGGTTCCCCGTCAGGTTTTTATATATCGTCAGGTACCCCCATATATTACCTAATAAAGGTTTTTAACCCCCTGATTGCCCCTAGTTAACCCTTTCACCAGTGATCACCGTATAACTGTTACGGGTGACGCTGGTTAGTTAGCTTATTTTTTTATACTGTCAGGGCACCCGCCATTTATTACCCAACTATCGGTTTAACCCCCTGATCGCCCGGCGGGTGATATCAATTAGGTGTTAGGGTCAAATAAGGTCTGCGTCGCCCCAGGTTAGTGCCAGTACCGCAAACACCCACGCGCAAAGCATACACCTCCCTTAGTGGTATAGTATCTGAACAGATCAATATCTGATCTGATCAGATCTATACTAGCGTCCCAGCAGTTTAGGGTTCCAAAAAACGCATTGTTAGCGGGATCAGCCCAGATACCTGCTAGCACCTGCGTTTTCCCCCTCCGCCCAGCCCAGCCCAGCCCACCCAAGTGCAGTATCGATCGATCACTGTCACTTCCAAAACACTAAGCACACATAACTGCAGCGTTCGCAGAGTCAGGCCTGATCCCTGCGATCGCTAACAGTTTTTTTGGTAGCGTTTTGATTC
Organism: Lithobates sylvaticus; assembly: GCA_028564925.1. Taxonomy (NCBI): domain Eukaryota; kingdom Metazoa; phylum Chordata; class Amphibia; order Anura; family Ranidae; genus Lithobates; species Lithobates sylvaticus. The sequence goes on from CM053026.1 coordinate 281,329,134, forward strand.
ATTCGCCAGCAGCCTAGGAGCTTTTTTTCCTGTGAATCTCACTAGTGTACTACTAAATTTAGAGCCCAAAATGGCAAATCGCAAGTACACTAGTGAACAGGCCTACTTGTTTCTGAGTATGTCAGATAGTGAAGAGGAGGTCACTCATCTGTCAGAATCAGGCTCAGAATACGATCCAGTAGACGACAGTGGCTCCATGACAGATAGCTCTGACGACGAAGGTGAGGTCCCTGCTAAGGTCAGGCGTACCCGATCCCGATCTTCTGATGTTGTTGAGGTGCAGGAACCGCAGGTCTCTCGTATGGAGCAGAGAAGTACTAGCGCCGCTATTCCTTCTGGTGAACTGGCAAGCACCAGCGGCCTAGTACACCCTGGACGTAGTCAAACCAGCACTGCAGTAACACTTGGTGACGTGGCGAGTCCCATAAGTGCAGTTCAAGCTGGCGAGGTGGCAAGCACAAGTAGTGTCCCGCTGCCACCAAGAAGAAGACAAAGGCAGGCCCGTCGATCACATAGTGTCCTTCCTGCAGAATTCGCCAATCCTGATTGGGTGCCCACCACTTCTGCAGAACCCGTACTTCCCCCATTCACTGGCCAACCCGGTATTCAGGTGGAAACAGCTGATTTTAAGCCATCCGATTTTTATTCGCTGTTTTTCACGGAAGATCTCTATAGATCTATTGTGGACCAAAGTAATATATACGCTGGTCAACACATCGCCGCTAATCCCCAAGTGCCTTCCCTTGCCAGAGATTGGAAACCAATTACGGTTTCCGAATTTAAGACCTTTCTGGGCCTTTCCCTCAACATGGGCTTACACAAATTCCCGACGCTGAGGTCTTATTGGTCCACCTCACCGCACCACCATATGCCCGTGTTCTCTGCCTCCATGTCCAGGGCACGATACGAGATGATTTTGCGCTTCATGCACTTCAGTGACAATGAACTTTGTCGTCCTCGTGGAGACCCTGAATTTGATCGGCTCTACAAAATTCGGCCCCTCATAAACCACTTCAACCAATGTTTTGCAGCCTTGTTTACGCCCAATCAAGTTGTCTGCGTTGACGAGTCCCTGATTAAGTTTTCTGGCCGCTTGTCTTTCAAACAGTTCCTTCCCAGCAAGCGTGCCAGATACGGGGTCAAGCTCTACAAGCTCTGTGACAGGGCAACAGGCTATACGTGGAGCTTTACGGTTTATGAGGGAAAAGATAGTCACGTAGAGCCGGAGAACTGTCCAGATTACATAGGGAGCGCTGGCAAGATAGTGTGGAACTTGGTGTCACCCTTATTCGGAAAGGGGTACCACTTGTACGTGGACAATTATTACACGAGCGTGCCACTGTTTAGTCACTTGTTTGATCATCAGATTGGAGCATGTGGCACCGTGCGACCTAATCGCCGGGGCTTTCCCCAGCGGCTTGTAGATTCCCGTCTTAGGCTGGGGGAGAGAGCCTGCTTGAAGTGTAATAACTTGCTCGCTGTGAAGTGGAGGGATAATAGGAATGTTTTCGTTCTTACCTCCCTTCATGCAGACACGACAGTCCAAATTCGTACGGCGGCTGGTGTTGTGACGAAACCCCTCTGTATCCACGAATACAACCTTAATATGGGGGGGGTGGACCTCAACGACCAGTTGTTGGCGCCGTACCTAGTTGTCCGTAAGGCTAGACGCTGGTACAAAAAAGTGTCTATTTATTTATTCCAATTGGCTTTGCTGAATGCTCATGTGCTATACGGAGCTTCAGGCGGGACGTTACCCTTCCTTGAATTCCAGGGAGCGGTTGTCATGGAACTCCTGTATCCAGGCGATTCCACACCTCACCATCCCCTACCAAATGCAGTAAGCCGGCTGCATGAGAGGCATTATCCTCATGTCCTCCAGAGTACCCCTACCCAACGAGCCCCCCAAAGAAGATGTCGTGTCTGTACCAAGCGCGGATTTAGGCGTGACACCCGTTATTATTGTCCACGCTGTCCTGACAATCCTGGTCTCTGCGTTGGTGAATGCTTTGAACGCTACCACGAACTAGTGAGGTTTTAGCGTAGGGTACAGCATTTCACAGGCTAGGATACACTTTCACAGGGTCTCAAGAATGCCATCGCATTTTGAGACCCGACCGTTGCAGTTAAAATTATAGTTACAGGGTCTCAAGAATGCCATCGCATTTTGAGACCCGACCGTTACAGTTAAAATTATAGTTATAGTTTAAAAAAAAAAGTGTAAAAAAAAAAAAAATAAAAAAAAAAAGTACAAAAAAAAAAAAACCCCAAAAAAAATATAAAATAAAAAACCAAAAATAGTTGTCGTTTTATTGTTCTCTCTCTATTGTTGCTCTTTTTTACTCTATTCTATTCTGCAATGTTTTATTATGTTTTATCATGCTTGCTTTTCAGGTATGTTTTATTGTTAACCATTTTTTTGTTTTCAGGTGCGCCATTCAGTTGCAGCGTGGATTTATTTATCTTGACAGCAACAGCGTTTGCTCCCACGATACATAAAGCCGCGACTCCAACACTGTAGGAGGTGATTTCACCACCACAGTTAAAAAAAAAGAGCATATATGCCGAAGCATGGGGGCAGCAGAGGGCGGAGGAGCGATTTTGCTCCTAATGCCACGTACATACGGTCGAAAAAAGTCCGACCATGTGTACGTGGCATAACTTTTTTGCGGGAGGATGCCCCCATGCTTCGGCATATATATATTTTAGGCACCGGTTGCGTTAACAAAATGTTTTATTTTTTACTATGTTTTTTTTTTGGTATTTGCTTTGCAGGTATGGTATGGTAAGGTCTTACTGTTATACTCTAATGTTACTTTGTTTTAATGTTAACCATTATTTGCTTAGCAGGTACGCCATTCAGTTGCAGCGTGGATTTATTTATCTTGACAGCAACAGCGTTTGCTCCCACGATACATAAAGCCGCGACTCCAACGCTGTAGGAGGTGATTTCACCACCACAGTTAAAAAAAAGAGCATATATGCCGAAGCATGGGGGCAGCAGAGGGCGGAGGAGCGATTTTGCTCCTAATGCCACGTACATACGGTCGAAAAAAGTTCGACCATGTATACGTGGCATAACTTTTTTTGCGGGAGGATGCCCCCATGCTTCGGCATATATAAATGGTGCATGTATGCCCATCATTAGAAGTGGGTGGATGAAGGGAGGTATTCTAATGGTGGGCATACCCACCGCGCCATTGGGAAATTGGGAAAGCATTTTATCACACCGATCTTGGTGTGGTCAGATGCTTTGAGGGCACAGGAAAGATCTAGGGTCTAATAGACCCCAATTTTTTCAAAAAAAGAGTACCTGTCACTGCCTATTGCTATCATAGGGGATATTTACATTCCCTGCGATAACAATAAAAATGACAACTAAGAAAAAAAAAATGGAAGGAACAGTTTAAAAATAAAATAAAAAAGCTAAATAAAAAGAAAAACTAAAAAAAAAAAAAAAAAAAAGCACCCCTGCCCCCCCTTCTTTTGCGCAAAGGCGAACACAAGCGTTGGTCTGGCGTCATATGTAAACAGCAATTGCACCATGCATGTGAGGTATCACCGCGAAGGTCAGATCGAGGGCAGTAATTTTAGCAGTAGACCTCCTCCGTGAATCTAATGTGGTAACCTGTAAAGGCTTTTAAAGGCTTTTAAAAATGTATGTAGTTTGTCGCCACTGCGTGTTTGTGCGCAATTTTAAAGCATGTCGTGTTTGGTATCCATGTACTCGGCCTAAGATCATATTTTTTATTTCATCAAAAATTTGAGCAATATAGTGTGTTTTAGTGCATTAAAATAAAAAAAAGTGTATTTTTTCCACAAAAAATGCGTTTGAAAAATCGCTGCGCAAATACTGTGTGGAAAAAAAAAATGCAACACCCACCATTTTAATCTGTAGGGCCTTTGCTTTAACAATATATATAGTGTTTGGGGGTTCAACGTAATTTTCTTGCAAAAAAAAAATATGTTTTCATGTAAACAAAAAGTGTCAGAAAGGGCTTTATCTTCAAGTGGTTAGAAGAGTGGGTGACGTGTGACATAGGCTTCTAAATGTTGTGCATAAAATGCCAGGACAGTTCAAACCCCCCCAAAATGACCCCATTTTGGAAAGTAGACACCCCAAGCTATTTGCTGAGAGCAATGTTGAGCCCATTAAATATTTTTTTTTTTGGTCCCAAGAGATTGAATAATGAAAAAAAAAAAAATAATATTTTTTTTTACAAAAACTTGTCACTAAATGATATATTGCTCAAACATGCCATGGGCATATGTGGAGATACACCCCAAAATACATTCTGTTGCTTCTCCTGAGTACGGGGATACCACATGTGTGGGACTTTTTGGGAGCCTAGCCGCGTACGGGACCCCAAAATCCAAGCACCGCTTTCAGGCTTTCTAAGGGTGTAATTTTTTTATTTCACTCCTCACTGCCAATCACAGTTTCGGAGGCCATGGAATGCCCAGATGGCACAAACCACCCCCAAATGACCCCATTTTGGAAAGTAGACACCCCAAGCTATTTGCTGAGAGGTATGGTGAGTATTTTGCAGATCTCGCTTTTTGTCACAATGTTTTGAAAATTGAAAAAAGAAAAAAAAAATTTTTTTTTCTTTACTTTCTTCATTTTCAAAAACACATGAGAGCTGTAAAATACTCACCATGCCTCTCAACAAATAGCTTGGGGTGTCTACTTTCCAAAATGGGGTCATTTGGGGGGGTTTTGTGCTATTTTGGCATTTTATGGCCTTCGAAACTGTGATAGGTAGTGAGGAGTGAAATCAAAAATTTGCACCCTTAGAAATCCTGAAGGCGGTGCTTGGGTTTCGGGGCCCCGTACGCGGCTAGGCTCCCAAAAAGTCCCACACATGTGGTATCCCCATACTCAGGAGAAGCAGCAAAATGTATTTTGGGGTGCAATTCCACATATAACCATGGCATGTGTGAGCAATATATCATTTAGTGACAACTTTTTGAATAAATTTTTTTTTTTTTTTTTTTTTTGTCTTTATTCAATCACTTGGGACTAAAAAAAAAAAAATATTCAACGGGCTCAACATGCCTCTCAGCAAATAGCTTGGGGTGTCTACTTTCCAAAATGGGGTCATTTGGGGGGGTTTTGTGCCATCTTGGCATTTTATGGCCTTCAAAACTGTGATAGGTAGTGATAGGTAGTGAGGAGTGAAATCAAAAATTTATGCCCTTAGAAATCCTGAAGGCGGTGCTTGGTTTTCGGGGTCCCGTATGCGGATAGGCTCCCAAAAAGTCCCACACATGTGGTATCCCCGTACTCAGGAGAAGCAGCAGAATGTATTTTGGGGTGTAATTCCACATATGCCCATGGCATGTGTGGGCAATATATCATTTAGTGACAACTTTGGGCAAAAAAAAAAAAAAGTTTGTAATATTCCCGCAACTTGTGGCAAAATATAAAATATTCCATGTACTCAACATGCCTCTCAGCAAATAGCTTGGGGTGTCTACTTTCCAAAATGGGGTCATTTGGGGGGGTTTTGTGCAATTTTGGCATTTTATGGCCTTCGAAACTGTGATAGGTAGTGAGGAGTGAAATCAAAAATTTACACCCTTAGAAATGCTGAAGGTGGTGCTTGGGTTTCGGGGCCCCGTACGCGGCTAGGCTCCCAAAAAGTCCCACACATGTGGTATCCCCGTACTCAGGAGAAGTGGCAAAATGTATTTTGGGGTGCAATTCCACATATAACCATGGCATGTGTGAGCAATATATCATTTAGTGACAACTTTTTGAATACATTTTTTTTTTTTTTTTTTTTTGTCTTTATTCAATCACTTGGGACTAAAAAAAAAAATATTCAATGGGCTCAACATGCCTCTCAGCAAATAGCTTGGGGTGTCTACTTTCCAAAATGGGGTCATTTGGGGGGGTTTTGTGCCATCTTGGCATTTTATGGCCTTCAAAACTGTGATAGGTAGTGATAGGTAGTGAGGAGTGAAATCAAAAATTTATGCCCTTAGAAATCCTGAAGGCGGTGCTTGGTTTTCGGGGTCCCGTATGCGGATAGGCTCCCAAAAAGTCCCACACATGTGGTATCCTCGTACTCAGGAGAAGCAGCAGAATGTATTTTGGGGTGTAATTCCACATATGCCCATGGCATGTGTGGGCAATATATCATTTAGTGACAACTTTGGGCAAAAAAAAAAAAAGTTTGTAATATTCCCGCAACTTGTGGCAAAATATAAAATATTCCATGTACTCAACATGCCTCTCAGCAAATAGCTTGGGGTGTCTACTTTCCAAAATGGGGTCATTGGGGGGGGGTTTTGTGCTATTTTGGCATTTTATGGCCTTCAAAACTGTGATAGGTAGTGAGGAGTGAAATCAAAAATTTGCACCCTTAGAAACCCTGAAGGCGTTGATTGGGTTTCGGGGCCCCGTGCGCGGCTAGGCTCCCAAAAAGTCCCACACATGTGGTATCCCCATACTCGGGAGAAGCAGCAAAATGTATTTTGGGGTGCATCTCCACATATAACGATGGCATGTGTGAGGAATATATCATTTAGTGACAACTTTATGAAAAAAAATTTTTTTTTTTTTTTTTTTTTTGTCTTTATTCAATCCCTTGGGACTAAAAAAAAAAATATTCAATGGGCTCAACATGCCTCTCAGCAAATAGCTTGGGGTGTCTACTTTCCAAAATGGGGTCATTTGGGGGGGTTTTGTACTTCCCTGCCATTTTAGCACCTCAAGAAATGAGATAGGTAGTCATAAATTAAAAGCCGTGTAAATTCCAGAAAATGTACTCTAGTTTGTAGACGCTATAACTTTTGCGCAAACCAATAAATATACGCTTATTGGCATTTTTTTTTACTAAAGACATGTGGCTGAATACATTTTGGCCCAAATGTTTGACTAAAATTGAGTTTATTAGATTTTTTTTATAACAAAAAGTAGAAAATCTCTTTTTTTTTCAAAATTTTCGCTCCTTTTCCGTTTATATCGCAAAAAATAAAAATCACAGAGGCAATCAAATACCATCAAAAGAAAGCTCTATTTGTGGGAAGAAAAGGACGCAAATTTCGTTTGGTTACAAAATTGCATGACCGCGCAATTACCAGTTAAAGTAGTGCAGTGCGAAATTGAAAAAAGACCTCTGGTCCTTAAGCTGACAATTGGTCCGGGGCTAAAGTGGTTAAATCTGCATGTGCCTTACAAGCAATTGAGATAAGCGACTGCACAGTTTCGAACATAAACATATTCTAGTATTTTATTTTTTTGGTTTTGTTTTGTTTAATTAAATGCTTGTCTGTTTGTTACACTATAATAATTAACCTGATCAGGTATTTTTAAATGTTTGAATTAAAAAACCTTATACAGTATGTCCTTAAAAATCTAAAGTGATTTAGGCAGGCAATTCAATCACTGGGTTATTGCCAAATTAACTGATGCATTCTGACATTGCTATATTTGGTCTGGGCTTCCACCCATCAATGACCGCTGATCATGAAAGGTTAAAACTGAAAAGTTTCTTATTTAAAGTGGTTGTAAACCTCTGACATGAAATATGGACAAAGCATATACCACTATAATGTGTACTTGCCTCAATCCAGAACACCAAGTGTAATGCCCCTTCCCTCAAATTAGATTTAATTGAGCTCTGCAAAGTGTAACTTCAGCTCCCCACCCCTTGCTTTTGACAGCTGAGAGATCCTGTGTAAATTCTGGACTTTGAATGGATGTACAGGGCAGATGACTGCAGATAAACAGGCACAACATATGTAGGAGGATTTGTTTCATCTCTGTGTATCACCTGAGGCTAGTCACTTAACTGGGTATATGCAATGGTTTACAACCACTATGGTTCTAATCATAAATTGCAATTATACACTTTCATACAATGGCAACTTGACAGGTTGAGTTTACTAAGAAGTCTTGCCTCTAGACAGAACTGTGTATAGACTGCTGGCTCTGAATACAATCTGCCAGAGGATGAGAGAAAGTTTGCCCATTCAGCTCAATATAGAGTGAGTCTTCAATTTATAAATAGCACCATCTTATGATGATAAGAGGCCAAGAAAACATGGATGTTAACAGAGTCAAGCCATGCAGCTGGAAACAGGATTTATATTTTTTTGTTTTCTTTTTGAAAATCTTTTTTATTGTATTTCCGAACAAACAGAGAAAAACAAAAAATATACAAAAAGTATACATAAACATCAACCATTGAGTGCTTAACAGTTGTTTGCATGGTTAAGAAGTTGTCAGATCATTTATTGCTCTAAGTGTGTTTGCTCTGTGATAGATAGCTAGGATTACTGGTGTCTCATTACATTTTCAGAGTCAGCTATTGCCTATTCAGGCACACTGTCCTCTGTTTACATGTTTAGGAATATATGAATATGTTTATATGAATATGCTTATATGTAAACCTTATTCGTTCTCCTCTTCTCTCGGCCTTCAAGCCGTAGTAGGTTCATCAAGCCATGCACGCAATATTTTATCATAGTTCAGGGGGCAGCCTCTATTTATATATGTGTCCTTGTATAGTGGAAGGCTCTCATTTATGAGACGTTTCCATTGAGCCAAGGAAGGTACCATAGGTTTTCTCCAATGCATATCAATGTTTTTCCGGGCATAAAGGAGCATCAGCCCAATCAAGGTTCTTTTTGCAACAGTTGGCACCATTGTCTCCATCAGGCCCAAGAGGCACACTTCCATCTTCATTGGCATCGTAACCGAGGCAACCAGAGTAATCATATCTAGCACCTCAGTCCAATACCGCTGAATCTTAGGGCAGGTCCAGAAAATATGCGTAAAGTCTCACAGGGAAGTGCTGCACCTCCATCATTCTGCCGAGTGTTCGGATTTCATTTTATGCAGTCTAGGATTTATCTTTGAGTGCTGGTTCACACTAGCATGATGTGGGAACCAGCGCGATCCAGTTCCTGCATCACAAAGGACTCACAGGCAGTTCACACTTCTCTATGCAAACCGCTCTGGGTGTCAATAGAAAGTTAATAACACCCCCAGATCAGTTTGCATATCGCAGTGCGAACTGTCAAATGGTGCAGGAATTGGATAGCATAGGCGTGAACACCCATCCGATTCCAGTGCAGACCAAAAAAAGGGTCCTGCACCATTTTGGTGCAAATGCGATGCACATTCAGCCATGCAATCTGTATGGCTGAATTTGCATCGCACAGACATCGCATATGATCTGTACATGCGTATGACATGCGATGTCTAACATCGCACCAGTGTGAACCCAGTCTGATAGAGTTTGCAAAAAACATTGACATTCTTTCATAAGCTGCAGGGATAAGAATGGATCCATAAAATATAGTAAAAATGAACTTACATTTTAAACTATGGTTTTATTTCCACAGTCTGAGTTTGGGTATTTGAAGGTCCGCGTTTAAGCTTATTCTATTTCTTTCCAACCACACAGCACTAAGATGCAGGTACATCTGCAGCTTTCCGAACATTGTTTGGAGTTGCTCAAGATGTCTGTATACCCATGGTGTTGTAGCCCCGATGGCTGTTGGGGATCTTATCATGCACAGGACCATATATGAAAGATTCTGGTAAAGTTCCCCATGTGCATCACAATCTTTTTGTGTATTATTTTTTATTGGCATGCTTAAACTTATTTATTTTATTATATGTTGTTGTTTATACTATACAAGCATTTAATTATGAAAATATACATGGCCATTTTTATGCACTGCCACAGTTAGATGAGGACATGTACATATTCTGAATCATCCACTGGGCTATAGACCTTAATTATTGATATGTTTGATTCAGTGAGTTTAACAAAATTTCATTAGCTGTTCAATGTATTGCTGATGATTCAAACAAAAATGGTTGCTTTAAAAGGTAACTGTATATTTATTCTGCTACCATCTTAAGAAAGATGGCCTGAACTTCACTGAAACGTCTAACAATAAAAATGCTGCTGTTTTAATCTATCTCCTCTGCAAGACCCGTGAGTGCCTCTATACCTGTTTTGTATTCTGTTACTTAGATACAATGCAGTCTAAATGTTTTAAATGGTTTCAAATAGCCAGGGATTAAAGTCACACTAGGTGGGACCTGTTGTTAAACATTTAAGATTATCCTTTTTTTTACAGTCTGATGTAGGCATATCATTACCTAACCATAGAATATATAAAATAAAACATATCTTTGATTACCTCCAACAACAGCAAAACTACTTTTCAACACATTAGTGAGTGGCTCTCCATTATCCATTGGTCTTGAGTGATCTGCAGAAGGACACATAAGTGTAGGCATCCAAAAGGAATAACAGGTTATTGTTCACGTAGTCTTAATACTCAGTCATAATATACAGTATTTTCAAAACTATTGTTTTCATTATAAATTATTTTAAAGTGGACCTCACTCAAAAATGAAAGATTTACTAAGATATAGGTAACAAGAAAAAGTGTTAATTGTGCCTAAGCACTAACCTGAAAGTGTATCTTTTGACTAGTCTAGTGCAGTGCACTTTCTGATAAATCATGTCAGGGTGACTAGAAGGCATAAGCAAAGTTTGGTTTACTGGACATTTGCCGAACCCAGAAGCAAATCCACAAACCCAAAACATAGTGCACAAACCTAAGTTAAGCCTAAATTGTATATATTTTTTTTCTATCCTTTTCCAAGTCTAGTTTACAAGCTTTTGTTTAAAAGGGCATGGGTAGCCAGACACTGCCATAGCAGACATGCACCAGTTAAAAAAATAAAAATAAAAAAATATATTTTTTTCTAGGTGGTGACTAAAAGGGCAACATTACAAATACCTTTGATCCATAGATACAAAAGGGTCACTCTTCTGAATCCTATGGACACCAGAGTGATATTCCTCAGCAAGAGTCCCAGATACAGCTCAGTGAGAGTCTGCCACCTTAGTGCTATAGGAACAACATTTAAAATCCCCCACCCAAGTCCTTCAGACACCACAGACAGAGTGCTCTGCCTGAGACGTATAGACACTAGACATGTGCACACTGAAATATTTTGTTCTTCGGAATTTCGTTTTCGTCCGAAAAAAAAATTATTTATTTTGTTTCGTTAAAAAATGCATTCGTCTGAAAATCCAAAATAATTAAGGTCGAATCTGTCATTAAAGGCTTATGGTGTCTGTCAAATGTTCTAAGAAGATTCGACGGAGCAGCTAAACTGTACCACGCCGCAATCGTACATTTCCGGTCAAATGCTCCGCTTAAAAGCTATGGTAGAATTCTAATGTTGGATGACACTAGTATTAATTATATTTATTAATTATTATTACTAGTCAACCAACATTAGAATTCTTCTATAGCCTATGGGTGGAGCATTTGACCATAAATGTCCGCTCGCGGTGACTGCTTAGTCAAATCTTTTATGTCGAATAATCTTGGACTAATAGAGTTAGGTTAGGCACATTCGACCTTTTTTGCTATTGTCTCTATAATGTTGAATCTTTTCTCTCTATGTAGAATAATCTTGAACTAATAGAGCTAAGGTTAGGCACACAGGTTCGATAAACACAGATCGCTATTGTCAGCATCATGTCGAATCTCCTATCTATATTGAACTGTTGCAGCAAAAATGAAAATAAAACATTTGTTTATGTCGGATCTTTCGGTTTTTCGGATTCTGCATGTTCGTTATCGTTTGTTAGAACGATAACGAAAATACCCGAAATTTGGACGAAAATGCATTCGGACGAAAACTAATGCACATGTCTAATAGACACACCAGCGAGAGTCCCCTGTCTAAGTCCTGTAGACATACAAAAGCAAAGCCCCTGTCTGAGTCCTGTAATAACAACAGTAAGAGTCTTGCGTCTAAGTCCTATAGAAACAACAAAGAGATTCCTCCACCTGAGTCCAAAAAACAGCAAAATGAGATTCTTTTATCTGATCCTTTAGAAACAACAGAGAGAGTCCTCCTTCTATAAAAAAAGACAGAGAATAACTTTTCTGAGTCCTACAGACGCAACAGTGAGAATCCTCTGCCAGAGTCCTATTGTCACAACAGAGAGAGACCTCTAACTGAGTCCTACGGACATCATAGTGAGAGTCCTCCCTCTGAGTCCTATAGACACAACAAAAATATAAATATTTCTCTGGTCCACAAGATGCATACAGGTGCAAGAGCTGAATTGTTTAAAAAAAAAATTTCAGTGAGCATAAAGAAAATATGTATGTAGTCTGATTGGTAGATACTCTATAATGCCGCTCCTAGAATAACTGACCACCCTTGCGCCAATAGTACCAAACAATGTGTGGATAGATGCGTGTGTGATAAACACCACCTACTAAAATTCTAAATGTGAATAAACACCTAGCAGCCACTTTAAAACTGTGTAACCATAAAAAATGTGATTATAATCAAACTAGTAATGACAAGTGAAAAATATAATCAAATGGCGCTTAAAAAAGAAAAAAACACAAACAAAAAACAAAACAAAAAAAAATAAAAGCTACCAAAATATATAAATATATATAACACCACGTGAAATAGTGTCCGTATAATGATACAGAAAACAATCTTCATTAATATTTGTGCAAATTCGAAGAAAATGTGATTCAATTCTTCCAAAGGAAAATAAGTCCACCAAAAAATCTTCAATAGAATAATCAAATAAATCTTCCACCACACCAACTTGTGTTCCCTCTCCCAATGAGACCGCACTCACCGGATGGTATTGCCTCGCACTCTCAAAGGGCGTGGCTACACGGACACTGAGATACTCAACATTTCAATTTTTGTGTATGATTGTTTGAATTTGTGTGCGGACTCCTCTACTACTATTTTTTGAGATCACTACCCGGCAACCTCACTGAAGTGACTCCTGGATAAAGAACCCACACCAGGAGCAGAGCTGCGAGGGGTGGTGAGATCACTTGTTACCCAGTTTTCAACCCAGTCGTTTTACCCATTGGTGATCATATGTGCGCTCTGTCGGCCCATCTGTTATCCAAAAGTTGCAGTGGATTGTGTGCTGTATTCGGCTTTTTTACATTTGTGTTTTTGTAAGTTGAAACATTGAAGTGTGAGTGAGGTTGAATTTGAATAAATAAGTTTTATCACAGTATCACGCTATGTGGAGGCACATTTTTTTATTTGTTTTCACATATGGAGTTTGCAAGTTTGGAGTGATCGCACAAGTAACCCAGGTGGGGTTTAATCGCTATATTTGCCAACCACGAGAGTGCGAGGCAATACCATCCGGTGAGTGCGGTCTCATTGGGAGAGGGAACACAAGTTGGTGTGGTGGAAGATTTATTTGATTATTCTATTGAAGATTTTTTGGTGGACTTATTTTCCTTTGGAAGAATTGAATCACATTTTCTTCGAATTTGCACAAATATTAATGAAGATTGTTTTCTGTATCATTATACGGACACTATTTCACGTGGTGTTATATATATTTATATATTTTGGTAGCTTTTATTTTTTTTGTTTTGTTTTTTGTTTGTGTTTTTTTCTTTTTTAAGCGCCATTTGATTATATTTTTAACTTGTCATTACTAGTTTGATTATAATCACATTTTTTATAAAGAAAATATGACCAGAAAAGGAAATATTCTGGATACTGACATACAACTGGACGTTAAAAATCAGTCTTTAGTAATGTCTCTTCTCACAGTGTACACATATTGTATATAGGGTTTAATCCTGACTTATGACATTAGCAGCCTGACCTCATTTCATTCAAATGTATTTTGAATCCAAGAAAAAAAGAAAAAGTACTACATTGTATGTTGTTACCTAAATAGACATGTATTTACTAATTATGTTTGATGGCTTCACAGCACTATGTTTAATGCATAATATATGTTTTGAGATAATAATTTATGGTTCTTTTTCACATTTATATGAAAAAAGCTAACTGATCTAAAGTCTTAGGATTCTTTTTTCATGTTAACCTGGCATGGGCATTTATTTAGGGTACATCCAGACTGCTTCCAGTTGTGGTGTGCTAAGGCAGTTCATTCATTCTAAAAATCCCAAGTCAGTACTTACGACAATGTCCATTAATGATCCTTTTTTTTTCTTTAGGCAAAACATGTTGCACAAAGTTAAAAGTTCTTAGACTTGTGCATTTCGGACAGACCTGGCCTTAGTCATAGTCAATTCATTATGAATGGGCTGCCAACACACAGCAATAGACATAAAAAAGTGCATGACCCTTGTGGTATGTTTATGGTATGGGCATTGTGGTGCACTGCTGTGTGTTGGCATCTACTGTACAGTGTGATGGAGTGCTATTATCATTGATTGGCACCACAATGCTGCTTACATAGAGTTCTGCATTTTATAAACTCACACCTTTTACTACAGTACACAAGTATAAATGGACTCTTGGTTTTGCATGGAGTGTAGTCATCATAAAGTTGGCTCCATGCACAGAAAAAAGACTAAAAATGAAGGAGGTTTTCAAAAGCTGGTAAGTTATGTGTTGTCTGCCACCAACTTGCCATAACATTTTAACAGGCTGGAACTTTTTTGTCATTTTTTTTTATGCTGATATGCTAACAAGCAATTTCTACAATGTTCATGAAAAGGTTTACCGCATAAGATTGAGATTGTAACTTCTTGTACACTCTGAGCTATATTGGCTTCTGTTGTTTGATTCATATGTGTTATGTAAAAAATGGTGATATATAAATCCAAATAAAAAGTAACTTAATTGCCAACTAGATGCCTTGGATGAAATTTTTTGGAGGGTGGGGGAGACTCAATCTGCTCATGTGATATTAAAAAAAAAATCTCCCCTCTGACGTAACTGAAGAGTGTATGTTAGATTTCATTAGCCACCTCATTAAAGTGACACTAAAAAATAACCTTATAAATTAATATAAGTAAATCACATAGAAAAGTACAATAAATCTCATTAAAGTGCTATGTGTTAAAAAAAATGTGTACTTCTACATCCAATCACAAAATAAAGATCATGGCACTGCTCCTGATGTCAGAGTGACAAAACACATTGGGCTGGGCTTGCTGGAGTTCTTTCTGTCTGTCTGGTTCCGGACTGTGGAATGCAAATCGTTTGTATAGGTTACATGCGGATGTAGCTGGTGTGATGTAGACCTTTTTATAATGGGAGTGGTATTCTGTATGATTTTAACGTTTTTTATTAAATGGAGTCACACTGCGGGATGTTGTATGGCTTTTATTTCCCTCTCTTTCCCTCTGCATGCATATGATATAATGATGACGGAGTACTGCTGGTAAAGAAGTTTGCCCATTTACACAAGGATATATATAGATAGCTAATGGAGAAGGTTAAAACAAGTGCTGATAATTTACTATTCTGGTAAGTGAGGACAAGGAGGGGAGCACGGAGTGGTTGCACCTTGAAGCACAGCATTATGAATTGTTGAAGCACTGAGCACTTTTACAACACATGAACTTTATTTGTGAATGGATGTATAAGTACTTGGCTACAGAATGCAGTACTGCAAATCATGAATTAATGAACTGTTGAAGCACTGAACACTTTCTAAGCACATTAACTTTATTTTGTGATTGGATGTATAAGTACTCATTTTTTAGCACGTAGCACTTTAATGAGATGTATTGCACTTTTCAATGTGATTCACTTATATGAATTTATTTTTCATTGTTTAACGTATTGAGATTATTATTGATTTAAGCACTTTGAGCACTCTATTGAATATTTTGAAATAGTTCCACACATACTTAGTGGTGTTAGTATTGAGATTATCCCATACAGGGTAATCATAGTACAGGCAGCTACAAGGAAATACACACCATAGCATGGTGTTTTTACTTCTCTTAATAACCCTATCCATCAAAAATAATTCATAAACATCCACTACCCATTGACCCTGCAATTTTTTTTCATTAAATCATTTCTTATTGTGCCTTTCTGTCTGCTTGTGACTTCCTCCAAGAAATCTTGAACCTCTCCTTTTCCCCCTCACTTCTGTTAGGAACGAGTGGTGCATGTTAGTTGTGGTCATGTACACTGTTCTGTGAACACTGCAAATTCCATTGCCCATAGACCCTAGTCTATCTTGGTAGCAAGCAAGAGAGGTGGCTGTCTACTTACTGTACATACAGTCAGATCATAGAGAATGAATGTAGCCACCTTCTAACAGTCAGAGACTTGGAGGAGACTGAGAGCAATGGAAGGTACGTTTTTGAGTTAAGAATATATACTTGAGTAGACTCTTTAAAACACTGTTTGGTATCATTGTAATGCTTCCTTAGTGTATCACCAAATGGAGAGTACCATCTGGGGGTAGGACTATACCGGCACTAAATAAGTACAATAGGAGTAAAAAATTGTAATTTATCGGTACAAAAACATTCAGCCAATTCAGTGACACCAACTAGGTGTCACTGAATTTTCTCAATATTTTTGTATTGTTGTATGCCTAATTTTATGATCTATGCATATCACTTCTAGTTTGTAATCTTTTGTACCAATAAATGTCATTTTTTTACCCCTATTGTACTTATTTAGTGGCAGTATAGTCCAACCCCCAGAGGGTACTCTCCATTTGTCTATACACAGGAATGATGGCACTCTACCCACAGTAATCAGATCTATTCATATATCTAAAGCCCCATGCACACTATCAGATTTTCTGCTGATTGTCTTCAGATTTACCAAAACCATATAATATGAGGTCAAACCTTAGGAGTTTCAATTTGTATGCAATCAGGCAGGCCCTTGCACTACATGGTTTTGGTAAATCTGAAGACAAAAATCTGCAGAAAATCTGATAGTGTGTATGGGGCTTTAGTGTATCACTTCCTAGGTCTTCATAGGCTAATAATTATTAGATTTTTTACTGTAAGTTCTTCACAAACAAATTTAGTTTTTGCTATTCTTTTTCTTATAACCATTTATGGTTTAATGTGTACAAGCCCTTTTTATCATAAACAGTACATTTTGATTATTGAACTGTTAACATTTTTGCAAAATTATGATCTCCATTTTTTTTTAAATGGTTTGAAAAAGGCACTTAAAGTACAGACAACATTTTGCATACACTGATAAATCCAGTAGTGGACTTAGTACCTGCAAATGAATGGGTTGCCTCTCCTGATGTTGCATCGTCACCATTTAGGGAACCACAGCCAGATTCGGACACTTGACCCTTTATAATAATCTGAGAGCTAGGATTATTTTGAAATGCAATCTTCAGTGGGAAAATATTATTAAATTGCACAGCAGAGAGACATCCAGTGAATCCATTTGCATTGGCTTTCATGGTTTCTAGGTCAATATCGATGTCTTCAGCTGAAAAAGCAGTTAGGATTCATGTTTTATTCTACTAGGCTTACAATAATAATAACATGAATAGCAATAAGCAGGGTTCATTGTCAACGTATTTGATCAAAACAACAAAGTGCAATGGAGTCATTTTTAAAATGTGTTTTCGTCAAGTCATTGATACTGTAGATTTTGCCATTAATTGCAAATAACATGGTTGGATACATTTTTGCACATTTGCAGCCATTGTAATATAGGATGGGTAGATACTAATTTACTCTTAGCTAGCCCTAGTAATGTGTGACCAGTTTGTGCACTATTTAGTCAAGGCACCTAGGGTTAGTTTCCAAATGGGGCACTAACTGTCAGGTCCACTATTATTTTCCAAACTGAAAAGAAGTTGTTTTTTTTCTGTTTACTTGCATGATGCAGTATTACTGTAATTCACTGCTTAGTGATTGACAGTCTGCAATAAATAATCAGAAGCTAGAAGTGGCAACTGTTACCAGATATTAGATATTGTTACAGGGGAATCTGGAATGGTGCAACCCGATCTTTACTTCTTTACAAAATGCTACAAATTTTACTGTTGATGTTACAGCAACATGGCATCGGTACTGTAAGTTTAAAGTTTATGTAATCCCTTACATTTAATTTGCTAAGACATAATGTGCCATAAACAAATACAATGTTATTTGTTTCATAAATTATTGTTTTGACCTTTTACATTTTTTTCTTTCTTTTTGCATCTCTGTCTTTCTATACCTTTTCAGCCACTTCCTCTCTACATAAACTCACTTTAACACCAATATCATTGCTCCAGGTTGGCCTTCTGACAGAAACAATAATGGAATACACCTGCATAATGTGTTGCCTTGGCTACTTGCAGTTTCCTTCAGGGCTGCACATGGCAAGATGACCACGCAGAAGAAAAATTGGGAGACAGTTGTCATCCCATAATGGGAGGTGACTGAAAAAGCAGGATTGGTAGGATTACCAGGTATTCTTTTAATGAAGGCTACATATTTAAACAGATTGAAAACTACTTTGTAATCAAATTGGTGTTCTGTATATGAGATTTTAGTGAGTGGGTTTATGTCTACTTTAAAGAGTAATTGCAATAGAAAAATGTTGGCAAATATTGTAAGACTTGCCCTAAACATACTAAAAATAATGACATATAAGCAAGAGACCATTCAACATTACTTGATTGGATTATTCTTTTTTTACAGATTTTTTATTTTTTTTTTTAGTGTTGCTTAAATTGGATGTAAACCTTCACATATACCCAGTGAAGTGAACAGCCTCAGATGATACACAGAGATGAAACAAATCTCCTACATAAGTTTTACATGTATATCTGCTGTCTTTAGCTTGCTATATTCTTTAGAAAGTGCACATTGTGTTATCATTTTTTCTTCCTGTTTAGCATTGCGCGTGGAGTCTTTGCATACACTGTGTGACAGCTGATTGGAGGAAAGGCACCCCCCTCCACATAGGCAGAGGAAGGAATATGCAAGGCTGTGCTGTGAACAGACCAGCTTTCTGCTAATCTATTTGTAGCACTACGCCTGACACACATTTCAGGCTGGTTTTATCTCAGTTGTCAGAGAACTTGTCAGATGATAACAGAAGAACTGAGCAACAGAGAGACACGGGACTTAGGGCTTTTAAGAGAGATAAGAAAACACTGCAGATATATGGTCACATTTAATGAATCAGGTTTACATCCACTTTAAGTATAGATTTGCTGTGATTAGGTATAATTAGTGCTGTGTCAAAAGGTCAAAGATATTCTTGTTTAACATGTGCTTTTGTAAGTTGCAGATGTAATTACATTGACATTTACAAAGCATTCTATTCTTGGATTATTTAATGCTTTCTGTCTCTTATTGCCATATACTTATTTTTATAAAGAAAACTAACATCATGCAAGGATAATGTTTGAACATATAGCTCCATAATAGAAATGTGATCAATTTAAGGGATTTTCAGTACTTTTCAGAAAAGTTTCAACAATCATATACACATGAATAAATGGTGGTGTTGCGCTGTGAACTGACTAGAATAATAATAAAGTCCTAGTGCAATAATCAACACATAAGTATACAATAAAAACTTGCTGGGTGCTAAAGTGCCAAGTGATAAGTAAAAACAAATGGAGTTTCTAAGGACAATAAACATCCATAATCAATAATAACAGCTTAAAAAACAATCATATAACAATAAATCAATAACATATATTGCTAATGTGCTGAATTGGTTAAAATATATATACAAATACAAAAAATGAAAAGTCAAATGTGCACTCTAGATAGAAGTGTCTTGAGTATGTGAATACAATCCAAAAAGTCTATGACAGTCTAGCAGTATTAAAAATGGGTATCCCTCCACTGTGAATAAACAAAACAGCCGGTGCCAGGCCAATCCTGTGTGATAACACCTGAATGTGTACAAGCCCCTCACCTTACTTCTGTAAGGTTACAGCATATATGAATCACATGCAGTGGTCCTCAGGGGATCCCTCTTTGATGTTTACAGAGATGGAAATAAAGCCTTCTTCTCTAATATGCTTGGTATGGGGAGATGAGAAAAATGGAAGAAAGGTGCCAAAGAGGGATTCCCTTTTGATGTTTACAGAGATGGAAATAATGCCTTCTTCTCTAATATGCTCGGTATGGGGAGATGAGAAAAATGGAAGAAAGGTGGAAATAGCGTAATCCCGTTTGAAATGGGTCCGTTTATTGGAACAAACATATAGATACACTCACTTTTTCATTTTTAAAAAACAGCAATAATCCACGAGCGCCAAGCTCGTATTATTGCACTAGCACTTTATTATTATTCTAGTCAGTTCACAGTACAACACCACCATGAATTCATTTATCTCCCTAACTGCTAAGGATCAGCTTACCGGGTGTTTGCTGCAGTGTACCCTTAGTTTTGATTTGACAGTGCGGGAGTTATATACTTATTCTATCAATCATATACACATATTTCTAAGGCACACTGTGAGCTGTAAATTGAAAAAGATAAATAGAATAGAGGAGAGAACATGCAGGCATTGGCAAGAGAAGATAGTGTGATTATGATGTTATTTTGTATCATTGTGAAAAAGAAGGATCCATTGTTCACTTTGCTCACCTTACCCTCTTGATGGACACTAGCAGAGAATGCTCACATGTTAATACTTCACAACAGTGATACTGCTGTGATTTTATCATGTGTGAGCAAAAAATTAAAGAGGAGGTCTGCTCATCCCTGCAAAAATGAAAAGCCAGCAGCTACACATACATGCTGACTTTTAATAATGGGACACTTACCTGTCCTGGAGTCCAGCGATGTCAGCACCACAGCTGATTCCATCAGTTTCCATCAGCTGCCGCCACCATTTTGGGTAAGGGAACCCAGTAGTGCAGCATTACGGCTTCACGCCGGGTCACTTCTGCACATGTGCAAAGCACTGCTGCATTCTCCTACTGGCCTGGTGGCGGGGGAAGGAGGAGGGAGGATGAGGGAGCCATGCCACTGACGTAATTCGCGGCGGCCCGGGCTCCCAGACGTGGGCACAGGATACCTGTCAAAGACAGGTACCGGCTCTGCCCCCTGAAAGGTTGCAAATGTAGCACCGGAGGGGGGGACAAATGGCTGGAACTCTGCTTTAAGCTTCTGTGCCCTGCAACTCATTTTTACTATATATATATATATATATTTTTTTTTTTTATTTATTCTTTCATCTCTTTATTCATTTGAATGTGTGTATGTATATATATATATATATATATATATATATATATATATATGTTATTATTATTATTTTTTTAATTCATCTCTTTATTCATATTGTCTGCAAGCCAAGAGGAAATGCTTATGTAGAAAGTCATAGGAAAGGGGGCTTGGGTATTGTAAAAAATAAGCGACTTTCACTCTCCTGCAAGCAAGCATCAGCCAATGTTTAGGGTAGATTAGCTGCAAGGTTTCCTCTCTGCACTGATATGCTATTATTAGGCTTGCTTCCCTACTATTTGTTGGAGTTTATGGGCCTTACAGCTCAGGAAGGGTTAACTTATGCCTGTGACATCGTTAAGTAGCAAATATAACATATGATAGGAACCTGAGCAAAAAATAAAAAATAAAAATATTTTTGACTTAATTTTGTTATGGCTTACACACATAGGCAGTCTTTTTAAATTATTTTGTTCATATCTGCCTTAAAATTGTGCTTGTGTGCTTAACGATCAGTAGCCATGACCACATATTGTTTCCAAGCTATGTTCTTACAGTTTGATATTGTACCTTGCTTTTATCTTTTATCTGCAGTTAAGCTCTCATCAGTGCAATCCTGAAAGCCTCAATGGGAAAGTCATGCAGTGAAACACACATCTTCTTGTTGGGATTTATTGTGCTAGCCACATGGCTCCCTTTGTTGTTAAAAGGTTTACAATTATATTGAAGAATACATTTAAGTGGATCTAGAGGTAATGTGTGAATTTTATTTCAGATACATAATCTACCAATTAACTTTACTTAGAAGTGTGTTTTTTTTTTTTTTTTTTTATAAAAAAGGGTGTATTCATTAAAGCTGAACCCTGGGAACAAATTACATATTCTTCAAATGCCGTAAATTGCTCACCTTTAGTGAATACCCTTCTGTTTTTGATGTGTCCTCCTCAATCCTTGAGGAAAAGCTAATTCAAAACTGGGTAATGCCTGTACTTCCTTTCAAGTGGCTATTAACTCCTGACTGGTCTCGTGATCGTGCCCCTTTAATGCCCACCACCAACTCTACTTTAGAAATTATTATGCCAACACTGTCAAATTAGAAGGAGAGATCTATGCCAAGTGTACAATATGCATACAGCTCTAGCTGTTCTGTATACCTTTACCCCCCCATCTCTCTCCTTAGCAGAGACAACAATGATAGTGTTCTCAGTAACCTGGCAACTAGGTACTGATGACACTACCAGAGTATTTTAAGTGTCCTCTAATCTGACACACTTAACAGTGCTCAGTTAAACACCTCTATCCTTTCTTCAGCTGTAAAACACTTTTTAATCTCCATAGTCTAAAATTCAACATCTGTGCTCAGATGGAGTGAAGGCTGTGGAAGGAAAACCTGACAAAGAAATTCACAAAAGTTGAACATTAAAAGAGATTTATAGTCATTTGATCACAAAAATTGCCCTTCCGGTTTGGAGCCCCATTGCGTACTTTATCTTATTTTACCAGTTTTCTTTACCTATCATAAGAATTTTGTACTGTTGCAATATTGTGCAGGCAATCTACATGCCTGAATAATCTTTGTTTGTGCCAAGTTCTCTTTTCTAACTAGAATTGTTAAAACATTTTTTTTAAAGTTTGGCTTAGAGTGGGGTTTAAAATTTCAATCCCCACCTCCATCCATGGCTGTAGTCTGCATATCACTTCAGAAATGTCCTGGTAGACAGAGGATGGACAAGCCAGTATGACCCAGGAAAGAGTTTACCAGCTGTCCTCCTTAGCACACCTTCACCCCCTGCATTTCTCCATGTGTGAATTTGCCTGACTTTCCTAGCATCCCTTCGGACAGGCTCAGGGTGCATGCTAAATTCCCTGGGGCCACATGCAGCCCACAGGACATCCCTGATGTAGTGGAATTGCCTGCCTGATTGGATACAGAGTGATTGGATTGATGGTGTCTCCTTTTATTATATAGTTTTTGGAAATCTAATAGGAGATTGTAAAGAGATTGTACAATCAGATTGTATAGTGTATGGCCACATTTATACACCTAAAATTACCTAGTTGTGCTTTCAGTGTCATTAATTGTTAACGGCACATCAAACACAGAAGAAAAAACACATTTTGCCACATGAAAAATCAGGTGACAAATGCAGTATCAAATTGACAAAAATGTCCTATGAGTTACTTTGCCAGGTGGAGCGCAGCCCATTGAAATCGACTGGCTGCCCTTTGTGTGTCACTGGAAAAACAAGCTAAAAACATGCACTCCCACAACTCTAGATGTGAATGGGGCCTGAAATTTAAATTGGTGCGTTTACAGATGAACAATAAGGCTCCATTCACATCTGTGTGTTTCCAAACGCATGGTAAACTGCACAGAAAATATGCGCTATGCATTTCATAAATGCTGTAAATGTGCACTGTGTTTGTGTTGTCATCACATGTTAAAGGCTCCCCAAGTGCGGCAAACACACTAAAAACTGCAGTAACGCACCATGCGCAGCTCCAAAAATAGTTCTGGAGCTTCTCTTGGGCGATTGCTGGGTGTAGGGCAGTCTAAGTGAGTGGGCTGCCCTATGTGCGATGAGTGAAAACATTGCAAAACACACAAAACAAACGTATGCAGGAAGTTTTTGTTAGGTAGAGATGTGAATGAGGCCTCATGACTGAGTGTCTCCGTCCACTCCCTCCTATGTACTTGTATAAAGATGCCATATACTATGCAATTTGATTTGTACAATCTCTGTACAATTTCTTTTAGATTTATCAGAACTACGGAAAAGAGGACACGCCTGAACAATCCATTAAATTTGTAGCAAATAAGGCAGGCCCTCATACTACATAGCTGATGGGAGATTTAAAGGAGATTGTACAATCAGATTGTATGGGAAGTGGGTAGAAGGTGGTATTGTAATGAGGTGTGGTCCAGAGCGGTGAACACACCCTATCACTCCCTCTTCTGTGATGCAACAAGAAAGTGATGGCTTCTGGGAGATGACCTAACAGAAAGTGAATGCTGATACAAGCTACAGTAGGTGATGTAATATGAAAATCCATTCAAAGATACAACAAGACTGACAAGATTCTAAATATCATTTGAATAAGGTTAGTGAGAGAAAAGCACATTGGGAGGGCTGGGTCAAGGATGGCATTGAAAAACGCTTCTATTTATTATGAAAAGTGAGATTCTGCCCAAAAAGGTGAACTTATCTTTTAAACATCTGCCCAACTTTGCTTTGAAAAAAAAGTAATACAATGACAATTTCATTATTTATGATATCTTAAAAACATTCTACCAGTTATATTTAAAATTCTACACTGCTTTAGTAATTGTGATATTTTTCTATCATCAGCTTTACACAATACGACTAGGTTTATTTGACTTTGAAATCAGATTAGCAATTTTTTCTCTGATCACAGCAGAATCACGTACTGCACTTATAAATCAACCCTCTTTTGAGGAAAATATCATGTTCCAGGAAGTCTGATTATAAAATGGAGAGATAAGTGTGAAATTAGCTTTAAGAGAACCCACTTGCTCATCTGAAGGAAGCACTTATTTGAAATGATGCTTTGACTTGACAAAAGTGCATTTTTCTCTTGATTGTCAGTTTTTAATTAAATTCACAGTACAGATATACTTTTCTATCAATGAGATAAACTATGGCACATTCATAATTCTTTAAAAAATGATTACCTAATATTTTTCCAAGCCCAAGAGAATGGATTGAACTGAAGTCTGTACCAGAAGTCAAAATAAATTTCTCACTTGTATATTGGTTAACCTAAAGGAAAAGTACAATGCGTTGTTATTACGTTTTAAAAGGATAAATAATAGAAACAATGATAAACAGTAGGTTTACCTTAGATATATGATTTGTTTTGTTCATTTTTTTGTTTTGTTTTTTAAATAGCATTTTAGTATAAAATCAAAAGAAATAGATGGATCTTTTTTTGCCTTTAAAGCAAATAGGTTTCTTCTCTCTTGTGCATAGTTTGCACAATTTCATTTGCAAGCTAAACCATAAGAAAGGAAGATTGCAGCAGCCTAACCAGCATCTGGGCTGGCAGATCCATTTGGTCATCTAATATCCTGCACATGGGCACTTGCAAGAATGAGTCTAGTACAAAAGAGCAACAGTAACTAGATTATTTGAAAAATAAATAAATATATATATAAAAAAGACTTGATCTGTTTGCGTTAGGCCCCATTCACACTTGCTGATTTGGAATCAGGGTTAATTTGGGTGCCATTCCAAACATGGTGTGATTTTGCCGTGATTGTCACGCAAGAGAATCGCACTGCAATTGCAGCAAAATGTGTCTTTAAAAGTCTTGTTCAGCTTGTCACCCAAAACAGAGCCAGAGCTTCTTTTGAAATTAATGTGCTGCCCTATGCGTGACACTCAGAATCGCATGAAAAGTGCTGACACAAAATACCAGGGAAGCGTGTTTATGGGTATTTTAATTTGTCCATTTCCATCACTGTCACTAGTTCATGCACTGTGACTTTAAAGATAGTGTGTCCAATTAATAACCTATTCCTTTACCAAAGCTGAAACAATGCAGCGTGTGTTAATTGTGCTGCCTGTTCTGAAAATTCTTTCATAGAAATGTATTTGCTAATGCACTGCCATTAGTAGAGTCTGTTTAAACTAATGTATGCACATTCAAGACTGATCCAATTTTAAGACATAACAGTGAATACATCTAAAACTGAACCCCAGGCAAAACAGTTCAAGGAGTATTGCACTACATGTGTAGTTGTACATTAATGTGGTAGATATAGGTATAAGGTAGTATACTGGATGTAGAACCTGCCTCTTCTTACCAGAATTTCCTGCTCAGCTTACTGGTCACCACTGTATTCCTTTTATGTGCAGGGGATCACCTAACTCCCCCTGGTAGTCCAAGACAGGAAATACTGCTGGCTGATGTAATAATCTAGAGCAGTTAGGAGTTTCACTTCATCTCCCAGTCTTACTGTGCGCAACCCCCCCCGTCTTGATGGCCAGTGCATGCTTATCAGAAACTAGGACATGATGTGTAGTCTGCTGGTAACAGGGTTGAGCTGCAACTTGTTTGAGACTGGATGACATCTTTTTGGTGTTGTCTTAAGAAAGAAAACTGAGCTTGGGTCTGTTCCACTGTTCTGGCACCGCATATGTGTATCCCAACCTATTTTTGAGGTCACAGGAAAAGTGATTCTTTCTAGACCAGGGGTCTCAAACTATGTAAAATTGAGTAAAACCAAAAAAACCCGCCCTTCTGGTTCACCCCTCCGCGCTTATTGGATAGAAACCTCTTAAACCATGGATAAAATCGAATGTATGTAAGTATAAAAATATAAATAATATAAATATATAAAAATCTAATTGGATCACGTTTATATAAATATATGAGTTCAGTTCACCACTGATATCTTAGCAGCCGCTTAAAAAATCGCAATCATATGAAATATGGCAATATTGTATATTATGAACAAGCAATGCTATTGTCTCAGTCTGTATACTATTGCAGCAGCGCTTTAGTCCTTGTTATCACCCAGGATCATATGGTAAAGAGTACAGTCTAGCTTTAAAGAGATATTTCCGCGTAGTGCTTCCTTGGATAAAAGTAGTGACAGCTCCCACCGTATACTTCAATAAATCCTTCACCACGTGTGGAATAAAACTCCCCTTTGGGGATACACTCACCAGACCACTGGTCAAAATAAGCCTTTCAATAAATCACTTATGCATTAGCGTTCCTCCCACGTTCTGTCTCCTCTGCAGTGCTTGGCTGGATCATGTACACATAATTCCTCGCAAAAACAAAGGGGTGTTGCAATAGTGTGATATTGTTTTAAAAGCTTTTTATTATTTAGATGCAGAAAAAACCTCCCCCCCTAATACAGAATGCGTACCATGAAATGGTTAATCATATGCATTAAAAACGTGTGTGTCACTATGCCTGTTTCTGTGCGAATTCCTCCGGGACTGATCCTCCCTGCTGCATAGAACAGCAATTCAGTATCCTGTTTGTTTGTTTGTCCTGGGACGCACATCCAAGACGCACACACTTCACTTCCGGTCTGTAGATCACTGCCCTGACGTTTCGTCGTTATCTGACTTCCTCTGAGGGCTTGATCTACAGCCGGATATTGTCTCCTAAATACCTCTGGGAGGGGAATCCACCAATCCCCCGTGTAGGCTCCGTGTGATTGACAAGAAAACTGTGCAGTCGGTGTGTCCGTCCGCCTCACTTCCCTCCTATCAGCAGCCTCCCATCCCAAATACCTCTGGGAGGGGAATCCACCAATCCCCCGTGTAGGCTCCGTGTGATTGACAAGAAAACTGTGCAGTCGGTGTGTCCGTCCGCCTCACTTCCCTCCTATCAGCCGCCTCCCATCCCAGTGTCAGCATAGCATGTCCTACGATCTCACACACATCCACAAGTGTGTGTGAGCTACTGCGCATGTCCCAGTTCTCCTCCCCTCCTGCACAGTGACAGGCAGAGCGATCACCATACTAATACTGCCCAAGCAGGCAGACGAGAGTTACAATCTATGGAACATGACATTTGATAAGCTTGCACAGTGCAAATATATGGAGTTGTTTGTATTCAAAAAAGACTTGCTATTTAAGCCATCCCTCGCAATACTGCATGGAGGATCTTTAATGAGCGGTCCTTATGCGGACTGGTGTTCAAACCGATTGGCCGACCGTCTTAATGTGTATGGCAGTATCAAGCCGACTCACCATTCTCGATCATATTTTTGGTGTGTATTTCAAATTCATTAGTATATAAGGGGCAAGTCCATATGTTGTAGATGTGCTTGCTTGTACATTGCAACGTTGTGTGCCTTATGCATATTTCTTTGGAAAGCATACCTGACTTGGACGTAGTCCCTCATGTTAAATTAACACCCCATAGATCCCTATGTCGCGGCTAGTAAGAAATTCCGAGAGTACTTATTATGGACCAAATGGGCCAGTGTACCGTATAAAAATGGTTTCCAAAACTTTAATATATATATATGAAAGAGAGATAAAATGTGTAAACATGTAATAAAAATTATGTATGTAATAAAAATAAATAAAATAAAAATAAAAAAAAAATAAAAATAAAAATAAAAATAAAAAATAAAAATAAATATAAATAAAAATAAAAATAAAAATAAAAATAAAAATAAAAATAAAAATAAAAATAAAAAAAAAATAAAAATAAAAATAAAAATAAAAATAAAAAAAGAAGTAGATAAAAATAAAATAAAAATAAAAATAAAAATAAAAATAAAAATCTGATCATATTAAAAATCTTCAAAATATGTATCCGTACAATATCCGGGTAAAATCTTGTGTTTAATCTGATGATGCAATACTAAAAAAGTGGAAAGAGATAAGCAATAAAATCCTACGCTCCAAATAGCCGTTTAACCAATCAAATGACTTAGACGTGATTGTGGAACAACTGAATCACATCCCGTCAGAATATATATATATATATATATGTGTGTATATATTTTATATATGTCATATACCTGCCAGAAATATGCATAAACCTCTATAAAAAGTTCACATAAAAGGTTCGCATAAAAGGTTCACATAAAAAAGGGGGGGGGGGTTTACATAAAAGATTTACATAAAAACAGGGCGGCATTTACCTATCATATTTCCCCCGTGGTGTCCTATTGAGAGTCTTATTAAACTTAAGTATCACTTATAAAACAATTTATATCCAGTTCGACGTTCAAGCCTTTTGGTACCAATACATCGGTGGCAAAGATCCATTGCGTTTCGCGCTTTGATAGTTCGCGCACCATATTATTGCCCCTCCAATGAGGTTTAATTTGTTCAATCCCCCAAAATTGTAATCCGGATGCATCCCTATTGTGTTTGGTTTTAAAGTGCAAAGATACATTATGATCCTTGTATCCAATTTGGATGTTATGGATATGTTCTGCGATTCTGATACGCAATTTTCTTTTTGTGCGTCCGATGTATAGCAGATTACAGGGACATTTCAGTGCATATACCACATGAGTGCTGTTACAGGTAATGAATTGTTTAATGGAGAAAGTCTGATTGTTTACTGGTGAGGCAAAAGATTCTAATGCTCTGCAGAGGTGTGTTACTTCTCTGCATGCTTTGCATCGCCTACACGAAAAAAACCCATTCTGGTCCCAAAACGTAGATGGGCGTTTAGGCGGGTCTACTATCTTCCTCACGATCTTATCTCCAAAGCTTGTCGATTTACGATATATGAACTGGGGTTTTGATGGCAATTCTGTTTTGAGTTTTTTGTCTAGCATCAGGACATGCCAATGTTCCTTAAAAATTGCCTCAATTTCTCGATACTGTGCGTGGAAACCTGATATGAATCCCCATTCTTTACTGCTAGAGGTTTTTTTATCATTGTTTGGCTCCATGTTTGGCTTCGGTTTATCTTCCAAGCATCGCATTCTTGGTGTGCTTCCGACTTCTTCTATAACTTTATGTAGTATTTTTGGGTCATACCCTCGTGTTATAAATTTGTCTGCCAAAATGTTCGCCTGTATGGTATAATTCACGTCTTCCGAGCAATTTCTCCGTACCCTCATAACCCTACCCTCGTACCCTAACCTCGGAATGGAGTGAGCAGGAGATTAATTTTTTAGACGTGAAGGTGTACAAAAAGGACGAAAAACTGGAGACTATGGTGTTTTTTAAGAAGACAGATAGGAACAGTTACCTCCCCACATCAAGTGCTCATCATCCACAGTGGTTGCGCAACATCCCGAAGGGCCAAATTATGAGGGTACGGAGAAATTGCTCGGAAGACGTGAATTATACCATACAGGCGAACATTTTGGCAGACAAATTTATAACACGAGGGTATGACCCAAAAATACTACATAAAGTTATAGAAGAAGTCGGAAGCACACCAAGAATGCGATGCTTGGAAGATAAACCGAAGCCAAACATGGAGCCAAACAATGATAAAAAAACCTCTAGCAGTAAAGAATGGGGATTCATATCAGGTTTCCACGCACAGTATCGAGAAATTGAGGCAATTTTTAAGGAACATTGGCATGTCCTGATGCTAGACAAAAAACTCAAAACAGAATTGCCATCAAAACCCCAGTTCATATATCGTAAATCGACAAGCTTTGGAGATAAGATCGTGAGGAAGATAGTAGACCCGCCTAAACGCCCATCTACGTTTTGGGACCAGAATGGTTTTTTTTCGTGTAGGCGATGCAAAGCATGCAGAGAAGTAACACACCTCTGCAGAGCATTAGAATATTTTGCCTCACCAATAAACAATCAGACTTTCTCCATTAAACAATTCATTACCTGTAACAGCACTCATGTGGTATATGCACTGAAATGTCCCTGTAATCTGCTATACATCGGACGCACAAAAAGAAAATTGCGTATCAGAATCGCAGAACATATCCATAACATCCAAATTGGATACAAGGATCATAATGTATCTTTGCACTTTAAAACCAAACACAATAGGGATGCATCCGGATTACAATTTTGGGGGATTGAACAAATTAAACCTCATTGGAGGGGCAATAATATGGTGCGCGAACTATCAAAGCGCGAAACGCAATGGATCTTTGCCACCGATGTATTGGTACCAAAAGGCTTGAACGTCGAACTGGATATAAATTGTTTTATAAGTGATACTTAAGTTTAATAAGACTCTCAATAGGACACCACGGGGGAAATATGATAGGTAAATGCCGCCCTGTTTTTATGTAAATCTTTTATGTAAACCCCCCCCCCTTTTTTATGTGAACCTTTTATGCGAACCTTTTATGTGAACTTTTTATAGAGGTTTATGCATATTTCTGGCAGGTATATGACATATATAAAATATATACACACATATATATATATATATATATTCTGACGGGATGTGATTCAGTTGTTCCACAATCACGTCTAAGTCATTTGATTGGTTAAACGGCTATTTGGAGCGTAGGATTTTATTGCTTATCTCTTTCCACTTTTTTAGTATTGCATCATCAGATTAAACACAAGATTTTACCCGGATATTGTACGGATACATATTTTGAAGATTTTTAATATGATCAGATTTTTATTTTTATTTTTATTTTTATATTTATTTTTATCTACTTCTTTTTTTATTTTTATTTTTATTTTTATTTTTTTTATTTTTATTTTTATTTTTATTTTTATTTTATTTTTATTTTATTTATTTTTATTTTTATTTTTATTTTTATTTTTATTTTATTTTTATTTTTATTTTATTTATTTTTATTACATACATAATTTTTATTACATGTTTACACATTTTATCTCTCTTTCATATATATATATTAAAGTTTTGGAAACCATTTTTATACAGTACACTGGCCCATTTGATCCATAATAAGTACTCTCGGAATTTCTTACTAGCCGCGACATAGGGATCTATGGGGTGTTAATTTAACATGAGGGACTACGTCCAAGTCAGGTATGCTTTCCAAAGAAATATGCATAAGGCACACAACGTTGCAATGTACAAGCAAGCACATCTACAACATATGGACTTGCCCCTTATATACTAATGAATTTGAAATACACACCAAAAATATGATCGAGAATGGTGAGTCGGCTTGATACTGCCATACACATTAAGACGGTCGGCCAATCGGTTTGAACACCAGTCCGCATAAGGACCGCTCATTAAAGATCCTCCATGCAGTATTGCGAGGGATGGCTTAAATAGCAAGTCTTTTTTGAATACAAACAACTCCATATATTTGCACTGTGCAAGCTTATCAAATGTCATGTTCCATAGATTGTAAAGCCCCATACACACGCTCGGACAATCCGCGGACCAGGTCAGTCGGACTTTGTCCGACGTACTTTGTCCGATGTTGGCGTTGCGTACACACGGTCGGACTACGTTGTCGGAATATCCGGTCCGGAAGAACGTCGTGACGTAAGTCGTCGTCCACGAGATTAGAAAAGGGAAGTTCAGCACCACGTCAGGCACCCGTTGGGCTCCTTCTGCTGATCCCGTGTTTATCGAGAGTTAGTGGAAGTTTGGTGACTTAAGATTCGCGCTTCTCAGTTTTCTGACTCAGATCGTTACTGCTCTTCAGTTTGTGCTTGTCGTGCGTATCTGTTTCTTAGTGCGTGTAGTCAGTTCGCATTTGTTGGTCATTGCGGCCTATATCTTGATATAGGACGCTTTGATTTGCACTGCTTATTGTCTGCTCGTTGCTGGTATTCACTTCGTTCTTTCAGGCCTTGCTGTTTATCGGTGCTTTCTGTTTGTCCGTTCTGACCAGCCGACCTTTTGTGACCTTCTGAGCGATGTTTCCCGTGCGTACTCGTCGCCGAGTTCGTGCTGTACGCGGAATTGGTGTCGGGCTTTTAGCTTTGACCCAAGACCCGTCCATGAACAGAGTGACGAGGAGTATGTGGACCAAGAATTGGTTGCTTCAGCGTGACCAGTTCTCGCACATGCCTTTGCTTCGTGAGATCCGGGAGAATAATCCTGATGATTTCAGGAACTTTCTCAGGATGACGGACCCCGATTTTCACCGTCTTTTGGCTTTGCTGACCCCCTTTATCAGCCGGCAGGATACCTGCATGAGACAAGCCATTACTCCGGAGCAGAGGCTTGTTGCCACGTTGAGGTACTTGGCGACAGGGAGAAGTCTTCAGGATTTGAAGTTCTCTTCAGGTATCTCTCCCCAGGCCCTGGGAATCATTATTCCAGAGACCTGTTCTGCCATCATTCAGGTCCTGCAGGAGGACTATATTAAGGTAACATTTATACTTTACTATTCCCTTCTATGTATGCTCTGTTTGCTAATGACTTGTATTTTTGACCTCCTTCCCTAATTACCATGATTGCAATATGTTCTAATATGCTGTGCCCCTTTTCTCCTTCATGCATTTTTCCCTTCACTTACCTCACCAGCATGCTCTTCTGCCCCAATAGACACCTATGGCCTAGTCACTTAAGCAATGTCTTTTGTCTGCTGCATAGTATTGTTTGCCCCAAAACACCCCCTAAAATATGGACAAATGTTTGCTGTGTGGTTTACTTCATGTAGAGCCCCCTTTTTTTGTTCTTTTGGTGGGGGGGGGGGGGGGGCAAACTCATTAGGAACCCCCTCCCCCAACTGCTCTGTCAGATGGTACCAATCCTTTATCTGCTGGCTTTCCCAAGGTCCATACACACTATATACCTACCTCTTTATAGTGCGCATCTTTAGGGATGAATTCAGCAAAGCATGTAGTGCAAGGGACTGCCTCCATACATTCCATTTCCTATTTTTTTGTCTTCTTTCCCTCCTATTAGCTTGCTTGGTAATTTAATAATGTCACACTGTGCCTGCCTTTTTTGGGGGTGGGGGGGGGGGGGGTTGAAATGTTATTTGATCTTTCCTGTGGCCTGCCAATAGTGTTAAGTACAGAGGGTCTGGCCAAACTAGCCCACATTATTGAGCCATTTGCCAATCAATGAAGTGCAGAGGGTTAGCTGTCCACCACCCCCCCCCAAAACCCCTAGTTATTGCCAATGGCCCATCAGAAGTGGGGGGATTGATGGGGGGGTGAGTAATCTGTGAAGGGGAGCCTCTACTTTTCTGTGCAAATACTTTCCAGCCTCCAATTTTATACAATGCTCTTGTTCCAAGATGTTGATTGTCTAATCTGCTTGCAATGTTTAGGTGCAAAGTGACTAATTTTTTTTTCTTGTTTCACTCCACAGTTCCCTTCCACGCCACAGGAATGGCAGACTGTGGCCTCCCACTTTGCCAGCCGTTGGGACTTTCCTAACTGCGGAGGGGCAATTGATGGGAAACACGTCCGCATCGTCCCACCGCCCAACTCGGGGTCCTACTATTATAATTATAAAGGGTTTAATAGTGTAGTGATGTTGGCGGTGGTGTCGGCAACATACGAGTTTATGTATGTGGACGTGGGGATGAACGGCCGGATATCGGATGGTGGGGCCATTACGCACACGGAGTTCTACTGGCGTCTCCAAAGTGGCAGTCTGTGCTTGCCACCTCCAGAGGAGAATGCCGAAGGACTCCCCTTCGTCTTTGTCGCAGATGAAGCGTTTGCGTTGACTCCCCATGTGATGAGGCCGTTCCCGATGAGGACCCTCACCCCGGACCAGAGGGTCTTCAACTACAGGCTGTCCAGAGCCAGAAGAGTTGTGGAGAACGCTTTTGGCATCCTGGCCAGCCGATTCCGCCTGTTCCTGACGGCATTTAACTTGGCGGAATACAAACTGAACCACATAGTTCTTGCCTGTTGCATATTGCACAACTTCCTCAAAAGACATAACAGGAACTATGTGGTGCCCGTTGGCCCAGATGTGGAGGGCCCTCCAAATGCCGAACTCACAGCCCTTCGAGTGGCACGTCCAGGCTTGCCCCCTCTAAATGCCCGTGTGGTCCGGGACCAATATATGCAGTACTTTGTGGGTAGGGGGGCCATTGCTCTGCCTGACGATGTGTGAGAGGCATTTTTTAATAAATCTGATATTTTAACCAACCTATGATTTCATGTCATTTCAGTCTTCTTTTTAGCTTATTTTACTTTGACATTTTTTCCCTTTGCCTTCGACAGTGGGAATGCACTTTCTGGGCAAAAGGAGGTAACAGTCTCTTCTTCCCAAAAAGATTATTCTCATGTTGTGTGTTTGCTACCTAATCTTTGGTCTAGAGAAGGTTTGTACTGCATAACTGACACCCAAAATACTCCTTTTCATCACCAGGTCTGACATGTGTGTATTCTCCAAAATGCTGTGCTCCGTGTTTTCGTACAAAGCACTGTGGGTGTCATTTACATAAGTCAAATCCGCTATGCTCTACAAGTGCATTGAAAAAGTTCCCCGGGAAAGAAAATTGGAGTGCAAAGTGGATTTGCCTTTAGTAAATAACACCCATTGCCCCCCATATCCTTTTCATTTTACATACATAATGCATTGTGTTTTTTAAATAAGGAAGCCACACATTTAGAAAAATAAAAGTTTACTAGGAAAACATTCCCAAGTGCGTTTACAATCTTCACGCCAAAACTGACAACATCTTGGTTATTTACAACATTGTTTACAAACATTCCGCAATTGGTAAAACCAGGCATGGAGCAAAACAGAACCTAGGAACTTGGAAAGTTCAACTTTGTAAAGTGAAGACAAGATCAGACATGACTATATGTTCAAAGTGTGTTTGATCTTGCCTTCATCACATGGGGGGGTCACCCCCGAAAAGTGGAAATTTGGAACATGCACACAATTTGGGACTGAAAATGGTCATTAGATGGTAAAACACATGCCTAGAAGCTTCAAAAGTGCCATTTTCCATCATGGGGATGAATGGACGTTTTTTGGGGGTGCAACCCCTTCACCACAACCACTTTCGAAGTTCGTAAAGTGTTTGCACCCCCAAAAAAACGTTGCCATTCATCCACCATGGTGGGAGCTAGCACATGTGGACACAATGTGTGCATGTTCCAAATTTCAGACAGTTTTTAAGTTGCAAATGTGTTCTGAAGCTGGCACAAATGTGTGTTAATTACTTGGTGCGTTTTCATATTTTTCCTAAAATATCAATGATGTTCTTCAATTTTTGTTGAACATCATTGATGTTTTGCTTTATGTAATCTAGATCTCTATTGCAGACCATTATCTCTCCGATGAGTACGTGGGCACTCTCTGTGGTAAAGTGCGATTTTTCTTCCACAACATCCACGTCACCTAAAAACCACAAACAAACAAAAATGGGGTGTTGGAAATGAGGCAGCCATACATGGATTAGCTTACCAGTAGCTGTGTTCTCCCACACTCACCTGTTGTGGTTACAATTTCTCCAAGTTCGATGATCTCTCCTTCCTCCTCCTCCTCCTCCTCTGCTTCTGCTCTTTCCCCTTTTTTGGTAGGTGTTGGTTTGGGGGTTTCCTCAGACGGCCCAAGTTTTCGCTCCCCTATGAGAATGTCCAAAAGGAAGATTTAGCAACACAAGCTATTGAGGGCAGAAATAGGAAATGACAAACATTGCTTGAAAGTGACGGACACTATTTTAGTTTGGCCAGTTACAAATGTCAACTACATGAATGAAGTCACTTTGTAAAGGTGCTAAACTGACTAGCTTTTTGGTAGAAGTTTTGTGTGATGGAGACCCCCCTCTAGTATCCACTGGAGCACATGTGTGGAAAAGCATAATAAAAAGGGGGTTTGGGTGTCCCAGCACTAGTGCTCTAGAGTCCAGATGGGTAAACAGCTACTGAGTGACCTCTCCTTTACATTGAATAAATTGGCTTTACATTCTTGATGACATTTCTAGTGAGAACAAACTTCCTTTCCCCAAAAAAAGACCAAACATCGTATTATAAGTGGCCGAACGATCGAGGTTGCGTACGATCGAATGCACACACACACGACCATGACAGTGGCAGAAAGATCGAGGCTGAGTACGATCGAATGCACAGACGAACCTGAAAGTGGCCATTTTGGAATGTACAACTTGGTAAAAATCAAAACACAATGGAGCAGTATGCAAGCAAGAAATCAAACACAAAACACAACTACTTACTTTTTTGAAGAATTCTCTTGATCTTTCTGTACTGATCGGCCTCCCTCAGTTTCAGGTCTGACCAGCGTTTCCTGAGTTGCTCCTTGGATCGTTGTACCCCAAAATTATTGTACAGCCTTCTCACAACTTTAGACATGATCTTGGCCTTGCGGACATTGGGGTTGAGGTAAGGCCCATACTTCCCATCATAGTCGCTCCTCTTTAATATGTCCACCATCTCCAACATTTCTCCAAATGACATATTGGAGGCCTTGAATTTCAGGTTCCGGGATCGGGACGTTTCTGCCTCCGGACTTTCCTCGTCCTCCTCCTCGTTGGTGGGATATTTGTGGCGCACCTGCTGTGTCCCCGCCATGTGCTCTCCCCACTACGCCGTAAAGAGAAGGGGTGGGGAATAGACGAGAAAGATCGTCAGGGGCGGGCGGAGTTTGAAGCATGCGCAGTGTATATAAAACGTCACACGCCTGTGTCGTAGCCACGATCTGGGAGACGAGGGGAGAGAAAACTCACACGAGACGATCGCTACAAACGAAGGTACAATTTAACGTTGGTACATAACTAGCCTAGACTGATTTGAACTTGAGGCTTCTTTATGGAGAAGATTAGGAGAGTTTAGCCTGACATAATTTATAGGGTTTGGTGTGTTGTTGTGTCTTGCAGAGATTGATATGAAGGGATTCAACGACATGAGTTTTTTCCCCCTCTTCATTGCCAAATACAGGGATTTTCCCATATTGTGGCAGGGTATACACCCACATTACACCAACAAACCAAAGAGGCACGCAGCCCTGGAGGAACTTGTGGAATTTGTCAAGCCAAGGTTCCCCACGGCAACTGTTGATGATATTAGAAAGAAAATTGGCAGCCTGAGGAGTGCGTATATCAGGGAGAGGAAGAAGGTCGTGAAGTCTGAGGAAACTGCAACTTCAGCAGATGAGGTCTATGTCCCCAAGCTCTGGTACTATCAGAGTCTCCATTTTCTGAAGGACCAGGCTGATGTCACGGAGCCAACCTCAACTCCTCCTTCCACGCTTCCTTGCGCACAGCCCACCCCTGATGAGGCTTCCGAGGAGCAACCTGGGCCTTCCAGTCTGGAAGAGGTGGAGGAGCCCAGCTTGTTCCAGGTATAGTAGTTTTGTTACCATTTATGGGAATAATGAATGATGTTCACTTAATTCTGGATCGCCAATTGCTTAGTTCCTAACGTGTTTGACATATCAACAGACAGTGGTGTGGGAGACATTTGGGGCCAGAATCTAAACTGCTGGGCTGAGAATTGTATGGTTTTCTATTTGTAAACATTTTGCACCAGTCACTAGATGAGAATTGTGTGTGTTTGATGAACAAATAACTGAAACTATGTCCCTTTTTCCTACACAGGAAGACCTCAGCCAGGAGGTGGCTGTGGAAGGTGGCAGTCAGGAGGAGGCAGGGGTTAGTGGCAGCCACCAGCTGGGTAGTGGCAGCCAAGAGGGGGCTAGGCCTCGGAGCCTGACTGACACCCAAACCCCTCCCCTCCGCCCTCCGTACAAAAGGGCGAGAAGGGGGGGTTATGCGGCACAGTCAGCGCTCCGGATGATCAGAGAGGCTTCAGACTCCCTACATGCCACACCCACCGACGAGGAGACCTTTGGCTCGGTGGTTGTCACAAAAATGATGGGTATGGAGGTGGGGCAACGCAACATGTGTGAGGGGCTCATCCTCCATGTCCTAAATAAGGGTAGGGCTGGGGAGATGACCCCACTCACACATGTTTGCCATAGTTACCATGCTCCGCCTCCTCCTCCTCCTCCTTCTGCCACCCCACCAGCACGACAGCCACAGCGTGGAAGGAAGCGTGGAAGGAAGACCTGAGAGTGACGACCTGCAATCAGTCTGGTGTGAGAGAAGATGGAGCCTCTTGTAGTACCAGAGCCTGGGGACCTAGATGGCATCTGCTGCAGTTCCGGATACTTTGGACTTCACGACCAGATTGCACTCCCCTTAATATACGTACTCCTCAGGCCCCCAATTTTCTACGCTTGGACAATGATGGTTGCCGTGGGGGGCCAAGACTTTGCAAATTCCCCAAGTTTCACCATGGCTGCGTTCCTCTTTGGTTTGTTGGTGTGACCTAAATAAAGGTTTTTTTGATTTGAAATAATCATTGACTATTGTGTTTTACTTTGCTACAATGACAGTTTTTCTTTGAGTAGGCTGGTACATTTCACTAATCCTAAAGTAGAATTAACAAGGGGCAACAACAACAAACAACCTCCTAGTAAATTTAAGCAAGAAATACAAATGTAAATAATGTGTTTTTGGTAATTTGAGACACACAACCCCCCTCCAAAAAAAAAAAAAAAAAACATTCAAATATGTATTCCCCAAAAAAAAAAAAAAAAAGACAAATCATGGTAAAAAAATAACAAAGATTCTTTTCCGTTCAGAGTAAAAATAAACATGTAGTGTATAAATGCTGCAAAGTAATAAAGAAGTAAGTTTGTGAGAAGTGCGGGTGAATAGGAGCAGCTAAAACATGTCATTCTTGTTGCATTGTAAAGAAAAAGAGAATGCGCTGCATTAAAGACATTTTAACATTGCAGCGTGACGAATGTGCTGTGTCGATTAGGAAAGGTAGTTTTACCTGACCGAGCGCTTCCGTCACAGAATTTCTTCTGAGCATGCGTAGCACTTTGTCCGTCGGACAAGCGTACACACGCTCGGATTTGGTGTGATCGGACCGGGTTGACGGGAAATCTTTCCAGCAGGAGATAAGACTTTGTCCGACGGACAAACCGACGAACAATGTCCGATGGTGCATACACACGGTCTGATTTTTCAACAACCTTGTCCGATCGGACCAAATTGATGAAAAAGTCCGACCGTGTGTATGGGGCTTTACTCTCGTCTGCCTGCTTGGGCAGTATTAGTATGGTGATCGCTCTGCCTGTCACTGTGCAGGAGGGGAGGAGAACTGGGACATGCGCAGTAGCTCACACACACTTGTGGATGTGTGTGAGATCGTAGGACATGCTATGCTGACACTGGGATGGGAGGCGGCTGATAGGAGGGAAGTGAGGCGGACGGACACACCGACTGCACAGTTTTCTTGTCAATCACACGGAGCCTACACGGGGGATTGGTGGATTCCCCTCCCAGAGGTATTTGGGATGGGAGGCTGCTGATAGGAGGGAAGTGAGGCGGACGGACACACCGACTGCACAGTTTTCTTGTCAATCACACGGAGCCTACACGGGGGATTGGTGGATTCCCCTCCCAGAGGTATTTAGGAGACAATATCCGGCTGTAGATCAAGCCCTCAGAGGAAGTCAGATAACGACGAAACGTCAGGGCAGTGATCTACAGACCGGAAGTGAAGTGTGTGCGTCTTGGATGTGCGTCCCAGGACAAACAAACAAACAGGATACTGAATTGCTGTTCTATGCAGCAGGGAGGATCAGTCCCGGAGGAATTCGCACAGAAACAGGCATAGTGACACACACGTTTTTAATGCATATGATTAACCATTTCATGGTACGCATTCTGTATTAGGGGGGGAGGTTTTTTCTGCATCTAAATAATAAAAAGCTTTTAAAACAATATCACACTATTGCAACACCCCTTTGTTTTTGCGAGGAATTATGTGTACATGATCCAGCCAAGCACTGCAGAGGAGACAGAACGTGGGAGGAACGCTAATGCATAAGTGATTTATTGAAAGGCTTATTTTGACCAGTGGTCTGGTGAGTGTATCCCCAAAGGGGAGTTTTATTCCACACGTGGTGAAGGATTTATTGAAGTATACGGTGGGAGCTGTCACTACTTTTATCCAAGGAAGCACTACGCGGAAATATCTCTTTAAAGCTAGACTGTACTCTTTACCATATGATCCTGGGTGATAACAAGGACTAAAGCGCTGCTGCAATAGTATACAGACTGAGCCAATAGCATTGCTTGTTCATAATATACAATATTGCCATATTTCACAGGGGTCTCAAACTGGCGGCCCTCCAGCTGTTGTGAAACTACAAGTCCCACCATGCCTCTGCCTGTGGGAGTCATGCTTGTAACTGTCGGCCTTGCAATGCATCATGGGGCTTGTAGTTTCGCAACAGCTAGAGGGCCACCAGTTTGAGACCCCTGTTCTAGACCCATCTAAGGTGACAGTATGTGACAAACATGTAGAAAACATAGCTCGGGATGATTAAATGGTAATCAGATGGGATATGCTACATGCTCCAGTTCCGCCCAAGCCCCACCCATAAACTGTGCCCCATTATTCCCAAGCTCGACCAATTTAACAGGATGTGGCACACAACAAGAGTTTTGCCAGAAGTCAACATGTGTACAAGCTAAAGGTGAGCCACTGATGACATCATCAGCATATTAAAGAAATAATGATCTTATTTTTTACCTAATTTTCCCAGAAACATGCTGCATTTATGTTATGTGGGACAAAAGGGGAACACAGCAATACCTAAACACTGCTCTCTGAATCATTATGTATACAATGAAGTCAAAATTTTGATATACTTGTTTAGAGCTATGCGTTTTCCTAAGACTTAATAGGGTGATATATAAAACACAGCATGTTCATTCTCATGTCTCACTATCTGTCCATTCCTCCATAAATGTAAATGCTCAGCTTGGAAGGCACTGTACACATTTCTAGCGGGTATTTTCATTTAAACAATTGACTGGGCATCCCCAGCCTTCAAAAGGATATAAACTGATGTATCTGTGATCATGGGAGTATTTGTAATAATTTTACCTTTGGGCCAGTGCCATGGAGGGCAGATTTTACAACAATGTTTATTTTTCCCTCCTCCTTTTCACCCCTTCATCTGTTGCCACCAGACTTAAATGCAGAAATCCTATTCTATAGGTGGGTAAGGGTGTGTGTGAGCCCTCAGTCTGTGTACTGTCTGTACACAGTATGGTGACTTCATCACCATCAGTTGAATGACTGTGCCTGTTCAGCCTTTGGCAATGTCTGCAACATGCAGAGGAAGTGCACTCTGGGCAGAACATTTATTTACTGAGGGCTGCCTGGCAGGGGGACACCAGTAAGGCAATATCCTAAGCAGCAGGCAAAGGCAGGATGGCCTGGGCTGGCTTTTTGAGTATGCATTGGACAGAAAGGCCACACAGGCAGTTGAATGTCAGAACACAACCAAAGCCAGGAGGCGGCCAGGATGCTGCAGAACTAGCAAGATGCAACCAGAAGTTGTTTACTGCTTTTGTGATGCAGTTGATCAATCTAACAGTTGGTGAGTAGTTTAAAAGTTCCAGCATTATAATCCTGTTTCAGCAGTTGGACACCTCAGCGTTTTTCCAGCTTAACATGCATTACCACCATCTCCTATTCTGCCCCTTATCTTGTTGGATCCAAAAATGTCCTGTTCTGCTTGTTCCCAGTATATTCCTGCCCTGCATTACTCCAGACCATCTGTATATATATATTTCTATAGTAGCAGTTTATCTGCTGCATGGTTTGTACAATTGTTTTTTTGGTTGTTTTTCTTGTCTTTAGTTGTTCATAGTTATGTGATGCATTGTATTTTCACTGTCTCCCAATAAATGCCCTAATACTGTTTTTCTCTATACCAGTTAAGTTCCTAGTTACCAGATTGGATGGTAGGAATTTAGGGCATGTCCTAGACAGATGAGGCAGTGTACCTTTGTGAATATAAAAAGTATGTAGAGGGTGGGTGCGGTACATGTTATTGGGTGACATTTATAAAGCAAATTAGTGACAAATTTAGACACAAATCAGAAAACCTATCAATTAACTACAGGTAATTATATTTGAATGTTTTGTGCACCTGTTATCCTGGGCAGAAAACTGTAAAAAATTGAACAGGTCCGTGATGATTTTAACCACTGAAGGCAAGACAGATTTTCCTCAAATGAGACAGATTTTCACCTAAAATAGGCACATGATTAAGTGGTCAGGGGCAGATTTTATTCTGTAACTGTTATTTTAGAGAAAATGAGCAAGTGTAAGTGTAATGATAAAACTGTCTCAAATCAGTCTAACTGGTCCTGTTTAGTACTGACTATCTGTGTGACAGAATTAATAAATGTCCCTTAATGAGTTATAACTATCCCATTGCTAATGTCTGTTGTGTGTGTATGTAAACTGCATGCATTTAAGGCCTTGTTCTTATATGTACAAACTGATGGGAAAAAAAAATGCAGAATTGATTTGCATAGAATACTTAGGTCTTGTTCACACTATGTGCAGAGGCCTGCAAGAACACAAATAAAACAATTGTCCTGTTCACACCCCAATGTTGGTGCCATGTGCATTTTTTTCTGTGCAGAAATATGCAACACAAAAGGTCTCTGCAGATACAGCTTCAGAAAAATGCATGTCTCTATATGTGGAGGAGGCCTTTCTATTGCTAAACATGGCATGTTATGTTTGTGAATATTAGGAGTTTCCAAATATAACTGCACCATAAATGTAAACTGCTGCATCTGAAAGTGCATCCTAACAACATATATCCTTACAGTATTTTTCCGTTTCCAAGCATAATCCATTTAGCCATTAGCTATCTTATAGCTAGTTTTATTCTTCCATGTCTTGCACTAATCTGTTTACCAGATGCACAAGTTTAGCTTTAAAATAGACAGTTGTTGCAATGCTGAACATCTACGATATGAAAACATTGCTATCCAACCGTTACACATATATAAGAAATGTAGTTATAATTCTGTCTTATCTCAGAGTTCCATTTATATTTTTCATACACATGGATGGTGTTCCTCAACATTCGCTACACCATCATGTCATAGTGTAAGAAAGATATCGACTAATCAGGCATCATTGCTCATGTGAGGAATACAAAGAACACTATAATATTATAAGATATTAAAAATGCGATGTAAAACAGAAAATTATCCATCCAAGTAAAATTAAGTGCATCTTTGTTAACATCTATTACATTGCATGTTTATGTGATTAGCCCCTATAAACACATTATTCCTCACTTTTACCATTTAATAAACAAAACATGAATACCTCCACAGAGAGAATCTCTTGCTTTCTTAAAATCTTTACTTTCTGGAGATGGCCATCAGCTACATTCTTTAAATGTAAACTAAAGACTTCAGGATCTTGCTGGTGATCCAATCTGTATCTAATCTGTAAACTTCCTAAAAAGAAACAGAGTACATTTTTATAGTCCAGAAGCCATAAAAAATCCTTTATTTCAAAGTGTGCAAAGCTGTGAAAACATTTCTGGTAAAGAAGTTTCAAGACCTAAGTAATTGTTTTGCTTGAACTACAACTTGCTAAGGCAGGTCTTCGCCTTCCAGGCCCTAGCTATTTAGACATCACTCACGGTGTAATTACAATTGTTTCAAAACTGATATACAGCATACAGAAGAAGTGGTCAACCATGGGTCAAGGTACAAGAAAGAAAATCAAGTTTCATGTGCAGGGAGTACAGCAGTACCCATCCTCCTCCAAAAGACACATTTGCCCCCAATAAATGTAGAGACTATATGATTTCAGTAACTGTTAAATTGACAAAAATTCCAAGTCCAATTTACAGTATTTAAAAAAAAAGCATTGACCTAGTATAGTTTGTTGGATTCCTGCCATATACCAAAATTGTTGTACCCTGAGTCTGTGGGGAACATTATACCAAAAGACATGTACACATTTGAGTCACATGGGCCCTCTGGGACCAACCTTATTATTGTCAGCTTTTTCTGCAGAATTATCTACTGTATTAGTTATGGCTGTTGGATTTGCCTCATCCAGCTTAAAAGATAAACATTTATAAAATATAATCCTGCAAATCCTCCTCCTGCCATATTAGATCATAGTGGGGAGATCCGTAAACATTCCTCTCTAATGATCAGGTCAAAATGTAGTTAGATATTT
Organism: Lithobates sylvaticus; assembly: GCA_028564925.1. Lineage (NCBI taxonomy): Eukaryota > Metazoa > Chordata > Amphibia > Anura > Ranidae > Lithobates > Lithobates sylvaticus. Next base: position 281,373,498 of record CM053026.1, read on the forward strand.
TGCAATGGATTTTGGAAGAAAGCTAGAGCAAGATTATGTTTGGTCAAGGTTTTTCCTTAAGGTCAACCAAAGAAAGTAGTCAGGATGTTTGCAGTTTTAGATGACCAAACCATTCATTTACTTGCAACTTCAGATGCATTTTCCTAAACCTTCCATACATATTTTTTTATTTCAGATATAAAAGAAACTGCAATAAATTCACTTTCCTACACTTACTGGGTTTGATTTACTAAAGGCAAATAGGATGACCACTTTGCAAGGGAAGTTGTACTTTGCAAGGAAACTTGACCCCAAGCTTACTAAATGATTTTAAGCTCTGCTGACTTCCATCATCCAATCAAGTGAAAACAAAAATGCATCTTTTTTAATTTTTCTTGCACATGATTATTCTTAGCAAAGTAAAATTATACTACATTTTCTAAGCTCTAGGACATATTCCCATGCAAACGGTGGCTTAAATTCCCTTGCAAACTGAACAGAAAATGTTCTTTAATATTTAACCCTATTGACTAGAACCAAATACCTAATGACAAATAAAAGATTCATGTAGCAGAAGACACTTTTTTTATTTGACTAGTTACATCCCACCAGTTGATAATGATGCCAAATTATGCTTCTACTCAGAAGAAACATTCAAAGGGTGCACAAAATACTTGAATAGTTTAATGGTTGGACCAATGGTACCAATGCCTAAAGGACTGAGTTAGGTTAAGTCGTTATTGCTGAGAAGAAGGGTCTGAACAGTTTGTGCTCCAACAAATTATCTTACAGGCAAATTAAAACTCAGGGAACCACTTTTGATAATTCTAGTAAGACAACACTTCAAACCACTGATGTTAACAGCAAGTCTCAGCATTTGAAGGAAACTTCAAATGCTGAGATCCTGTCCAACAATGTGGATGTTCTTCAGTTCATTGACCATGTAAATAGCGACTCTAAATCAGTACCTACTTCAATTGATGCTACTAAATTCCTCACAGAAGACCAGCTGCAACCTCAAGCTGTTCTGTCATTAACAAAACTGTACCTGACAACTGCAAAATCGTATTGTCACTTCACTCAAGGAATCCTAGCCAGAGCTGTAAAAACTGATTCTACAGTCTTGACCTGAGTTGCAACTTAGCAATTGATTCGTCCAGCAAGCCCAAGCTTATACAGCTGGCAGCTCAAATATCACACCAAGAACCACGCTAACCCTAAAAAAACTAAATCACCTACATCCTTTCTTTGCAAGCTGGAAACAGGATCTCCTAGACTTTCCAAGGAGTTGTTTCAACCAACTAGACAGTCCTACTTCCACCCATCAGCGACCTTGCAAGCTTTTCCCAACTTTAAGAAGTGACCTGATGTCTTTATGGACTGTTCCAGGATGTCAAGTTCAAGATATCAAAGACTCATCTGGGACTTCATCTTCACTTATCAACGTATTTGTTTCCAGCATTTACTCAATTTGACCTGTTCTGTTTATCTTTTGAGTACCACTGAGTCAGCTAAGGTTTGCCATGCTGTGGCCTCTCTGCCTTAAAGACAGGTTCTTTAAGGGATTATTTCAAGATTATATTTCTTAATTAACTTGTGTTCAAATGTTCATGTTTTAGGTCTAAGTCATCAATGCATGGTCTAATGTTTGTTTATACAGGGAAATCTAAAGATTTCAGGTGGAGGTGTTGTCTCCCAACTATTCTGTTTTTTATGCTCTTGCCATTGCATTACTTTGCATTGTTAATATTGCGTATCTACTGGTACCTAGTAGTAGTGTAATGACGACTACATTATTTGTACATTTGGTATGGTCATTGTAATTTTGGTGTTCAAAAACTATCTCTGTATTGTACATGGTGAAATAAAACCTTTTTAGGTACAACATCTATGTCTTGTTTGATAGTTAAACTATTTGTGGACAGGCTGAGTCAGGAAGTGGCCATACTGTCTGAAAAGTTTGATATCCATGGACGTATCTCATTGCCCAAAGAGTTGAGACAGAACTGCTCTACTTGCAGGTGCAGATCTCTCTTCAATAACATTGCCAACCCATGATGTCGTGTGCTCCCCATGAACCCCAAGTTGTAAGTAAGTAAGTTTTACAGTCAGCTTGCAGTTCACAGGAAACATGCATCCTAGGGTGACAACACTGCTGCTCCTATGAAAAGCTATGAAAAAAAGAAGTGGAAAAGAATAACACTACCGGAATGAGTAGAGAGCACATTTTTATTTTACTAAATGTTAGCTTTAGGTACACTTAAAAAAAATGATCTTGTGGTTGCATTTCAAGATTTGATTCCATGCGCTGCTGTCCTGGTTCAACTACCACTCCTGGCTTCTAAAAGTTGGGATAGGCAGTTCATTCTCTATTGTTTTAATAAATCTGCCGTTATTTAAACTCAGAGCTCACCTTTAAATGTAAAAATCTTCAATATGACTGCTGTTCTAATGCCTACTATTGAGTAATATTGAGCAGTCTGGGAAATTAAGATGTTTTTCACGTTTAAAAAAAACAAATCTTTTTACAAGTATGTTCATTTATTAATATCTCATTGTAGTGTACTTGTAAAAAAGAGTCAACCAACCATTATGATATTCCTATTTCTCTGTTAGATACAGGGTTCATCCTTTTTTTTTTTTTTTAAAGCACTAGGAAATATTAGCTCCACATTGACCATGGAACCCTAGAGTATTATAAGTGCAACTCTGCTGCGTCCCCTACCATGTTGTCATCTGGTATGTATCACCTTCAGTGTTAGAAGCCATAAATTAATGATTTATATAAAACACATGCCATGAGCAAAGCATTTGCACACAGCAAAATCAATGAAAAATAAACATTTTAATATAAGCTGTAGAAGGAGGACCCTGAGCTGAGCCATGGGGCCAGCCAGTTGAGATAAGGCATGCAGTTCCATCGGAAAACAATAGAATACAAATTTGCATGATTCCCCCATCAACACAGACAGTGCTGACAGGGGAATCCCTCCTGCCGAGCAATTGTCTGCTCCCAGCCATCCCTGCTAGGAGAAGACAGTGATTATTGCTAGTGGCTATAGCAGCCGCTAGTGATAATCACAAGTGAATCGAGCAGGCTGGTTGTACCTAAGTTGATCGATTGATCAACTTGGTACATTAAGCCTGCCCACATGTGGTTCAAATTTCAGCCAGTTCCTGCTGAACCAGCCTGAGATTCATGCCATCTATGGCCGGCCTCGTTTTTGAATCTCCACACAGCTCTGGGACATGGTGTAATGGTATAAAGGGGCTTAAAATGTTTGTTACCCCAACATTTCATCTTTTTGATATGTGTATGTTGTACCATATACTTTTATTAAAAAGTATCCAGTTCTCTTTGTATTTTTCTCTTTGTGTGAAATACCTTGTGATCCTGGCAGTCCTAATGCTTTCGTATTTCAAACTTACCAGGCTAAGCATAGAAGCACATCCTTTCCAGTGTGGTAGGTTTTCTGGCTGTGCTAGGAGTACAGCTTGCCTGTCCTCCAATGGCCAAGACTTGTGCTATCACACACCCCCTGCACAGCTCTTCACTGGGAAGTTCAGTGTATTGCTATTTCTCCCACCCCATCTCTTATGTGGCTGAGAACAGAGGTTATGTGATCATTAAAAAAAAGAACAAAAAGGTATTTATATTATATATATTATATATACACATACACACACAGTGCATACTGTTTTCAAGGTTAATTTTCCAAATGCCATGCCATATTATATCATATATATGAGTTGACAATGTGCTTACCATTTCTTGAAATGATGACTGAAAAATACTCCTTAGTATAAGTACTCACAAAAAATAATAAGCTTGGTGCTTGTGTTGTTTTAAAATTAAATGCAATACTTTCTTTAGCAGATATGCCTGCATTAGAAGAAAAAGGATGCAAGCTTGAATTTTTAGCTGTCGTGTGATTTTCTTGGAAATTGTAAGTTATTGATGATTCTGCTTGAAAATATGCTGAAATTTCTGCAAAAGAGGAAATTGAAAGTGGGTTTCATTTATTTTTGCTTTTCATATACGTAAGGAAATTGAAAATAAATAAATGTCTAGTATTCTTTATGTGTGCATCTGGGTGTATATAAATGATTTTTGCCACCTCTACTTTTGCACATTATTAGGATATATTAAGCAGTAATGAACAACAGGATCAGATGGATCACTCCATGTATCACATCATTAACAAACTTGCATGATCTTAGTTATCACTACATATTATAATGGAACTAGATGAGTGGCAGAATAACAATGGATCAATTTTCTGGGGGTTGTTTTACTAAAATTGGATAGTGCAAAATCTGGTGTAGCTGTGCATTAAAGCCAATCAGCTTCTAATGTCAGCTTGTTTAATTAGACGCCTTTCGCACTGGGGCAGTGCCGGTATTAGCGGTAAAGCACTGCTAGTTTTAGCAGCACTTTATTGCTGTTATAGCAGCATTTTGGCACCGCTAGCGGGGTGCTTTTAACCCCCCAGAAGGGGTTAAAAGTGCCCGCTTAGTGCTGCTTTCAAATCGCTTTTAAGGCGCTTTAAAAGCGGCGGCCATATATATCAATGGGCAGGGGCGGGTAGGAGCGGTGTACACACCGCCTCCGCACTGCCCCAAAGATGCTGCTTGCTGTCCTGCAAGCGCACCGCCCCAGTGTGAACGCACTTGGGCTGCAGAAGAGGCAGTTTACAGGCACTTTACAGGCACTATTTTTAGCGCAAAAATGCCTGTAAATCGACTCAGTGTGAAGGGGGTCTTAAGCTTTGACAGAAAATACTGGAAGCTGATTAGTTTCTATGCAGAGCTGAAGATTTTGCACTCTCCAGTTTAAGGCTGGCCATACATTATACAATTTTCTTGTATAACTTTCCTTTAGATTTACCAAAGGAGCATGTCAAACCTAAACACTTTTAATTTGCATGCAATCAGGTAGGCCCTTGCACTACATAGTTGAAGGTAAATCTAAAGTAAAAAATAATTTTCACTGGTTTACAAAATTAAATCTATTGGGGTTGATATAGTATATAAGCAGAGAATTTTGCCCTAAAATAATTAATAGTAACTTGGTTTATTGGATATGGTGTGTATATTTATTTTGAATACCTAATTATGTGCAATGGAAACATAAAATAATCCCGCCTGCCACCAAAAAACTGAGTTTACACATGTCTGGATGATTGAAGTGATCTTTATACGCTATTCTAAATTAACAGTCTTTACTTCTTATTTAAGAAAGAACCCCTGTGTTTTCTGGAATGAAGCTGAGTGGCTTTGAGCAGTGGTAGCCTTCGAGCTGCATGTGATGATAATGAAACAGCAGAGAAGACCCTCACTGGATATTAGTACTTGGAAATATTTTATCAATGTGCTTTTTTTATACACTACTTTCTTTCTTTTCTCTAAAGTACATGAATGACAGTGGCAAACTCATTTAAATGGCGCTTCCTAGCTTCAACAAAATCTAGACATGTATGTGTATGTAAGAGGGCTCCATAATGGTGCTTTGTTAATTCCTGTATCAGGAGGCCTTCTGTAGCCACCCTTAAGGCCCATACACACGATCAGACTTTTTGACAACAAACATGCAAATTAGCTGTTTTGGACCAACATCCGACCGTGTGTACGCTACATCGGACCAACTTTTTCAGTTTTCATCAGACTTTTGTTGGCTGTGCGAACGGACCAACTTTCTGCCAACAAAAGTCCGATGGAGCAAAGTCCTATCGTGTGTACAGAAAACCATAGGACTTTTGTACAAAGTAGCTCAGAACCAATGCAAAAGATCAGACAACAATACAAAAGTTGACCAAAGGTGGCGGTAAAGAGCAGAAAAACCACGTGATTTGGTGAAAGTTGGCTGAAAAAGTCCTGCTGTGTGTATGCAATACAAGTTCAGGGCCGACTCCCTTTGTACAAAAATCCACGGGAAAGTTTGTACAAAGTCCTATTGTGTGTATGAGGCTTTACACAGATTAGGCATATTGAACATCCCAGCTCACTCAATAATGGAATGTCTGGGTGAATGCTTTACTTAACTGTTGTTCATTTACAAAATCCAGTTAGTGGCATAACAGTTTTCCAAATAGATAATCACATCATCCTGCATGTAGGGGTTGGCTGCCAGTACTGAGTCTCTACATGGTTACTCTTCCAGTCTATTACCTGAAGGGATATTTCCCAGACCCAAGCTGGGGCCCGCATAGGGGAAGCCCAGTGGTAATCTCACCATCACAGGCTGGAGTCCTTCATGGTTCATTCACCACTCCCCTCACACTTTAAATATCCTATTTAGGGAGAGGAAGTACAGCCCGCACTGCTGAAGACAGGGTGAATACCTTCCTAAAATGGACACAACTCGCCGTTACAAGTACATATTAATATTCAAAATATGCAATTGACACTCACCTTTTTTACAAAATGCTCCAGTATATGCAGATAAGCTACAGTCACATGAAAATCCAGCCAGCTTTTCAAAACACTTCCCTCCATTGTGGCATAAGTTTCCATAGCTGCTACAATGTCCTGGACAGCCTGGTTTAATTCCTGGCGTCACTTTAGCCCTTTCTTCCAAATCAATGGCAATGCCATTTAATTTTAAAGAACGAATACATCCTAAAAATCCTTTCTGCCTTGAGGGAGTTCCGCCTGTTTAAGGAATAAAAAAAAAAGTCCAGAATACATACACATACAAAAGAGACTGCACAGTGGTTTATAGCTCTCAGTTAATCACTTCATTATAATGTACATGATAAACTAAATGGCTGCTTGTACTCTTTAAGCCTTTATTTGATCCAGTTGTTATGAAAAGGAGTATTGTCTGATAGGAATATTTATGAGTGCCATCTCCCAGTCTTGGACAATCTCAGAGATTACCACTGTTACCTCTCATGGTTTTGTCTAGTCTCTTACTGTCACTGACTTATACTTTCATGTGAAGCTATACAGGTAAACATTTTTGTACTTTGGCATCAAGCTCAGAACCAACTATGAGTTCATTATTTTTTTAAATACATTTTTATCAAGAAGTTCCATCACAAGTCACTTGATAGGTACTGCAGACTTGTGGAAAGTGCCCATGCACTCAGAGCTGTGAATATATAGCATCTTATATATGGCGACGATGGGGGTCATTTACTATAGCGATGCATCGCTAATTAGAACTAAAACGGTATTCACTATAGCTTTGGTAAAACATTACTTCCAAAATCGAATTTACTATAGTTCCCTGAAAACCAATAGCACCCAAACCCTTACTCTGCTAAAACCTAGAATAGTGCACATGGAAATAATGTTTAGAGCATGATGTAGTTGCATAAATGTTACTTAAATATGTGGTAGATTATTTAACCGCTAGCCGACCAGCCACCGCAGTTGTACTGCAGCAGCATGGCTCGGCTGCGCGAATCGCCGTTATGTCGGTAACATAAACGGCCACTGGGGGGCGCTTACGCGCGCCCCCCGCTCGCTCCCTGAGCCAATGCGAGTGCCTGGTGGTCTCGATCACGGCCGGGCTCCCGCGATCGTTTGGGGCACTCGGAGAACTGGGAGCTGTGTGTGTAAACGCACAGTTATTGGTTCTCTGAGCAGTGAACTGACAGATCGCCTGTTAGTTTCCCTGAACAGTCCCATCCCCCTTCAGTTAGAACACTCCCTAGGACACATATTAACCCCTTCATTGCCCCCTAGTGTTAACCCTTCACTGCCAGTGACATTTTACAGTAATCAATGCAATTTTAATCGCACTGGTCCCATAAATGTGTCAAAATTGTCCGACGTGTCTGCCATAATGTCACAGTCATGATAAAAATCGCTGATCTTTGCCATTACTAGTTATTATTATTATTATTAATAATATTATTATATTATTAATAAAATGCCATAAAACTATCCCCTATTTTGTAGACGCTATAACTTTTGCGCAAACCAATAAATATACGCTTATTGCGATTTTTTTTTAACCAAAAATATGTAGAAGAATACATATCGGCCTAAACTGAGGAAAAAAAAGTTTTTTTACAGATTTTTGGAGATATTTATTATAGCAAAAAGTTAAAAATAATGTTTTTTTTTTTCAAAATTGTCGCTCTTTTTTGTTTATAGTGCAAAAAAAATAAAAACCGCAGAGGTGATCAAATACCACCATAAGAAAGCCGGGGCCTCTACGGGTGAACATGTCCAAGTCACTAGCGTTAAATATAACATTACCCCCGGATAGCCTTAAACAGCTCACAACCAATTTCGCCTTCCCTTGGGCCTCCGCAACACTACCCTATCTAGGCATTAAATTAACGCCTGACATAAACGGACTCCTCACAGCCAACTACCCGGTTATGATACAAAAATGTAAAAGAGATCTGGAAAGGTGGTCCAAATGTGGTCTATCCTGGCTGGGCAGGCTTCACGCAGTCAAAATGACCCTACTTCCACGTATGCTCTATCTATTCCGCTCGCTGCCGATTCCGTTTCCCAAGCAATTCCTCAACAAGTTACAGTCGGACATATTACACTTCATCTGGGGGAATAAAGGGTATAGGTGCCCCTCAGAAACACTTTACCGCTTGAGATCACAAGGAGGCTTAGGTCTTCTCTTAGGTCTTCTGCTTAGGTTCTTCCCTTATCTCTGGAAATACTATCAGGCAGCACAGTTAGCTCAAATCTCTACAGCATTCTCACAGTACTCGAAACCAGATTGGCTGTCTATGGAAAAGCAAGCCATCCCCTCAAATACCATAGATTTCCTTTTGGGGTGCAAGCCTAGGCTCAGACCGGCAGTTATGGCGCCTACTCTCTCACACTCACTGGCCCTCTGCTCCAAACTCTTCACTCTACCTACCATCATTTCCCCAATAAGGCCACTGTCGCACCTATTTCATAATCCAGATTTCAAACCGGGGATGGAAATTCAAGCCTTTAAATGGTGGACCGACAAAGGCCTCTATAGGATAGGACACTTCTTCTCCCCATCAGGCCCCATTTCCCTGACACATTGTCAGAAAAAGCTGGATATGCCTAACTCCGAACTCTTTAGGTTCTCACAGATCTCTCATTTCCTCCATTCAATATGGACCAATAATCCCTTGCCCCCTACTATCACTACCTATGAACACTGGTGTGTCAATCTAATGGATCAGAGGGGAGGCATCTCTATGATCTATGCAGCACTGATGCATAGGGAAACTAAACCCTCTTATGCCCGAGCCTGGGAAGCAGACGTGAATAACACTTGGGACACCGCAACTTGGTTTCGAGCCACGGACAGAGCTTTCAAAGGTATTCTTAATGTTTCTCTTATTGAGGCTAGTCTGAAGGTTCTGATAAGGTGGTACTATGTTCCCTCCAGGCTGGCCAGGTTGTTTCCGGGTACTCCACCGGTCTGCTACAGGGAATGCGAGATGGAGGGTTCTATGCTTCATATCTGGTGGACCTGCCCTCGCATCAGATCGTATTGGCGGAAAGTATTCCGTACAATCAGCACCTTAACAGGCATCGCAGTACCGCCTCACCCTAACTCAGCTCTGTTCAATCACCCAATATCTGGACTCTCTAAAGCATTTCAGACCCTATCCTTTTTCATTTTACTGGGGGCCAAAATGACTCTGGCCAAAGCCTGGAGGAAACATTCTGTCTCCTTTCAGCTCTTTAAAGCAAAAGTATCATGGATCATGGCTCAGGAACAGATTGTAGCCAAACTGGATGACAAGCTGGAGAAATTCCAGAACATATGGGAACCATGGGCCACTTTCTGTAACATTTCCCTAATCCCTGGACTTCCACCTGGTATGACGATCTATGGGAACACTAGCTGACTCTCCTTTCCAACTCCCCACCCTCTCCCCCTCACACGTTTCTCCCTTCTCTTCCTATACTGCCTCTCTTGGCTAGGATAACTTAAATCTTACCGGACATTAGGCTCCACGGGCACGACTGAACGACACTACTGTCTGGTAGGATCCTGTTCATGTCAAGACGTAACCTGAACCTGGGGAGGACACCTGGTGGTTTCCACTCCTGGGTGACAGCATGATCCCTTTCGGGGCACCCGGGAATCTGGGATCTCCCAGACCCCTCCTATGCCTGACCCTTTAAGATGACATGTAGGACATTATACAGGGAAGGAACCTTCCTGTACTCCCTTAATTCAAATTGAATGGTTATGTTTCATTGCTTCATGTGACCAGATCTTTCTACCTGTGGCACCACATCTTTTGTATTTAACTGTTATTATACACATGTTCTTATCTACATGCATTTTGATGTTCTGTTATTGCAAAATTTTTCAATAAAAAATTATTCAACGAAAAGAAAGCCGGGGCTTAAGCGGTTAAAGATAATCTGCTTTTAAACTGTGTGAAAAAGTGATTTCTTCACTGAAATATCTTTATAAGTCTGAGAAGAGATAAATTCCCTGTTTTTTTACAACTATGTGCCAACACAACTGAGCATGTTCAGACCTGCAAATAGCTCTCATTTTAGCACAATGTCTTTTTTTACAGGGAGCTAAAGTAAATACCAGAATGAGTGCTGTGTTAAAGAGCATTTTTTTGGGAGGGAAAATCTGCGCTATTATAGTCCAATGCAAGTTTTAGCCATTGATTCTAATAGTACAATTGTAACTTCCCCAAATAAATCCTTTTAATGTTGAGATGAAATGTATCTTTCTCTGAAATAAATTTTCCTTTGCAACATTGTTGCTTCTACTTCAACTTTTTTGTTTTTAAAGGGGTTGTAAAGGTTCATTTTTTATTTTCTAAATAGGTTCCTTCAAGCTAGTGCATTGTTGGTTCACTTACCTTTTCCTTAGATTTCCCCTTCTAAATGTTTTTTTTCTTTGTCTGAATTTCTCACTTCCTGTTTCTCCTCAGTAAACTTCACACCATCATCCGAGCAGTGTTTAGTCAGCCAGAACAGCTTACTGAACAGCTTACTGAGGAGGAACAGGAAGTGAGAAATTTAGACAAAGAAAACAAAGAAAAAAAAACATTTGGAAGGGAAATCGAAGGAAAAGGTAAGTGAACCAACAATGCACTAGCTTAAAGGAACCTATTTAGAAAATAAAAAACAAACCTTTACAACCCCTTTAAGAATGCTAGAATGTGGAATGTTTTGATGTTTTGGTAAAATATATTTTTCTCTGTCACTTTCACTTGTTGCTCTCCATCTCACAACAATCTTTACCTAAACTCAAACCACAAACAATACCATCGTTGATGCAAATTTAAAATGAGTCACAATTTTTTGTGCTTTTTATTATTTCCAAATAATCATAATTTGAGCACAAAAAATGTGATGTCTTTACCAACATCATACATCAAAATGTAATTCCCAAAAATGTAAGGGTAACATCACTATTCTACACTGACCCACAAAGAACCACCAAATATCACAAAATAAATCAAGAATAATAACTCTTGAGTAATATAATTCCATCACCTTTATGTCCAAAGAAATGCAGTATTTATGTATAGGAGGTTTTCACATGTGGCAGCTCTGTGGCTTAGAGGTTAGGGCTTTTGCTTAGTATCCCTAAGCGTCTCAAATCCCAAACATGCTGCTTCGTGTAGAGAAGTTGTCTCATTGCCCAGGTCCTAAAACTATGTCTAAATGTTGTATTTATGAGTAGGAGGGTTCCGCCACCATTGTAAATCTTGCCAGATAAACTATCTAGCCAAAAGTATTGGGACACCTGCCTTTACACACACACAGGAACTTTAATGGCAGCCCAGTCTTAGTCCATAGGGTTAAACATTGATTTGGCCCACCCTTTGCAGCTAGAACAGCTTCTGGGAAGGCTAGGAAGGCTGTCCACAAGGTTTAGTGTGTCTATGGGAATGTTTGACCATTCTTCCAGAAGTACATTTATGAGGCCAGGCACTGATGTTGGATGAGAAGGCCTGGCTTGCAGTCTCTGCTGTAGTTCAGCCAAAAGGTGTTCTATCATGTTGGAGTCAGGACTCTGTGAAAGCCAGTCAAGTTCCTCCACCCCAAATTCGCTCATCCGTGTCTGTATGGACCTTTCTTTGTGCACTGGTGTGCAGTCATGTTGGAACAGGAAGGGGCCATTCCCAAACTGTTCCCATAAAGTTGGGAGCACAAAATTGTCCAAAATGTATGCTGATGCCTTAAGAGTTCCCTTCACTGGAACTAAGAAGCCCAACCCCTGAAAAACAACCTCACATCATAATCCTCCCTCCACCAAATGATTTGGACCAGTGCACAAAGCAAGGGCCATAAAGACATGGATGAGTGAGTTTGGGGTGGAAGAACTTGACTGGCCTGCACAGAGTGCTCACCTCAACACAACAGAACACCTTGGGGATGAATTAGAGTGGAGACTGTAAGCCAGTCCTTCTCGTCCAACATCAGTGCCAGTGCCTGACCTCACAAATGCACTTATGGAAGAATGGTCAAACATTCTCATAGACACACTCCTAATCCTTGTGGATAGCATTCCCAGAAGAGTTGAAACTGTTATAGCTGCAAAGGGTGGGCCAAATACATTTTTTTTTTTTTTTCTTTTTAAATCAATATTTTTTATTGAATTTCAAAACTTACAATACATTTTGAACCCTACGGACTAAGACTGGGATGCCATTACAGTTCATGTGCGTATAAAGACATGTGTCCTAATACTTCGGACAATATGTTGTATATTGCTTGCGACACTGAGCATGGCTATAGTCTTAGGACTGGTTCGCACCACAGAGATGCAGACAACATGTGTGAGGCTGTCCCCTAGCTTAATGGGTATCAATTCTGTCTAGCAGCACTGGGGTTGCTGGTTCAATTCCCCAACATCTTAAAGCTTGTGTTGAAGTTTATGTTCTCTCCCTCCCTTTTATTTGTCTCCTGTCGAAATAGTCTCTAATGTAAGAAAGTTAGTTTTGGGCTTTAGATTGGAAGCCTGTTCACAAGTTCTGGTGCAAACCGGGGGTGTTCGGCTCATCCCTACCTAATAGCCAATGGCACATGAGCATGGTTGGTACCATAATATTAATGCCTCAAATGCAAAACATTATTGTATACAATGAAAAGAATCAAACATTAGTAATAGGGTTGAGCTAACCCGAACTGTAAAGTTCGGGTCCGTACCGGACTTTTGGGTGTCCGGGACCTGGACCCGAACTATTGGCTGTAAGTTCAGGTTCGGGTCCGGTGTTCGGCGATGTATTGGCGCCTTTTTAACAGCTGCAGGGCAGCCAATCGACACTAGTTTCACTAGTGTGCCCGTAGAAGCCATCACAGCCATGCCTACTAATGGCATGGCTGTGATTGGCCAGTGCACCATGTGACCCAGCCTCTATATATAGTCCAGACACACAGCACACAGCGTCATTCTGCTTTAGACAGGTTCCTGTGCTGCTGAGAGAGAGGATTTTTAGGAGTTAGTGTGATAAAGTCAGTCAGTCAGTCAGTCCACATTCCTTTAATTTTCTTCTAATTAGTTAGATCAGTGAGCGATCTAGATAGCTACAGTAGGGAGTTTCTTTATTAAGCAAAAGAAAGAGGCAGAGAGAATTATTGAAGAGATTCCTAAATCAATTGTACCCTGGCTAGGGTGCAGTGCAGTCTTTTAACAGTGCCATGAGGCCAGTGCCAGACAAAATATAAAAGTTTTACCTGCAAGCTCAGTGCAATATTAGGACCAACACTGCATATAGTAAGAGATACACCATAGTCTGTGTGTATTCTGCTATTGGAAAAACATTGCAAAAAATTTAATTTTGCTGTTTTTTTTTCCCCAATAGCATTTTCTGCGTGTTCATACACACTTTACATACTGTCCGTGTATTCTGATATTGGAAAAACATTGCAAAAAAATTTAATTTTGCTGTGTTTTTTTTTCCCAATAGCATGTTCTGCGTGTTCATACATACACGCTGTAGATACTGTCCGTGTATTCTGATATTGGAAAAACATTGCAAAAAAAAATAATTTTGCTGTGTTTTTTTTTCCCCAATAGCATTTTCTGCGTGTTCATAAACGCTTTACATACTGTCCGTGTATTCTGATATTGGAAAAACATTGCAAAAAAATTTAATTTTGCTGTGTTTTTTTTTTTCCCAATAGCATTTTCTGCGTGTTCATACATACACGCTGTAGATACTGTCCATGTAATCTGATATCGGAAAAACATTGCAAAAAAATTTAATTTTGCTGTGTTTTTTTTTCCCAATAGCATTTTCTGCGTGTTCATACATACACGCTGTAGATACTGTCCATGTAATCTGATATTGGAAAAACATTGCAAAAAAATTAAATTTTGCTGTGTTTTTTTTTCCCAATAGCATTTTCTGCGTGTTCATACATACACGCTGTAGACACTATCCGTGTATTCTGATATTGGAAAAACATTGCAAAAAAATTTAATTTTGCTGTGTTTTTTCCCCAATAGCATTTTCTGCGTTTTCATAAACGCTTTAGATACTGTCCGTGTATTCTGATATTTGAAAAACATTGCAAAAAAATTTAATTTTGCAGTGTTTTTTTTTTTTTTTCCCAATAGCATTTTCTGCGTTTTCATGAACGCTTTAGACACTATCCGTTTATTCTGATATTGGAAAAACATTGCAAAAAAATTTAATTTTGCAGTGTTTTTTTTCTTCCCAATAGCATTTTCTGCGTTTTCATAAACGCTTTAGACAATATCCGTTTATTCTGATATTGGAAAAACATTGCAAAAAAATGTAATTTTGCTGTGTTTTTTTTTCCCAATAGCATTTTCAGCGTTTTCATAAACGCTTTAGATACTGTCCGTGTATTCTGATATTGGAAAAACATTGCAAAAAAATAAAATTTTGCTGTGTTTTTTTTCCCAATAGCATTTTCTGCGTGTTCATACATACACGCTGTAGACACTATCCGTGTATTCTGATATTGGAAAAACATTGCAAAAAAATTAAATTTTGCTGTGTTTTTTTTTCCCAATAGCATTTTCTGCGTGTTCATACATACACACTGTAGATACTGTCCATGTATTCTGATATTGGAAAAACATTGCAAAAAAAATTAATTTTGCTGTGTTTTTTTTTCCCAATAGCATTTTCTGCGTGTTCATACATACACGCTGTAGATACTGTCCATGTATTCTGATATTGGAAAAACATTGCAAAAAAAATTTAATTTTGCTGTGTTTTTTTTTCCCAATAGCATTTTCTGCGTGTTCATACATACACGCTGTAGACACTATCCGTGTAGTCTGATATTGGAAAAACATTGCAAAAAAATTGAATTTTGCTGTGTTTTTTTCCCCAATAGCATTTTCTGCGTTTTCATAAACGCTTTAGATACTGTCCGTGTATTCTGATATTTGAAAAACATTGCAAAAAAATTTAATTTTGCAGTGTTTTTTTTTTTTTTTTCCCAATAGCATTTTCTGAGTTTTCATAAACGCTTTAGACACTATCCGTTTATTCTGATATTGGAAAAACATTGCAAAAAAATGTAATTTTGCAGTGTTTTTTTTCTTCCCAATAGCATTTTCTGCGTTTTCATAAACGCTTTAGACACTATCCGTTTATTCTGATATTGGAAAAACATTGCAAAAAAATTTAATTTTGCTGTGTTTTTTTTCCCAATAGCATTTTCTGCGTGTTCATACATACACGCTGTAGACACTATCCGTGTATTCTGATATTGGAAAAACATTGCAAAAAAATTAAATTTTGCTGTGTTTTTTTTTCCCAATAGCATTTTCTGCGTGTTCATACATACACGCTGTAGACACTATTTGTGTATTCTGCTATTGGAAAAACATTGCAAAAATATTTAATTTTGCAGTGTTTTTTTTTTTCCAATAGCATTTTCAGCGTTTTCATAAACGCTTTAGATACTGTCCGTGTATTCTGATATTGGAAAAACATTGCAAAAAAATTAAATTTTGCTGTGTTTTTTTTTCCCAATAGCATTTTCTGCGTGTTCATACATACACGCTGTAGATACTGTCCATGTATTCTGATATTGGAAAAACATTGCAAAAAAATTGAATTTTGCTGTGTTTTTTTCCCCAATAGCATTTTCTGCGTTTTCATAAACGCTTTAGATACTGTCCGTGTATTCTGATATTTGAAAAACATTGCAAAAAAATTTAATTTTGCAGTGTTTTTTTTTTTTCCCAATAGCATTTTCTGAGTTTTCATAAACGCTTTAGACACTATCCGTTTATTCTGATATTGGAAAAACATTGCAAAAAAATGTAATTTTGCAGTGTTTTTTTTCTTCCCAATAGCATTTTCAGCGTTTTCATAAACGCTTTAGATACTGTCCGTGTATTCTGATATTGGAAAAACATTGCAAAAAAATTTAATTTTGCCGTGTTTTTTTTTCCCAATAGCATTTTCTGCGTGTTCATACATACACGCTGTAGACACTATCCGTGTATTCTGATATTGGAAAAACATTGCAAAAAAATGAAATTTTGCTGTGTTTTTTTTTCCCAATAGCATTTTCTGCGTGTTCATAAACACTTTAGACACTGTACGTGTTTTCTGCTATAGACAAAAACACCCATTTAGGGCTAGATCATAAATTTTGAAAATATGAGGAGATCATCAAAAAGGGGACGTGGCCCGGGTCGTGGTGCTGCTGGTGGTGCTCCTGTTGCAGGGAGAGGATGTGGTCGATCTGTGCCAGCTAAACGCACTAGTGAAACACCTTCCTCAGGTGCGAGTAGGCGACAGAGCCTGCAGCAGTATTTTGGCGCGCCTAATGAGGCTGTACGAATGTTGAGGCCAGGACAAGTATAGGCGATAGTAGATTGGGTTGCTGACAGTGCCTCCGGTTCCTTCACATTGTCTCCCACCCAGTCTCCTGATGAAAGTTAATAATTTTTTCCAGAAAGTGCGTATTCTGGGGTATTCCCACCATATGTGCGGCATCGTGCCGTTGAGTTTCTGAGGTTCTTAATGACTTCCTGTACCTCTTCTGCTGAGAAGGGGGCCTCCAGCATTTTATTTTTATTTTTTATTTTTTTTATGTTATTTTAAATTATTTCCCTATCCACATTTGTTTGCAGATCACTTGCCATGCTCTTAACAACATTTTGTTGCCATTTGCAGCCCTCTAGCTCTTTCCATTACTTTTTTACAGCCATTTTAGTGTTCAAAAGTCCGGGTCCCATTGACTTCAATGGGGTTTGGAGTTCGGGGTCAAGTTCCGTCCCGAACCCTGACTTTTTTCCGAAGTTCGGCCGAACCCACGGAACCCGAACATCCAGGTGTCCGCTCAACTCTAATTAGTAATAGTATTTTCCATGGGCGATTATGCGCAGCTCCATAGCTTAGTGGTATGTCCTGCTACCTTCAAAGGTTGAAGCCATGGGTTTGAATCCCACCAATGGTATCACCTCCTGAAAATGTACATTGTACTCAGCAGCATAATTAGCAAATGCACATCAGATTGTTTTATTCCATAATTTTAACTCTTCAAATGCATGCAATAGTATGTAATTATTCAAAAATATTATGGTGTGGTATTCCAAAAATCCAGCTATTCAAAAATCAAGGAAAAAAAAAAACGCGTAGTGTCCCCCCCCCCATTGCATACCAGGCCCTTCGGATCTGGTATGGACTTTAAGGGGAACCCAACAGCAAAATTTAAAAAAAAATGACATGGGGTCCCCCCAAAATCCATACCAGGCCCTTAAAGATTAAGTAAACCCTGGAGGGTTTTACTTCCTCTTTATTTCCCTGCAAAGGTTAAAGCATAATGGGCTATGCATCGCAGGACAGGACCTAGGTCCCCATACACTTTTTATGGCAAAAAACTTGCATATAACTGGCACATAAGCCTTCAGTGAGAACTTTGGATTTTGTAGGTTTGAGCCCCATTGATATCCACTATTCGCGCATATGTGATCTGACAGACATGTTTGCCGACAATAGCGCTGCTTTTTATTTGCATTAGCGCCCAGTTTCTGAGACTTGAAGTCTTAATTGGCATTAATTGGGTGCTATTTTCCGGGACTGCAGTATCATTTATCGGCGCTATAGTAAATGACCCCTTATGTTTGTTGTTTCTGAAAACATAAATACATTCCTACTACATTTTAACTGTAACATTTCACAAACTGTTTGCAAAAGTAAAAATCTATTGTTACAGAGTCTCTTTGCCTACTTGAACTTGTTATACATTTTGCAGTAAACCCACATCCAAAGCAAATGTTCAATTACAAGCTCATTATTGATTATGATATAAAGGAAAATGTATTTTCCATGCAGTACAGACTGGTCTGTATTCAACGCCTCCTATATCTTAACTTAATTCTTCTTCCCCTCTGTATTAATGAAATTTAGAGCTTGCATTTCCCTGAAATTTCAGCAACATGTAAGCAAAATGCAATAGAGCTAATGGGGAAGTGAAAATTAGGCTTGTTTTGGTAATTTTTAATGATGAAGTGGGCACCATTTACGGTAACTGTCTTTGACCTGTTCATCATTAAATTTTTTTTTTAAATAGAAGCAAAAGCAAATGTGGAAAGAGATGTGAAATACAAAGCAAATGTACACAAATAATATAATACACAATAAAAGGGGAAAACACACAAAAAACATCAAATCAACAAAACTACCTTAACCACTTTAAGACCAGCCTCGTTTTGGATTTTAGGTGTTTACATGTTTAAAACAGTTTTTTTTGCTAGAAAAAAACTTAGAACCCCCAAACATTATATATTGTTTTTTTTCTAACACCCTGGAGAATAAAATGGCGGTCGTTGCAATACTTTTTTTCTCACCCTATTTGCGCAGCGGTCTTGCAAGCGCACTTTTTTTGGAAAAAATTCACTTTTTTGAATAAAAAAATAAGACAACAGTAAAGTTAGTCCAATTTTTTTATATATTGTGAAAGATAATGTTACGCCGAGTAAATTGATACCTAACATGTCACACTTCAAAATTGCGCCCGCTCGTGGAATGGCATCAAACTTTTACCCTCAAAAATCTCCATAGGCGACGTTTAAAAAATTCTACAGGTTGCATATTTTGCGTTACAGAGGAGGTCTATGGCTATAATTGTTGCTCTCGCTCTACCGATCGCGGCGATACCTCACATGTGTGGTTTGACCACCGTTTTCATATGCGGGCGCTACTCACGTATGCGTTCGCTTCTGCACACAAGCTCGTCGGGACGGGGCGCTTTAAAAAAAATTTTTTTTTTTTGTTTTTCTTATTTATTTTTCTTGATTTTATTTATTTTTACACTGTTTTTAAAAAAAAATTAATTGGCTCACTTTTATTCCTATTACAAGGAATGTCAACATTCCTTGTAATAGAAAAAAGCATGACAGGTCCTCCTAAATATGAGATCTGGGGTCAAAAAGTCCTCAGATCTCATATTTGGACATCAATGAAAAAAAAAAAAAAAAAAAAATGACATTTGAAAATTCCTCTTTAAGAGGTATGGGCGGAAGTGACGTTTTTGACGTCACTTCCGCCCTCCTATGGTATAGAGATGAGTGGCGGCCATCTTAGCGTCACTCATCTCTATGCACAGGAGGGGAAAGGACCCGATCGCCTCCGTCGCTGCCGACGGTTCCGGTAAGCGGCGGAAGGCGCGGGAGAGCGGTGGGAGGGGGGGGCACCTCTTCCGCCGCCGATAACGGTGATCTCGCTGCGAATCCGCCGCGATGACCACCATTATCGGACAGCCGACCGGCGCCTGAAGAGATGGATATCTCGGTTTTGGCAGCAGCTGCTGCCGTTACCGAGATATCCCTCTTCAAAAAAGGGACGTACATCGTCATCGGAAAGTGGTTAAAGGGTAAGTCCACTTTTATGGGGAAAAAAATTGCAAAAAAAGTAACCACCTCAATATTGGACTCCTTCACACAGCAAAATTAAATTTTTTTTGCAATGTTTTTCCAATATCAGAATACACGGACAGTATGTAAAGCGTTTATGAACACGCAGAAAATGCTATTGGGGGAAAAAAAAAAAACAGCAAAATTAAATTTTTTTGCAATGTTTTTCCAATAACAGAACATACGAACAGTATCTACAGCGTGTATGTATGAACATGCAGAAAATGCTATTGGAAAAAAAAAAAAACACAGCAAAATTTTATTTTTTTGCAATGTTTTTCCAATATCAGAATACACGGACAGTATGTAAAGCGTGTATGAACACGCAGAAAATGCTATTGGGGAAAATTTATATTCTAAAATCACAGTTTATATATGGGCATATATCTTCTGCAGTGGTTACCAGGCTGCTTGCTTCCAAACTGATCCACAAGTGCACCACAGTGCACCTGTGGGTTATCTGCACTGAGCCATAGACTTCAAGCATAATTATTCATGTGGAATGTATGTTCCTTGCTAAAAAACATAATTTTTTATCAAGTTGTTATGGGTAAAGTTCCGCTTTAATACAAGTACAACTAGAAGTGGCTCTTGAAAATAGCATTCCAATTGTGTGCCATTCTTTATCATTCAGTTAATTAAATGCAACAGATTTGATAGTCATAAAATGCAAATTATTTGAGCTGGCTTCTTGAGGGTTTCCAGTTTAAGACTAGCACTCAGCTCCTAACAAACTGAATTAATTTAAAAGAAAGACAATTAATTGTATTTTCCTCTACTTAACTACATACTTACATCTATTTCATGTCAAGTAAGGGTATGTTCAATCAGTAAACTATTTAGAATATTGTATTACCTAAATGATGACTAAATGATGACTAATGATGATTTAACCACTTCAATATCATGAACTTTTACCCCCTTCCTGCCCAGGCCAATTTTCAGCTTTCAGTGCTGTTGCACTTTGAATGACAATTATGTGGTCATGTAACACTGTATCCAAATTATATTTTTATAATTTTTTGAGACAGATAAAGCTTTTTTTTGGTGGTATTTAATCACCACTGGGATGTTTTATTTGTTTTGCTTAACAAACAAAAAATAGAGAAAATTAAAAAAAAAAATTTTTCTTAGTTTCTGTTATAAAATTTAGCAAATAAGTAATTTTTGGTTGTCACTGATGGGCACTGATAAGGATGCACTGATGGGTACTGTTGGGGCTGCACTGCTAGGCACTGCTAGGCACTGGTGAGGCTGCACTGATGATTTTTTCTCCTATTCATCTTCTACTAATCCACACACTTTCTGAGTTTATGATGTGATAGTACTATTTTTCTGTACTCATGTACTTATTTACAGTTTGCAGTTTATTTACAGTTTGACTGAGGGTTGTCCACTGGTGTGTTGCTTGATAGCTGATTGCCTGATGGAGATTGTTCTGGTGCATTTTTGTAGATTTTGGGTCATAACATCCCATTGTTCTTGAAATTAAAGGGATGTTCCGGCCACAATTTTTAATTTTTTTTTGTCAGCAGCTACAAACACTGTAGCTGCTGACTTTTAATAAGGACACTTACCTGTCCAGTGAGCCCGCAATGTCAGCCCCCCAAGGCAGATCCATTGGATCGGCTGACAGCACCGCCATCTTAACGAAGGGAAACAGGCAGTGGAGCCTTGCGGCTTCACTGCCCGTTTCCTACTGCGCAGGCACGAGTCACACTGCGCTTTGTGAATGGACCCATTGTTTTCTGGCGCAGCTTGCCAAAGAGGAGGAAGCGCCACGGAATAGGAAAAGGCAGGTTAGGAAGACTGCCTAGCAACAGGGGTTTCTGGTAAGTTAAAAACAAAAAAAAATTCAAATGTTTTTTTTTTTTAATTTTAAGAATATTAATGCAATTTTTTATTTTAGGGTGGCCCTCCGCTTTAAGAATGGTCCAGGTCAGTCCCTCACTGGAGCATAGGTTTGGATTTTTCTGGCATGCAAAATTCATTAAGATTTTCATAGTCATCAATCCTCTATCCCTTGGGGAGGATAAACATATTTGTTTAAATTGTGAAATGAGAGTATAAAGGGTGAGAGAATAATATTTTTGATAGAATTGTCTGATTTTTGTATAATTTGTTTATTCTGATTGTGGGAGGTTATATTCTGTTTGTAAGTCTGTAAAAGAGCAAAATTCATTGTATAGGGTAAATGATCTTAAATTAGTTAGTTTGTGGGATTACCATATAGTCAATGAATTTTGGTTGTTGTAAGCGGGGGGGGGGGGGTGTTGGGGATCTCACAGCATACTAATACATTATGACTTAACCCTGTATGTTTGTTTTAGTGGTAGTTGCTACCCATTTAACCGAAACACAAACAGCTGCATAGAAGGGTTAAAACTGAGTGAGGAACAGCTAAACTATGGTGAGGTCCTGGAAGACAGTTTCATGTCACAGGTCATACATCATGGCAAGACTGAGCACAACAGCAAGACACAAGTCGATATACTGTATCAGCAAGGTCTCTCCCAGAAAAAGATTTTGATTGTAGACTGGGGTTTCAATTTGTGCTGTTGAAGCTCGTTTAACCGCTTCCCGACCGCCTCATGTAGATATACGTCTACAGAATGGCACGGGCAGGCAAAAGCATGTACGGGTACGTCCCCTTTAATTTGGGAGCTCCGTGACCACGGCCGCGGGACCAGCGGACCCGATCGCCGCTGGTATCCCGCGATCGGGTTACGGAGCTGAAGAACGGGGAGAGGTCTATGTAAACAAACCTCTCCCCGCGCTTCCTACACTGACTGTCAGTGATCTGCGGTTCCCTGTCATCGGGAACGCCGATCAATGACGTCAGACGTACAGCCACGCCCCCCTACTGTAAAAAAACACAACACGTCCCACTGACTCCTCCCCGCCCCCTAGTGGTTAACCCCTTCACTACAACTGTCATTTACATAGGAATCAGTGCTATTTAAATAGCATTGATTTCTGTATAAATGACAAATGTCCCAAAAATGTGTCAAAAATGTCCGATGTGTCCGCCATAATGTCGCAGTCACAATAAAAATCGCTGATCACCGCCATTACTAATAAAAAAAAAAATATTAATAAAAATGCTATAAAACTATCCCCTATTTTGTAAACGCTATAACTTTTGCGCAAACTAATCAATAATCGCTAATTGCGATTTTTTTTACCAAAAATATGTAGAAGAATACGTATCGGCCTAAACTGAGGAAAAAAAATGTTTTTTTATATATTTTTTGGGGATATTTATTATAGCAAAAAGTAAAAAATATTGCATTTTTTTCAAAATTGTCGCTCTATTTTTGTTTATAGCGCAAAAAATAAAAACCGCAGGGGCGATCAAATACCACCAAAATAAAGCTCTATTTGTGGGAAAAAAAGGATGCCAATTTTGTTTGGGAGCCACGTCGCACGACCGCGCAATTGTCAGTTAAAGCGATGCAGTGCCGAATCGCAAAAAGGGGCCTTGTCCTTTGGCTGCCAATTGGTCCGGGGCTGAAGTGGTTAAAGAAGCACAAAGAAACAGGCAATGGTTGGCCAAGGAAACTTAATGCAGCAGATGAAAGGTACTTTATGCTTACTTTCCTTTGACAACAGGAGACGTCCAACAGTCCCATCAGCACAGGACTGTCAGAAACCAGTGAGATCCAGATACAACCATCTACTGTCTGGTCAAGTCTGGGCAGAAGTGGTCTTCATGGAAAAATTGTATCCAAAAAGCCATAAGCTAAGCGACTCAACTATACATAAAAACATAGTAACTGGGGTGCAGAAAAATGGCAGCTGGTCTTCTGGACTGATGAGTCAAAATTTGAAATATTTGGCTGTATCAGGAGACAGTTTGTTCACTGAAGTACTGGAAAGCGGTACAATAATGAGTATCGGCAGGAAACAGTGAAGCGTGGTGGAGGTTCCCTGCGAGTTTGGGGCTGTATTCCTGCAAATGGAGTTGGAGATTTGGTCTGGATCAATGGTGTCCTTAATGCTAAGAAATACAGTCAGATAATATTCCATGATGCCATATCATTAGGGAAGCATGTGATTTGCCCGAGATTTGTTTGAGCCCAAACATATAGCCAATGTCATTAAGAACTATTTTTATCATAAAGAAGAACAAGGAGCCCTGGAAGTGATGGTTTGGTGCCCACAGAGCCCTGATCCCAACATCGTTGAGTCTGGGATTACCTGAAGAGACAGAAGGATTTTAGACAGCCTACATCCAGAGAAGATCTGTGGTTAGTGCTCCGAGATGTTTGGAACAACCTACCTGCTGATTTCCTTTAAAAAGTGTGCAAGTGAACCTAAAGGTTCAATTGAAGTTGTAGCATATATATACTGTGTAGATATTAATAAATATATATATATATATATATATATATATATATATATATATATATACAAAATTGCCTGATACATGTTATTAATATCTTGCTCTGGTGTAAAACAAGATCAAGCCATCAAGTAATTGATAATACTTGCACTCTTTCTGAGTCTTTATTCTTGACATCCCAACTTATTTCAACATTAATGAAAATCCTGTTACTTTTTGATAGCTTTAAACTTTTGCATATGCTTTAATGAAAGTTTTACTGTTTTAATAGATCTTTAATGTCATGTCATGTAACACAGAAATCAAGTTTGTCCATTTTAAATTGTTTACACTGCAGTTTAATTTCATTCTGCTAAATTTCAGGCATGTTTAGTCCAACTCCTCCAAACTGATTTAATATATCTGAATTTGCTCTGACAACTTATCCTAAAACTCAGTGACAGATGGAGACAATGAACATCTTTTGATATTTTCCTTGAGCAATGCATAACTGAAATGTATGCCACATACAAGAAACATTTTATGAAATTTGATGCTCTTATTCTTTTACAAGGCATGAGTCATCCTATTGTTTGGGAATTGTTCTAGGAACATCATTTACATTTTTTTCAATAGCTCAGTTTATTTTGTGACATCTTAAAGTTACATTATAACCCTTTAAGAAAAAAAAAGAAAATTAAGTATTTTCAACGTGTCATTACTAAGCCTGCATAGGCTGAAAGAAAATATTACCATATAATTTTCAACGGTGTTGTGGTATAATTTGCTGAATTGCTATTTTTATAGTTTTTAACATAGTGCTTTAGAACCATTATCTTTTGGCTGCTACATTTTCTCTCACCTTTTATTTTCTAAAATAAATGGCACAGATTACAGTGTACATGTTTTAGTTCTAGATCCCAGCCTTGAAAATGGTCACAAAAAACAGTGGTTGAAATTAAAAGAAAGTTCTTTAAAAGCTTAAATTGTGCTGCACCACACCTTTCCCATTCCTGTCCATATGGTCTTCTTTAATCCTATTAGTTCATGGAGATCATTTATTCTCTGTTCTTTTGCAATCAGTTTGACAGGGTTTATAACTTTCATTAAACACAGCAGCTGAACCAAAAGATGTATTGAGCACTAGGTGAATGTATTCCGCTCACAGTGTAGTAATGACAGCCCATTAAAGTTAATACCTTGTGAATTGCTTGTCCATTTGATAGCACCCTCAGGAAGGCAGTGCTAAACAAGGTAATTCTACCTGAGAAACGTTTTTCATAGTTATGCAATTTTTTAAATTGAGATTATGTGGCTACTTATTTTCTAATCTTCTCAAACAGCATAATCTGAAAAGTATAGCCAGTTCCATTTATATATATATATATATATATATATATATATATATATATATATATATACAGTATCTCACAAAAGTGAGTACACCCCTCACATTTTTGTAAATATTTTATTATGTCTTTTCATGTGACAACACTGAAGAAATGACACTTTGCTACAATGTAAAGTAGTGAGTGTACAGCTTGTATAACAGTGTAAATTTGCTGTCCCCTCAAAATAACTTAACACACAGACATTAATGTCTAAACCGCTGGCAACAAAAGTGAGTACACCCCTAAGTGAAAATGTCCAAATTCAGCCCAAAGTGTCAATATTTTGTGTGGCCACCATTATTTTCCAGCACTGGCTTAACCCTCTTGGGCATGGAGTTCACCAGAGCTTCACAGGTTGCCACTGGAGTCATCTTCCACTCCTCCATGATGACATCACAGAGCTGGTGGATGTTAGAGACCTTGCACTCCTCCACCTTCCACTTGAGGATGCCCCACAGATGCTCAATATGGATTAGGTCTGGAGACATGCTTGGCCAGTCCATCACCTTTACCATCACCTGGGTGGTGTGTTTGGTGTCGTTATCATTTTAGAATACTGCCAAGTGGCCTAGTCTCTGAAGGGAGGGGGATCAGTATGTCACAGTACATGTTGGCATTCATGGTTCCCTCAATGAACTGTAGTTTCCCAGCGTCAGAAGCACTAATGCAGCCCCAGACCTTGACACTCCCACCAACATGCTTGATTGTAGGCAAGACACACTTGTCTTTGTACTCCTCACCTGGATGCCACCACACATGCTTGACACCATCTGAACCAAATAAATGTATCTTGGTCTCATCAGAACGCAGGACATGGTTACAGTAATCTATGTCCTTAGTCTGCTTGTCTTCAGCAAACTGTTTGCTGGCTTTATTGTGCATCATCTTTAGAAAGGCTTCTTTCTGGGACGACAGCCACGTAGACCAATTTCATGCAGCGTAAGGCATATAGTCTGAGCACTGAAAGGCTGACCCCCCACCCCTTAAATCTCTGCACTAACGCTGGCAGCACTCACACATCTATTTTACAAAGACAACCTCTGGATATGATGCTGAGCACGTGCACTCAACTTCTTTGGTCAACCATGGCGAGGCCTGTTCTGAGTGGAACCTGTTCTGTTAAACCGCTGTATGGTCTTGGCCACCATGCTGCAGCTCAGTTTCAGGGTCTTGGCAATATTCTCATAGCCTAGGCCATCTTTATGTAGAACAGCAATTCTTTTTTTTAGATCCTCCAATAGTTCTTTGCCATGAGGTGCCATGTTGAACTTCCAGTGACCAGTATGAGAGAGTGAGAGCGAAAACACCAAATTTAACACACCTGCTCCCAATTCACACCTAAAACCTTGTAACACTAATGAGTCACATGACACCTAGGAGGGAAAATGGCTAATCAGGCCCAATTTGTAAATTATCATTTAGGGGTGTACTCACTTTCGTTGCGAGCAGTTTATACATTAATGGCTGTGTGTTGTTATTTTTAGGGGATAACAAATTTACACTGTTATACAAGCAGTACGCTTGTACTTTACATTGTAGCAAAGTGTCATTTTTTCAGTGTTGTCATATAAAAAGATATAATAAAATATTTACAAAAATGTGAGGGGTGTACTCATTTTTGTAAGATACTATATATATATATATATATATATATATATATATATATATATATATATATATATTCCTGGAAAACATATGGTAGTTTTTGAAATTTTGAGGTTTATCAAGATATTTTTGAGCTCTATCAGTTAGCTATAATAATGTCACTTTCACCAAAATATAGATTTCCCTACTGTATTTTCCTCCTAATAAAAATGCAAAAACAGCTTGAAGCAGATTGACACAGCTTAGATGGTGGTCAAATGCAGGTCACATAGAGGTCAACTGCAAATCATATGCACCTGTAAAACTTGAATTGATTTCAGAAGCATCTCAAACTAATGTCAAATGCAAGCAGAACTTATCTGAAAGCAAGCCGCATTTGCCCATTGACACAAGCCCAAAGCTTGTCAACATGTATGTATGAAGAGAGAGAAAATACTCACAAGGACCTGTATGCAGCTTGCAAGTAATAAATGTACTTGTGTTTATATAAAAATATTATTTTATTTTCAATTGATATAAAAAATTATCAATAAAAACAGCAATATCAAAAGGAGGGGAGGAAGGGAAGGAAGACAAATGAAAAAAGGGGAACAACGACATGAGCTCTGGTGTACACAAAATTTTGCATGATAGATGTCCAATATGACAGACATTGAACAATACACAAACAATATGTCTGTGAACGCTACTGTTAAGGATAACTCCAACGCGTTTCAATCATAATTTTGTATTCAATCTTCTTCAGGGGGATATAGACATCTATAACATCAATACATAATATTAATAATATCATCATCATCATAATCATTTGAAAAGGACCTGTATATACAGGAATCCGAAATATATAATTTTAAAAATACCTTTATCAAAGGTAGGACCTTTTGATATTTCGGATTCCTGTATATACAAGTCCTTTTCAAATGATTATGATGATGATGATATTATTAATAGTATGTATTGATATGTTATAGATGTCTATATCCCCCTGAAGAAGATTCAATACAACATTATGATTGAAACGTGTTGGGGTTATCCTCAACAGTAGCATTCACAGACATATTGTTTGTGCATTGCTCAATGCCTATGTCATATTGGCTTCTATCATGCAAAATTTTGTGTACACCAGAGCTCATGTTGTTGTTTCCCTTTTTTCATTTGTCTTCCTTTCCTCCCCCCCCCTCCTTTTGATATTGCTGTTTTTATTGATGATTTTTTTTATATCAATTGAAAATAAAACAAGTACATTCATTACTTGTAAGCTGGGTACAGGCCCTTGGGAGTATTTTGTTTCTCTTCATATATGCTATTGGGCTAGCAGCATTCTGTACACAACCAGGGGAGGTGGGTCCCATGTTTTGTCAACATGTATATAAACCAGATCTCCACAATTTCCAAGAGATGTCTATTGTAACAAAATAAAATAAAGACTTGTTGAAATAGACATAGTCAACTAAAAAAAAATATTGCAGGTTTATTGGATCATGGAAACACATCTGCATATATTTAAAATATCTGAATAGGTGTAAATTGCCTACATGGCAAACAAATGTACTATGAGAATTAAATGTATTAGCTTTGCATAGGGCAGCATGATTCCAAAAAAGTAGCAACACTTCATTTAACAAGAAACAATTAATTTTCAAGGTAATTCATGGAAATGCTTGTCCTATAATGCCTATTATTCCAATAAATCAATTTCTCCTTTTTGATAAATAGAGGAAGTCAAAATCCAAAAAAGACATTCAAGGTCAGTTAACCGTCCATGATAAATTGGTTCTATTACTTCTAAGTTAATAATCACTTCACATTCAGAGTTACTTTTTAAATAGATTTAGAGGTCTGCATAACTAATGTATAGAGGATATTGTTAAATCGCTGTTCTATATTTTTAACCAATACATTTACCTTGATCTACAAACTATCAAAAAAGTACATTTTTAATACAGATTCACTTTGTTCATTAATTATATTATGACAATAGGTTGAGTTGTACTGAAATAATTGCAAAACAAGTTACATTATTTGTAACACCCTAGCCTCATGTGGCTATTTTATGGAACTAAATCAGTATGATACCACATATCAATTGTATGTATACGGTATAATTTCTAAGCATAAAACATTTATTGCCAATAATATGGGCAAAAAAAATCCCAAACTCCAATGCTTTAAAGATAAACAATAGCATATATACCACTCTTAAAGACATGGCATGTGATCTAAGGGGTGGGACTCACAGTTCTATTAACACCTAAACTTTTTTTCAGGTTTTTGCAGAGCTGTAATGATGCTTATATTTTTGTTTGGGTTCCCTGGATAAATGTTCCCATACTTCCTGTTCTAATGATTGGGTGGATGTTATAAAGACTGGAATTCATGGGAAACCTCTAGAATAAGGGAAGAGACAACCACATAATACTTTTTTTAGGAAAAGGCTATAACCTTGTGTTTTTTAGTTGTAAGTAATTATAAAAGACATTTTGATTTATAATCTGAATTGTGTAAATGTGTCTGTTGATATTTACTACTTACCTATAAAAAGCTGACTGTAGAGTTGTAGTCGTATGTGACCATCAGAAGAAGTAGCATACGTTTTTTGTGGTAAATAGTCTACTTGTAGAGAAGCTTCTTTAATGTTTCTCTCTGCCTTTACAAAATGCCACTGGCTATCGTTCAGAGGAGTTGGCGAGTGTATTCTAACCTCTAGGGGCCCATTCCCAACATCAAATGAAAAAACCACATCTGTTGGAGCTGGAAAAAAGCAACAGAATATACAGATATTATTATTAACTTATTATAATTTATATTTTTATGCCCTAGCATAGACTAAAAGGATACAAATGCTTCCTATGACCCTGTATTTTGCTTACTGCACATTTCAAAGGTTAGTGAGGTCAAATGTTGAGAATTACTTAACCTGATCATTATACCTCTTTTAGCTTGTGGCACATGCATAGGTGGGCATCAACAGAAAAGGGAACCATGCTGGATAGATCTTACTGTTAATTTACTCAAGGCATATTATAAGCCAGAACCTCAGGTAACCTACCAGGCTGTTTCAATAACAAAATATGAATTTTGGATGGACTGACCATTTGAAGGTCTACTGGCAGC
This sequence comes from Lithobates sylvaticus, assembly GCA_028564925.1. Classification (NCBI taxonomy): domain Eukaryota; kingdom Metazoa; phylum Chordata; class Amphibia; order Anura; family Ranidae; genus Lithobates; species Lithobates sylvaticus. The sequence continues at coordinate 281,403,712 of CM053026.1, forward strand.
TATATTATGAGATCATCTAGTTTATAAATACAGAGAACTTTTCTTTTTGGGTCAGGGGTCTTCAGTCAACAAGAGATGAATTTAGCAATACACATACAGTGTAATGTAGTAGAAATGTCATCTCATTAACATAGTTAATTTCCAAAATGCCCAAGAGACAAATTTAGCTGGTTATAATCTGTTATAGACTTTGTTCTTAAATAGGGGTTACAAAAAGAGACTTACATTCCAATTCAATTCGAATAAAATCTTTGATTCCCAGGTTTTCTAAGAACAGTCCAGATGGTGATGCAGTCTTGAAGAAGAAAGATACATCTGCACTAAGTTCTCCATCAAAGGTAGGGAAATGTAGGTAGGATGATACTGTATTAAAAGAAGCCGCATTCCAAAAGCTTCCTAGGAAGAAAATATAACTGACTAGGTTCAAAATTGAAAATAGTGTGGCTATTGCATTCAATTTTGAGTTATTGCAAGCACAGCATTTGAGCACAATAAAGAAAAGTGTTTAAATAGCACTTATGGAGCTTTCTTTGCAGCTAACACAACATTGATCAGAAATATATATCATTTTTTTTCTTTCAGTGACATCACCATGCAGGGAAATTTTTCCTTCCAGTGACACCATAACACAGAGGGAATTTCTTCTTTCCAGTGACACCACTTAAGCAGGGACATTTTTTCCTTCCAGTGACACCACTGATGCAGGGACATTTTTCTTTCCAGTGAGACCATGGATGCAGGCACATTTTTCCCTCCAGTGACACCACTGACACAGGGACATCTTTTCCTTCTGTTGACACCACTGATGCAGGGACACTTTTCCTTCCAGTGACATCACTGATGCAGGGAAATTTTTCCTTACAGTGACACCACAGACACAGGGGAATTTTTCCTTGCAATGACACCACTAACGCAGGGACATCTTTCCTTCTAGTGACACCCCTGATGTTGGAACATCTTTTACTTTTAGTGACAACACTAATGCAGGGACATTTCACCAATGCTGGAGCATTTATTTGCACATCATCATTAGCCCCATATCTTACTGTAGGATAGAAAGTGTATTACCATTAAACTAATATGTTACATATGTTTTTGTACAGCATTCTGCAAGCACTCTTCACATAATTATCCTTCATTTAAAATATTATAGGTCAATATCAAATTACTTTTTGGAGCAAAACTGGAAGATAATTGCTGCCTTTAAACCCAGAATTGGCTCTTCTCAATATAGGAATAGAGACATTCCAAGTAACAAGCAGAACCATAATTGCCCACATATTGTTTGCAGCTATTTTTTCCCTCACCAGCCATTGGAAAGCTCCAGTAATGCCCAAGCTGGAGTAAGTAATCTCCCAAGTGAATGTACAGTGTCAATATGAAAAACTTTTAGCACTCAAAATTTATAAAGCCCAATTGTTTCAGAAACACTGGAATTCTTGGTTACTTCATCCTAGGGCTTCCCTAGACCTACATCTGTAATTTAGTTCAATAATTAATTACCGAGGTGTTAGAACACAACACTAATTGTTGACAAACCAAGTTAAATGCTGGTATTTTTTTCCCCTTTATGTTTGTGATCTAAGTAGAATAGTTGTCCCAATAGACTGCCAAGTAATCCAGTGAAGTATCTGCTCTGCAACATGAACCAATCTTCCTCACCACAGTCAGTTCCCAATATGGGTGACGAGGAGATTTACAGCACAGCACTTCCCTTACTTAAGTTGCGGAACAATACTTATTTGATCCACTTTCAGTGGTATTTGATATATGTTTACACCTGGAGTATGGTTGTTCTCTCTGCTTATGATTGGATTTTTTTTTTTTTGTATTACTTCCGTTCCTTATAGTCTTTACTACATGATTTTGTAAAACTTTAATGGCTTTTCTTTATGCTCAATATTCTTAAAAAAAAAAATACTTGAAATTAATTATGTGTGTACTTTTAAATAAACTTATGCATACCCCAACCTCTAAGATAAAACCACACTACCCCCCACCACACATTCTGCCCCTGTGTTTACATTCTGTCTGAAAGACTTTAGTCTAGGTAGGTTTTACAGTTCCTTTTGTACAACCTCATTGTAAAATGAAGGCTTCTATTATTCCTATGGACTCACAAGCCCTGCATCATAGACGGGTAAAGTTATATTATGTACTGATAAAGGCTAAAAAATCAGCTGCATGCAAGTTGGTATTACTGGATCTGGAAAATTACGGCTATATCTGTCCTTTACACCAGTGGTTCTTGGATGCACTGATGGCTAAAAGGGGCAAAAATAAGTGATTTTCATGACTCGTCCACTTACCAGCAAGCAGAAACTGAGTTTTTTGTTTTGAGGGTTTTGTGCTGGAAATGATGACATAATAAATACTTTCTGTTATAAGTAGGCAAAGCTATATTTCACAGTACATTAGACATGAGGTTTTGGTTACTTTTCTACCACCCTACAAAGACCTTAATATTTGTACTGTTCTCAGGAACTTGCAAGCCCTACACCATCGAGGTGGTGGAGCCATATCTTGCATTGATAAGAAATCTGAAACAGCTGAATGCAAGTTGGTATTATTGGTTCAGTAAAATTACAGCTATATCTTTGCTATACACCAGTTGTTCTGGATGCACTGATAACTGAAAGGGGCAAAAAACAATGATTTATGTGATTCCACCCACTTACTCATAGGCAGAGACTGAGCTCTTGATGTTTGGCTTTTGTGCTGGAAGTAAATTATTGTAATTACCTTCTCTTATATGAATGCAATGCTGTATCTCATGTTTTATCTAAAAAAAAAAGGTCTTTACTTCTGTCTCCATAGTCTCCTTTGATTTGATTTGGCCTTTGTATTAAGACTTGAGATCCTTGTTTGGGTCAATAAGGACTCAGTTTGCTGACATACTGTAAACACCAGAGGAGGCAATGCTGCAGAGGTAAGTAAGCAACTAGGATGGGCAGGGGGAGAGGACGATTGTAGTTTAGTCTATGGGAAGTGAGAGAGAGGGGGCTAGTGAATGTTTACTGTAGTTAAACCTGTGAAAAAAGCTTTAAGTGAAAATACCTGCATAGCTGGAATTTAGTAATGTTTTAATGCATTTCCTTATCTGTATGTGTGGGTTCATGGCATAATATTAGGTCACATATGTTATTGCACACCTCTTGGTGCCTCCCTGAATATGTGTCAGTCAGAAACAGGATTTTCCAAAAAACTGTTATGGTAGATCTACTAACACATAGACTATAACGCATAGTGTACTGTAAAAAGGTTGCCTGCATGAATAGTATGTGCATCTGTGAACTGACAGATGGTGAAATGCATAGAAATGATTGACTTTTTTAATATATACAGTATGTTTTTTCATTGTTTCCAAAAGTTTATTCTAAACTCAAAAAGTATTTAGTAGGTTAACAGTTTGTGTCTGTAGAAAACGACAGAGCTTTTCAAAGTCATTATAATCTGATCTCTACTGGGACAGGGTCAGTGACTAAGATAATTGTGCAGAGTTACCTGTAATACTGCAAAATAGCTGACATAAAGTGATTATGATGTTGTAATTACATCAATCTTTACATACAGTAGCAAAGCATATTTTTCTCTTTTCTCAATACATTATGGTCCATCCATATTTGTGCATTGTGGCAACGCTCGTTCAAATAATGCATGGCAATGAACCTGCTCTAAATGAGGTGCATTGTGGTGTTATTCTTTGTAAATGACGACCCCAACGAAATGTACATTAGTGACCAATGCACAATGCACCACAGTACACCACAATTCATAAAATAAGGATCAACAAAAGGTCATATAGGATTTTTAATCTATTGTGTGTGTTGGCCGTCCATTCATAATGAATGAGCAGCCCTAATGTAATACATATCAATGTGTGCCTCAGTGTACATAAATGGGCATTAATGCACCAAAACAGAACACTTAAGGGTGAATGGGTTTTAAATGATTTTGCACACAAATTGTTTTGCAAGGCACAATCAGTAAACTGGCTTTTAAATATAATTTTCATTTACTAATTTAAACTCCCTCATCTTTAGGGACTTTTCATGGAACTCTGTAGTCTGAATGACTTTTGATCAAGTTTTATAAATGAATGAATCATCTGTTAAAGATTTCTTCACCCTCTGACTATGAAACATTGTTGGTTTTCATGTTTGCACGATGGATGCAAAATAAATTAATAACATTTTCTAAATAAGATATTCATAACTACAGCACAAAAAGAGGTTAATTGTAAGCTATTTATTTTACACATGGATTTCAAATGAACAGCAACAACAGGCCAGCTGGTCTAATGTACTTACAGTGCCTTGAAAAAAAAAAAATTCATACCCCTTGAATTTTTCCACATTTTGTCATGTTACAACCAAAAACATCAATGTATTTTATGGGGATTTTATGTGATAGACCAACACAAAATGGTACATAATTGTGAAGTGGAAGGAAAATGATAAATAGTTTTCAAAATTTTTTACAAATAAATCTGTGAAAAGTGGGATGGGCATTTGCATTCAGCCCCCCTGAGTCAATACTTTGTAGAACCACCTTTCGCTGCAATTACAGATGCAAGTCTTTTTGGGGATGTCTCTACCAGCTTTGCACATCTAGAGAGTGACATTTTTGCCCATTCTTCTTTGCAAAATAAACAAGGAAAAGAAGCGCCTCAAAGTGTAGATATTTTGAAAAACTTTTATATAGTAAAGACAAATGGCAACTCGCATGGGTGAAGATAAAAGCATGCATCATCTGTAAATGAAAGAGTCCCAGGAGCAGGATGGGGACAGTTCCTCTACTGGTCAGCTGGTCTGGAGAGAGGTGTAGCAGGCACATGAAGTGGATATCCCAAAAGGATGGTAGACTGTCAGGGGCCCTCGCACATGGTACTGTGGACATAGGATGCAAACTAGTCTTTGCTGACCACTATAGGGGCGTGCGGTGTGTGATCCAAAATGAGTCTTGGAGAGCATGGAACAGAGAGGCATGGGGCAATGATGTCACAAAGGTGCGACACATTTCGGGGCATGCACTGGGTGTGTTATGGCAACCGCTCTCCATTATCAAGCATCTTGATGGATGGAGAGTGTCTGTGAACAGCAATTTTCAAGTCTTCCCACAGATTCTCAATCGGATTTAGGTCTGGACTTTGATTTGGCCATTCTAACACATGAATATTCTTTGATCTAAACCATTCCATTGTAGCTCTGGCAGTATGTTTAGGGTTGTTGTCCTTCTGGAAGGTGAACCTCCACCCCAGTCTCAAGTCTTTTGCAGACTCTAACAGGTTTTCTTCTAAGATTGCCCTGTATTTTGCTCCATCCATCTTCCCATCCACTCTGACCAGCTTCCCTGTCCCTGCTGAATAAAAGCATCCCCACAACATGATGCTGCCACCACCATGTTTCACAGTGGGGATGGTGTATTCAACTATTCGGAGCACCTTCTTCCACATGTTTTCTGTGTCCCCCACATGGCTTCTCGCAAACTGCAAACCGCATGGCTTCTCGCAAACTGCAAATGGGACTTCTCATGGCTTTCTTTTAACAATAGCTTTCTTTTTGCCACTCTTCCATAAAGGCCAGAACTATGGAGTGCTCGACTAATAGTTTATAGATTATCCCACCTAAGGTGTGGATCTCTGCAGCTCCTCCAGAGTTACCATGGGCCTCTTGGCTGATACGCTCATGAATGCTCTTCTTGCCCTGCCTTTCAGTTTAGGTGGATGACAATGTCTTGGTAGGTTTGCAGTTGTGCCATACTCTTTCCATTTTTGGATGATGAATTGAACGGTGCTACGTGAGATGTTCAAAGCTTGAGATATTTTTCTATAACCTAACCCTGCTTTAAACTTCTCCACAACTTTATCCCTGACCTGTAGGGACGAGCCCGATGTTCGAATCAAATGTAAGTTTGACTCGAACATCGGGTGTTCGCCAAATAGCAAACAATTTGGGGTGTTCGCAGCAAATTCGAAAGCCACAGCACACCCTTAAAAATGCTATGGGAGAAATCAAAAGTGCTAATTTTAAAGGCTTATATGCATGGTAGTGTCATAAAAAGTGTTTGGGGACCTGGGTCCTGCTCCAGGGGACATGTATCAATGCAAAAAAAAAAGTTTTAAAAATGGCTGTTTTTTCAGGAGCAGTGATTTTAATAATGCTTAAAGTGAAACAATAAAAGTGAAATATTCCTTTAAATTTCATACCTGGGGGAAGTCTATAGTATGCCTGTAAAGTGGTGCATGTTTCCCGAATTTACAACAGTCCCTGCACAAAATTAAATTTCTAAAGGAAAAAAAGTCATTTAAAAGTACTTGCGGCTATAATGAATTGTTGGTCGGGGTAATACACATAAAAGTCATTGAAAAAAACAGCATGGGATTGCCCCACAGTCCATTACCAGGCCATTTGGGTCTGGTATGAATATTAAGGGGAACCTCGACCAAAATGTAAAAAAAATTTGCGTAGGGGTCCCCCAAATTCCATACCAGGCCTTTCAGGTCTGGTATGGATATTAAGGTGAACCCCGTGCCAAAAATTAAAAACAAAAATGGCATGGGGGCCCCCCAAAAAATCCATACCAGACCCTTATCCGAGTACGCAACCTGGCAGGCCACAGGAAAAGAGGAGGGGATGAGAGAGTGCCCCCCCTTCTGAAGCATACCAGGCCACATGCCCTCAACATGGGGAGGGTGCTTTGGGTTAGCGGCAAGGGCCTCATCCCCACAACCCTTGCCCGGTTGTTATGGGGGTTTGCGGGCGGCGGGATTATCGGAATCCGGAAGCCCCCTTTAACAAGGGGACCCCTAGATCCCGGCCTCCCCCCCTGTGTGAAATGGTAACAGGGTACAAATGTACCCCTACCATTTCTCAAAAAAAAAAAAAAAAATGAAACTGTCCCACGAAGTATTCTTCTTCTCTTACTCCGCCGACGGACCGAAAAAGAAAAAAAACCTGCACGCCGCCATCGATCCACCTACATAACCAGGTAGCTCACCCCCTCTGACGCTACGGGGAAGCCATAATGATGTCCCCGAGCGTCAGAGGGGGTCGGGGTCACCCGGCGACATCACCGTGTGGCCCCCCTCAGTTATAAAAGAGCTGTCATCTGAGAGGATGGTCATTATGGCGGGTGCCTCCCATGAAGGCGGATTGGTGGCGACATGCAGGGTTTTTTTTTTTTCTTCTTCAGTCCATCTGCAGAGCAAGAGAAGAAGACTTTGTGTTTTATTTTAAATTTTTTTAAAAAAGGACTTGTCCCCAAGCAGTGTCATGTCATTTTTACCATTTTCACACTTTTTTTGTGAAATGGTAGGGGTACGTTTGTACCACATTACCATTTCACACAGGGGGAGGCGGGGATCTGAGGGTCTCCTTGTTAAAGGGGGCTTTTTCAGATTCTAATAAGCCCCCCCGCCCGCATGACCCCCACAACCACCGGAAAAGGTTGTGGGGATGAGACCCTTGTCCCCATCAACATGGGGACATGGTGCTTTGCCTACCCCAAAGCACCCTCCCACCAGTGCTCTCTTGTCCCCCCTCTTTTCCTGCGGCCTACCAGGTTGCATGCTTGGATAAGGGTCTAATGTGGATTTTGAGGGGGACCCCCACGCTATTTTTTTTTAAATGTTGGCACCGGGTTCCCCTTAATATCCATACCTGACCTGAAGGGCCTGGTATGGAATTTGGGGGGACCCCCACGCAATTTTAGCATGGGGTTCCTCTTAATATCCATACCAGACCTGAAGGGCCTGGTAATGGACTGTGAGGGAATCCCATGCCATTTTTTTTCAATGACTTTTATGTTTATTGCCGGGGCCGACAATTCATTATAGCCGCGAGTACTTTTAAATTACATTAGAAATGTAATTTTGTGCAGGGACTGTTGTAAACACGGGAAACATGCACCCCTTTACATGTATACTATAGACACTAGGAATATTTTACTTTTATTGTTTCACTTTAAGCATTATTAAAATCACTGCTCCCAAAAAACTTACATTTTTAAAACTTTTTTTTGCATTGATACATGTCCCCTGGGGCAGGACCCAGGTCCCCAAACACTTTTTAGAACAATAACTTGCATATAAGCATTTAAAATTAGCACTTTTGATTTTTCATGTTCATGTCCCATAGACTTTAACGGTGTTCACGTGTTCAAACAAATTTTTTGCCTGTTCGCATGTTCTGCTACGAACCGAACCGGGGGGGGGGGGGTGTTCGGCTCATCCCTGCTGTCCTGTCTGGTGTATTTCTTGGCCTTAATGATGCTGTTTGTTCACTAAGGTTCTCTAACAAACCTCTGAGGGCTTCACAGTATTTATACTGAGATTAAATTGCACACAGGTGGACTCTATTTACTAATTAGGTGACTTCTGAAGGCAATTAGTTCCACTAGATTTTAGTTAGGGGTATCATAGATTTTAGTTAGGGGTATCAGAGTAAAGAGGGATGAATACAAAAGCACACTACACTTTTGACATATTTATTTGTAAAAAAAATTAAAACCATTTATCATTTTCCTTCCACTTCACAATTATGTGCCACAGTGTGTTGGTTAAACATAAAATCCTGATAAAATACATTTATGCTTTTGGTTGTAACATGACAAAATGTGGAAAATTTTAAGGGGTATGAATACTTTTCAAGGCACTGCAAATGTGGTGTGGTGTCATAAACAAGAATGTAATTTCTCCTACTTTATTTCATTCATCCCTTAGTCCTTGATATCCTATTATAACCAACTGAAAAGATTATTTCAAAATACAATTATATGTTGCTAGAGGTGTATGCCCACATCTTATATTTTATACTTTAAACCGTTTCCCAACCGGCGCACGACGATGTAGGTTGGCAGAATGGCATGGACAGGCATAAGGGCGTACAGGTACACAGGTCCCTTTGAATATGCCACCGTGTCATCACATGCGCGTGCCGGTCGGGACCCCCGTGAGTCCGGTCGCGTGTCCTGCGGACTCGTTTGCCGAGGGTATACCCGCGATCGTCTCACGGGGAGGACAAACGGGAGATGCGGAAGTAAACAGCATCTCCCCGTTCTGCCTAGCAACAAGTGACACTGATTTCTGCTTCCTGTGATTGGAGCAGAGATGAGTGATCACTAACACACAGCCACACCCCCCACAGTTAGTAACACGCCCCTAGGACACACTTAACCCCTACACTGCCACCCCCTGGTTAACCCCTTCACTGCCAGTGTCATTTACACAGGAATCAGCACTGATTGCTGTATAAATGACAAAGGTCCCAAAAATGTGTCAAAAATTTACAATGTGTCTGCCATAATGTCACAGTCACAATAAAAATCGCTAATCGCCGCCATTATTAGTAAAAAAAATTATTAATAAAAATGCTATAAAACTATCCCCTATTTTGTAAATGCTATAACTTTTGTGCAAACCAATCAATAATCACTTATTGCAATTTTTTTTTACCAAAAATATGTAGAAGAATATGAATCGGCCTAAACTGAGGAAATTTTTTTTTTATATATTTTTGGGGGATATTTATTAAAGCAAAAGTTAAAAAATAATGCATTTTTTTTCAAAATTGACGCTCTTTTTTTGCTTATAGCGCAAAAAATAAAAACCGCAGAGGTGATCAAATACCACCAAAAGAAAGCTCTATTTGTGGGGAAAAAAGGGCCTCAATTTGTTTGGGAGCCACGACTTAAAGCGACGCAGTGCCAAATTGCAAATAGTGGTCTGGTCTTAAGCCAGCAAAATGGTCCGGTCTGAAAGTAGTTTACATCTTATATTTTTAATTAACCCACTTCACACTGTTATATCCCTTACACGTTCTTACAAACATTGTATAAAACATTAATTTTGGACTGTATTAGGTTTCTTAAGTCCTAAACTGAATGCAGAGAATAAAATGGATGAAGTCCTACATGGCTATTACTATATAAGTCTTATGATATGTCCTTCCTTACATTGTTAAGCTTAAGTGTATTCAAAATAAAAAAATAAATAAAAATTAGCACAAAAGACATGCGACAAAGGTCACTATGGACAGGTCTGCTCCATTCATAAATCACATTTAGTTCATAGAAGCTGTAGTACAGTTTATATGGATGGCAGGGGTGGGGGTAGAAAGGGCGGACATAGTGGGAAGATCTTGATAAAGTGGAGCCAGCAACACAAGAGACACATTGTATTACTAAAAAGTTATGTCCTTTTTGCAGATTTTTGTTGTTTTTTTGCATGAGAATAATGGTATCCAACGCTTTTGCCTGTCTTTTTGAATTTAAATTTGACCTTGAACAACAATGCAAGATCCACTTAAACTCTTGCCCTGTCAAACAAAAAAGTTAATAAAAATATTTAAAAAATAAACATCGGGAGAGAAACAAATGCTTACCTTGATCACCTAGAAAAGGATGATATCAATCAACTTTTATTTTGGGAACTGAGAAAGCTGAGGATCTCAAAATTCCAGATTCCTTGAAATTGCACTTTTGCTGAGAGGTGGCATTAGGCATTAAGCAAACCTTGCATTTTTATCTAAGCTAGTTGAATATCTTTAGGATGTAGTCAGCTTTCATTGCTAAAGAGAGACACCCCTCTCCCTTGTTTTAACCCCTTCCATGTACTTAAAGTGGTTGTATACCCCTTTAGCACATTTTTACCTACAGGTAAGCCTATAAGAAGGCTTACCTGTATGTAAAATGAATATCTCCTAAACCTGTACGGTTTAGTAGATATTCACCTTGCATGCAGCCGCTGACATCAGTGGCACATGCGTTCTGAAGGTCCAGCTGATGCTTCTGGAAAATCAGAGCTCCTTGCTGGTAATTAGACTCCCGCGTGCATGCGCGGGAGTGACGTCATCGCGGCTCCAGCCGCTCACATCGGCGAAGCCGCGAACCCGGAAGAAACATCTAGGGGAAAATGTCAGCTCCCCCAGCGGTGACCGGGATGTGATGCCAACGCTTTGTTCTAAGGTAAGTATTTCATAATGAGCTAGTATGTGGTGCATACTAGCTCATTATGGCTTTGCCTTAAAGGTCTTAAAAAGAATTTGCTCTATGTATGTACCTGATATTCACATTTATTTTATAATGCTACATTAGGGGAACACAGGTGACACAACTATTATTTTTATTTTGCTATAAATATTTCTCTGGATGGCATTTGAGCGTCGGCTGTTCATCTTGAGGGCTTCCCTGACAGATGCTATAGTGCTTGCCTGCTGATTGGGGATCATTCTTTGTGAAATTTGTACCCTCTGCTTCTCACTATTACCAATGATGGGAAGTTTATGTTATTGATTCCCTTGATCATTTGATCACCAATATTCCCCTGTATTTCATTGCATAGATATTAGTGGCCCTATAGCTAGAATTCTGTATCAGCACACATCCCCTGAAGGTTTTTTTTCTGGTCCCCGAACAGCTGCCATGCCCTATCTGCTGACATTATGACTATACTTTCTCTTGAGCTCCTAAAGAAGCACTCGGCATGCAACATGTAGAGCTAGCCAAGATACTTTACGCCACAACTCTACAGTAGTGCACTAACTGATGTATGAGTGGTGAACACTGTATTATACAGGCAGTATACATTAGCATCAATTTTAAGCCTAATTGTTTGTTTACTTTTTATTTGATGTATTAAAGATAATTCAATTTTACTGTTGTGTACTGGTGTGCCTAAAAAGTCCAAATTCTATGTTCTTTCAATATTGATTTAAAGGTTACAATTGCCAGCTGCTGAGGAGAGAATGATTACAGGGAGCACATTTTATAAGGTCTACATATTCAAAGGCAAATGTAATCACATCCAAAGTCATTTGATTGAGGAGGTGTTTAATACAATAACAAGTTGACATTTTTAGACATTTCCATTAAAGTCTGATCAATTTTAGTGAGTACTATGTGATTTCTGTAAAAGCTCTTTTAAAAGTGTTTCAGCAGTATGTTCTGCTAATTTTCCATTATATACAGATTTCCAAAACAACAAAAAAATTAATAAATACATTTTTAAAGCAGAACCCCAGGGACATACGATTAAATGTTTTCTTAAGGTTCCATGTACTTGGATTTGTACTCAAATCTTTACAGTACAGACTGGGACAAGTAGAGTAAGCAATAGTGACAACCGGGTTTTGCTACAGTGCACGGTGCCAGTAGGTGGAGTAACAGAGTGAGCTCAGAAATTACCACAACAGTGTGTTTCTGCCTGTGCTGTTGCTGGTATGGCAGATGACCTGGCTTCATTGCCTGGCGGGTTAATTAGAGTTACAAATTCTTCCCAGGTAAACAGTTCTACTGTGAGTGTTTTAACTGTGTATTTAGCTGCTTGCCTGTGACTCAGCTTTTAAATGTATTACAAAATAATAAAAAGAAAAATAATGATACAGGATATTTATTTTAATTAAGGAGAAATGTAAGAGATAATGTGGTTGACTTTCTAAAACCAATTAGGCTGTTCACTTTGCAAGGAAATTTTCAATTTGCAATGGTATTTCCCTTTATCTTAGAGAATGAGATGAAGCTTGCAATGAAACAAAGAAAGCCGCTCCAGGTGAGTGAGTCTCTAGTTAATCCCCACCCTCACTAGTCGGGTGCTAGCCTAGCTCACAGGATGTGTATCATAAAGCAAATGATTCCGGACAGCTGCATTTCCAATAATCCTTGTTATTGAAGCCTAATATGACAGCTGGCTAACAGATGAAGCAGAGGACAAAGAGGTAGATGCATGTTGCGCAAATGTTAGCGCTTAGTCATTACCTCTGCTGACTTCCATCATCCAATTATATGCAAGCACAATACAGTTGTTTTTATTTTCCCTGCATGTGGTTGGGTATTCTTTGCAAAGTGAATTTTGACCGCATTCACCAAGCAAAGTGAAACATTTTCTTGCAAAGTTTAAAGCCTATTTTCTTTTTGTGAATCAACCCCAATGGGTTTACTAATTCAGTAAAGGATTCATTTTTATGCTGGCCCAGAAAACCCTAACTGTTTACAAAAAGAGAAATGTCCTTGTTCTCCTTTTTTTCTCCTGAACTGCTTGGATGTTAAGAACTAATATAAATCTAAGTTCTTTCTCCATAGAGGATGAAAATGTTAGGTTTGGAGTGATGTACAGTATATGTCCCTACTGGGGAAATATTCAACCTCTATATGTTTTCATGACCACTGCCACTAGGATTGAAAGTGATGGGTATCCAAAAATTGGACAGTTATCACTAGAACATAAGGTAAAGGAATCTTCAAATTAACCATGTTCTGGTAAAAACTGTCTACAGGGGCATTTCCCCTTCCTCTGGAAAGACTTCTTTTCACTTCCTGTTGTTGTCTATGGGACAGGAAGTAAAGGACAATATCCACAATGGGATACACAGTAAAAAAACAAAGGTTTTAACCATGCTCTACTGTATTAAAAAAAAAAAAAAATCAGCCTTAAATATACTTTCATTTATGGTGAAAAATATTGTATTAAACTTAACATTCTCAGTTACTTTGTGTTTTGTGTACAAAAAACATGTATAAAAAAGAAACATGTACAAAAATAATGTACATCTGAATATACTTACTATCTCCCCAACAAAGCAAAGGACCAAGTTTGTAAGAAGCTTCCGAATGTGGTCTGTTTGTGTCAGTTATAACAATCTGTGTAACTGGTAAGTGATCTTTATTAGAAAGTGATCCAGTGTCATTTGACCTTAAAAAAATGAAATATTTTTAATTCAACACTTGATTTAGTCATGAAAAAGATTTACATAACCAGAAACGCCCTTTCACATATGTACAGTATCTTGAAGCAAAACTCCAGACCCACTGCTAAATATGCATTCAACTTATTATTAAGCTAACTTAAACAACTAAACCATAGTTTTGATGATTTACTAATAATGCTGCATTGATTATGATACTGGAATGATATGCATATGTTTTGGGGGCTGAGGGGGGATGGAAGAAACAAGGCTTTTGTTTGGTGGCATTATCTTCTGATAATCATTTTAATTTCTGCATATTTTAAAGGGAAAAGGAATTACAGCAGGAACTTTTTTCCACTGTATACCAGTGTTGGTTTAAAAAATATACTCTCTAGATAAAACGTTATTTCTTAAATGCCTCTCTGATAATCATTACTTGGGGACAAATTACACTATTGTAAGTATTCATTTATACCCAGTACTAACTTATTTGGGACTATAGCACATGTAGATATACTGTTTGCTAACATATATCTTTTTTGGATGTTTGGCTAACACACTTGCCGGTAGGAATGTACAGATCAATACATACTAAAAGATGCACACATCGTGTTGTTGTTATGATTGACTTATTGTATTTTTGTACAAATATACAAATATTATATTGTTTTAGGCAGCTTGCTCTCTTCTTGTCTGGGTCCTGAGGAAGCCTAATATCTGGTGAAACGCGTTGACCTTACAGACAGCAGCCTAAGCGCACATCACTTAAAGTGTACTTACTATACATATGTTTGTATGCTTTTTTAATGAGCCATGTATACTCATTATAACATATAATTTTCCCCAAATGTTTGTGGTGCGTTACCTTGATTTTTATCCATTTTAATATTGTATAATAAATAATATATTTTTACCTATTAATTGTCTCCTTTGTTTTGGCTTCTATAGTCTGCTATTGTAGTTTACTGGAGAATTTTCTCTGGTTAATACCTATATTTTTTTCTGTGTATGATTTGGATGAGGCCATAAAAGTCTCCCTTCTTTTTGTTCTTAAAAGAGAACTCCAGGATTCTTCTAATTTATAGGTCCCACTTTCCAGGTTCCATTAAACTTCTGACAAATTGTAAAAAATAATGGGATATTTTTTATGTGTGTGTGTTTGTGGGTGAAGCTAAGGGCTTTATCTCGATTACATCTTTATTCTACACAGCTACAGTGAGTCTGAGAAACTCAGGTCCACCCACTACAGTGAGTGGGGATGTAATTACATCTCTGCTTGCTGTGAAGGAATCTGCAGCACCTGAAATTTAACATAGTTTCAAGCACCATTAGAAATAAACATCTTCACTACCACTGCCTTTTGAGAAAATAGTATTTTTTATAGCGTAGGGAAGTGTTAGCCCCCTGTTGAGCTTTGTATTGTTTTCTTTATTCTCATATTTTCATCAGGACAGAAATTGATGGGAAAGCCAGCACCTGCCACAATTACAGTGTTTAAAATGAGTATTTTCTGTTTGGTGTTCTGCCTAACATATTGGTTTATGTTTGCAATTACTGAATTAGAGATATACAATTACACAATTGTATTTTAAACAATGAAACAATTTTCATTATTATTTTTTATTTTGCAGCACAGTTTCTGGAAGCTCTTAAATCTTTGGTACACTTAAAACTCATTCTTTGCATTATTCTAGATTCTTAAATCGTGTTTATCAAATAATGTAAGTACAGGTTTTAGGGTGAGTAGGGCGGGGCTCAGTCAACCAATCCCCTTGCTGGTCTTCCACGAGCAAAGCAAATAGATCTTTCACCACTGTTTCACAGCCATTAAAGAGTAACTCCACTTTCGTTGAGAAAAAAAACATTCCCTTCTGGGTGATCAATGTACGTTGCAGAGATTTTAATACATTTTGTTGTAGGGTCCAAATCCCTTTAGATGTGATTTCTCTTTGGGAGTATCTCACCACAAAATAAAAGAGGAGGAACTAGAAGGTGATTTGGGTGAAAGACATGTTTCTGGACTGCAGGGAAGACCAAGTTGTAAGTGGACCTTACCCAACTCCACACGAAAAATAGATATTCATGTGACACAGAAACAATAAATGGAGAATCCTTTAAACATGTCAGTTCACAGGCATACACTTTGTGTAAGTTGTACTTTAATGATGTAAATAAATGAACACGCACACACAGTTTTACACTTTGTGGTAATTATATAATTATATTACCATTCATTCCTGTCAGCATCACAGTTGCAGTTATGTTGAGAATCAATACAGTTTCCTTCAAGTCCACATGCACATTTTGTAGCATCTACTGATGAACCACTCCAATAGGTATGTGTTTGGTTAGTTCGTCCAACCCACCAAGTGAATGGGACACTGTCTACAATAGTAAAGAGAAAAGTAAAATAAATGGATTGACCTTAACAATGATCCTTATTGGTTGTAAAAATAAAATAAAAATATAAATGCAAGACACAAGTACACTGTAATTGAATTACACAACATAGTAAACAACTGTATTCAGCTTTTAGTAACTTCTGGGACTTCTACAGCAAAATCTAGCAGGAATAATTTCTGAACTGTAACCTCTATAGCTGTTGTTATTGTATTCAGCCCATCTTAATCCACTCAAATATGTAATTTTCCTCTAAGAGAAGAAAGGGTGCCACTCGCCAACCCAGTGTATGTAGATGAATATAACCTCAGCCAGTGTCGCTCCAGCAACATCCCCCTGACATGTTTTGCTCTGCTCACCGGGCTTGGTCACAGAGACCCCTGTGACCAAGCCCCTGTGAGTATGGCGAAACATGTCAGGGGGACATGGCTGGAGCAACCCTGACTGAGGCCACATTCATCTACATACTGCGTTGCTAGGTGGCACCCTTTCTTCTCTTTGATAATGCTCTTACACCTCTGAATGGTGCACTGATGCCAGCTTCCTTCAATACAATCAGCGGGGAGATCTCTGTCTCAGTTTAGAGTGGCAAGTTTCATTTGGATCAATGTAATATCTTCTACTGCAAATTGGAACAGATAGAAACATTTTTATAGACTTGCTTCTCTAAAGTTTAATATGATGGCATTTGCAAATATTTGTTTATGTTTATTTAGCGCTTCAAGAGTTAGGATTAGGAGTAAGGTAAAGGATTATGTGTAGAGGTTGAGCTAAGGTTAGGGGATTTGGAGGTTAACAGTTAGGCTTAGGTGGGATTCTAAAACTTAGATTTAGGGATTATTATTAATATTATTCAGGATTTATATAACACCAACAGTTTGGTAATGCTCTTACATCTCGGAATGGTGCACTGAAGCCAGCTCCCTTCGATGCAACCTGCGGGGAGATCCCTGTCTCAGCTTAGAGCGGCACTGCAAGTTTCATTAGGATCAATGTAATTCTTTTCTCATGCAAATTGGAACAGATAGTAACATGTTTATAGACTTGCTTTTCTAAAGTTTAATATGATGGCCTTCACAAATATTTGTTTATGTTTATCTAGCCCTTCAAAAGTTAGGATTAGGAGTAAGTAAAGATTATGTGTAGAGGTCGAGCTAAGGATAGGGGATTTGGAGGTTAACAGTTAGGCTTAGGTGGGATTCTTAAACTTACATTTAGGGATTATTATTAATATTACTCAGGCTTTATATAACACCAACAGTTTGTGCAGCACTTTACAAAATAAAGGGAGACAGTATAGTTACAATACAATACAAAAGGATTAGGAGAGCCCTGGGCAGAGGCGGCTCTCTAATTAGGCAAATTAGGCGGTCGCCTTAGGCCTCGCACTCCCAGGGGCCTCGCGGCCGCCTAATTTGCCTGACTTGTGTGGAAATTGGAGGGGATATCCCCCAGTCGGTGTCCCCAGGGCCGTCTCTCTGCCCGCTACTTCTTTTACCCCTGCCAGGGGTGGACTGTTCAATTCAGCACGTCCCAGGGTCAGTGGGTGGCTCCATGTACTCCCCTCTCCCAACTCCTCCCCTTCTGCTGGGCTCTTTGGATCTCCTGCCATGTGCAGAGCCCAGCTAAAGCCAGCAGCGGCCGAGCAGCTCTCACTCTGCTCCACTCTGGAGGACCTGCCAATGCCAGACCAGGCACCCGGCGATCATCGGGGAGACTGTCTGCCGCCGGAGCTTCCAGGTACAGAATGATGATGGTCCTGCCCGATACTGACACATCCCGTGACGTCACCCCTGACCAAGGGGGCTCTGATAATCACTACTGCCAGACGCCCCACACACAGCCCTGATGATATATATGCCATCTGGCCCTGGGGAGCCTAGGAGAGCCCTGCTCATAAAAGCTTACAATCTAACAGAGTGAGGCAAGTGCTATAAAAAGGTAATAACTTTGCGACAAGAACTGATGGAAGAAATAAAAGTTCAGTTGTTAGGTGAAGGCAGAAAAGGTTTCCCTTAAGAGATGAGTTTTCAGAGATTGCATAAAGGTGGACAGAGTAGGACATAGCTGGATAGATTGAGGTAGAGAGTTCAGGAGGATGGGTCTGGCAGAAGCATTCATGATAGACTGAAGGGAGTATAGCCTGTGTAGAGGCAGGGCTATGAGAGGAGAGTTGCAATATTCAAGGAGAAAGATAACACAGTGAGTGAATGAGTAGCTTGGTGGTTTCATTGGTTAAACAGGGACATATTTTAGAGATATTACAGAGGTGAAGTCTACAAGATTTGATTTAAATTGAATTTGCCAGCAATTGAAACAGTTTTTTTTTTTTTTTTCTTTGTAAATGTAATTTTCTCTGCATATGTCATTTTTGCTGTAGCACATCCTACAGCAAGAATGGAATACATGTTACCTAGAGCCCCCCCCCCCCAAAAAAAAGCATACCAGACCCTTCGAGTCTGCTATTGATTTTAAGGGGGTACCTCACACAAAAAGAGCATACAAACATGCTTGAGGTCCCCCAGGAAATCCATACCAGAGCCTTTGGTATAGGTATGAATTCTAATGGGGGATTCCATGCACAAAAAATTCCATACTGGACCTTTAATCCAATAATGCAGCCTGGTTGTCCAGGAAAGTGGGGGCAAGCATGCAACCCCTCCTGAACCATAGCAGGCCACATACCCTCAACAAAAGTTGTAGCCTAGAAATAAAAACACCCAAATGTCTGACAAGTTCTTTATCAAAATATAAATAAAAATGCTACAAAAATGTCAGATATCCAATGATCTCCTAAAAAAAAAAAAAAACTCTGCTGCCAAGACATGTCCTGATCGATTGTTTGTCACCCACTGAAATGAAGGTTCAATGGTAGACAGCTGTTATATAAAAGGTTGTGGAGTCTCTTACGGGCATCATTGACCATACATGACCATATATGGTAAATTACATCACTGGGATCCCGAACCTTTGCTTACATGGCTGGGGACATCACCTGCCAGTGTCCTAAACAACTATTGACAGTAGGAATCTGTCATGTATAACAGTGGTAGTAATAGCGGTATTATACATGACATTTGACTCCCACCAAACAGGTAATTGTTTGGGCATTCAACAGCAGCTATGAATTAAAAAAAAAAAACAATAAAAATGTTTACTGTCAAATCCTTTTGATACAGCAAGCTGGTGGTGTACCTTATGCTGTGTATCAATTTCACACAAAATTTCAATTTCCTAGATACATGCTTGGTGGTGGTGCCTGGAGTGGAAAAAGCTTGACAGAGTCTTTATGGTGTAGAATCTGGTCAATGCAGAATGTGCAAAGACATATGTACAATGAAAAAGATGAGTGTAATATCTGTCAAGGTTGCGAATGACTGTAGGGTAATGCAAAGCACAACCTGTCAATGACACTTGTGGAGAATAAAGCTCTCTCCACACAGAGGATGAAAAAGGCCACTTTAAATTCCCTGGGGAAGTGCAAACTGATGTCCGCTTGGAGAACATCAGGATGGTAGAGAAAAAGCATTATTGTGTACTCACGTGACAGGGGCACCCATCAACAAGTATTGTGATTATAATAAAGCTAGTTTCAACCATTGTTGGTGGGGAGAAAAAGCCAAACAAAATTGATAATCTTGAGCACTATTTATTAGACCACCAAAAATGCATTTTGTGACTATCCATGACTTTCTCACTTGAGGCTGCTGTGCAGCATGTTGACAGTGGTAAGTATTCATGGATACTGGCAGAGCAAAGAAAAAATAAATAAAAAGCTTTCCAGAGGCTCCAGACTGCTTCTCTAATAGGTGCTACCTCAAAGAAAGACTTGAGGAAGAATGGGCAGTCTCTGGCTGTAGGATTCTATTATTTAATTTTTGCAGTTGCCAGTCCTGGACAAAAAAAACAATATATTTCATGCTGCCCACCCTCCCCCTGCATTATGTAAAGGCAGACAGCCTTTTTTCATATTTGCATGGGGAAAAGTTTGAGGAAAGGATTGTCTCCTTTTTTTAAAGGTAGTATCCAGTTGTTTTGTTGTCCCTTCTGTGTTTCAAGGACAAATTGGCTACTATTCACCCTTGATGAGCATAAGGAAGAGGAAAAACAGAGTGCTTTAGCAGCACTCTAAAAGAATTTAGATTCTTTGCACCCTTCAGGTGGAGTAGGAAAATTATGCTATAGCAGCACTCCAAAAGAAAGTGTCTGTTAGGGGCCCTTGAGTAGGAGGATTGCAGTCCTTTCACTGCTGATTTGTCTCATTAAGGTTCGACTCTCACTGAGCTCTGTGGTGAATAGTAATGTGTTTCCTCATACAATATGGTAACCAAATGATTGGTACCTTTACAACAGCTGATATACTGTAAAGAAAGGCTGCAAACCCTAATATAAAATACACAAATATATGTTTCATGCGCTCAAGAGAACAGTCTCATCTCAACAAATGTCAGGGCAACTTCAGAGGTGGGATGTAATCAGACCCCAGGCAGCTGTTTAACTTTCAGAGACAAAGTTCAAACAGAGATAGGAACATAAAAACAGCGCTCAAATGGGATCATGAGAAAAGTTTATTTCTAAAACTGCTCTAATATCAAAACAGAGCAGAACACAGTTCAGTAAGACATACTGCTAGGATCTTTGAAAAAATATAAAGTGAAACTATCATTTGAATATAGAAGATAACAGCATAGCACCATACCGCCTCAGGTCCTGATGGCTGGGGATGTGTTGAGATGTTACTATGTCTTCACTTCGTTTAAGTGTGCAGGGACTAACTCACCGCTCCATATGCAAAGAAAGCAGTTGGTGTCATGGAGGGAAAGGGAGCAGAAACGCTCTCCTAGATGGTTACGAAGACTGCCGCTGGGTGCAGAAGGCAGGATGGAAAAGACACCAGTGGGTTGTCTTGTGCGCTCTGGGCCGCCGGCGTGTGGAGTGTCCCGCGTCTCGCTGTGAGGAGGAAGGAAGCGCTCGACCTGACACCCGGAAGGAGAAGGCACCACCGCTGGTCAGGAACACATGACGGCTGGACGCGTGCTGCTGGGGGTATCCAAGGCGACCGTGACTTACTAGTTTTGCGCGCATGCGCTTTGTCAAAGTCACGGGAGCCATAGCAGGAACAGAATTTAAAAATAAAAGGGCGCCAAAAAACGGGGAAAAGAGGGAGGGATGTGAATAGTAACATCCGTTCATCACCTGTCAACATTTCCCTTGTGATATGTATAGACATTAGACATGACACTACTCACGTTACTCTATACAGCAGCACAAACACACAAACTGATAAACAATGAAAATACAAAGGAATATATAAAAAAACAAAAATAAGTTATTTGATGGTAAATAGTATTAGAACTAGATCATATATAATCATAATAATGTGTAATATAGTTGTGCCATTCTGCCAAAGGTAAATATATGATCATAAATACATAAATATATTTTTGAAATAAAAAATAATAAAAATAAAAATAAAGAGATCAAATTTAAGTGGAATCTATATATACGCCTCAAGCGCACATATTCATATCAATATATATATATATCCCCATCTCTGCAACGTGCACACTTAAACAATAAAGTATAAAATAGTACAGTAGAAATATTTTGATAAATAGTTAAAAACATGAGGAAAAGCATTACTTTTAAAAAATTACTTTTTTAAAAACACAGACGAACATTTTGGAAAGACATTAATAAAAAAAGACATTAATAAAAAAGCATTTTAAAATAAATTCTTCGGTTAATAATATAATATCATATGCTAAAATTATCATTTTCACATGATGCTCAAGACATCGATTTCTTCATTCATTCCTTCGGGTGCGAGGGAACCCAAACGGTATATCCAGAAGGTTTCCCTTTGGCATAAACGGGAAAACCTTTCATTATCTGTAAGGGTCTCCTTGGGTATGACCTCTATAGCACGTACCTACATCAGGCTAAAATCTTTATTGTGAACCTGACAGAAGTGACGCGGGACACTATGTTTAACACACCCTTTCTTTGTCAGTCTCCGGTGTTCACCTATCCTAATACGCAAAGTACGGATGGTGCGTCCTACGTAAAGCATGCCACAGGGGCATCGTAGCACATAAAGTACGAACTCAGTAGAGCAAGTAATAAATTGTTTAATTTTGAAACTACCGCCCTTCTTGGTTGTTATTTGGGAACACCCATGGGGAATGGATTGGCAGGTGAGGCAACCCCTTTTGTGACATTGGAAAATGCCCGGCCTGTCCTCAAAATGAATACTAATAGTGTCATCTATTGGAACTTTAGGTTTTGTGATTTTACTAGGGGCAATGATGTTTTTTACAGTGCGAGATCGCCTGAAGGTCACCTGTGGTTTAGGAGGAAGAACCGGTGCCAGAATGTGATCAAGTTTTAAAATCTCATAGTGTTTAAAGATAATTTTCGAGATGGATTTAGTGTTAAAATTTGAGACAAACCTCGCTGAGTGGGCCATCTCATCGGTGTTCCTTTTGGATCCACCGAGAGGTGGCGTCTCATTTGAAAGGAGAGCATTGGAAATTAGTTCCTTGGGATACCCTTTTTCAACAAACTTTTTCACCATAACCTGTCCTTGTATTTTATATTCATCAAAAAGAAAGGAATAAAGGTCTCTATCACCACTCCAAATCATTAAAATATCATCAGAAAAATATCGTTCGTCCATAAAAGACGATATATTGAGAAAACGGATTGTTCAACCAAATCTTGTGGCTCTCCCAGTAGCCCATGGTGAGATTTGCATACCCTGGGGCAAAGTTGGCTCCCATTGCGGTCCCTTTCTGCTGCAAATAAAAACAATCTAAAAAGGTAAAATAATTATGGCGAAGGCAAAAATCTATGCTATCGGACAGGAACGCTGATTGGTTGGAATTCATATCATCATTTTTACTAAGAAAATACTGTACGGCAGCAATGCCTACCTCATGAGGTATTGAGGTATATAGTGACGATACATCCAATGAAGCCCAAAGATAATTATCTTGCCACAAATAATCTTTCAAAGTTTCAATGACATGGCTGGAGTCTTTGATATAAGATGGTAATTGGGTGACCATTGGCTGTAACAGATGGTCTATATACATTGATAGACCACTTGTGAAACTATTAGTACTGGCAACAATGGGTCTACCCGGGGGATCTATAAGTGATTTGTGCACTTTCAGAAGGTGATAGAAGTAGGGGGTGCTACAAACCTTGGGCAATAGAAAACTTTTTTCTTTAGTATTAAGAACACCCTCCCTATAAGCTCTTTCTACCAAATTCAATAACTCTTGTTGAAAGGTAGGTAATGGGTCTGAACAAAGTTTTAAATATGTGTTGCTGTCTGCCAACAGTCGTCCAGCCTCCCGAAGATAGTCCTGCCTGTTCTGGATAACTAAACTGCCCCCTTTATCAGCCTTTTTTACAATAATATCACTGTTGTTAGTAAGATTTTTGAGGGCCTTCATTTCGTTGGTATTTAAATTGTGGGCCTTATTCTTTATTGGAATATCACATAATTCCATAAGGTCTTTATATACGGCCTGGTAAAAGGTTTCAATATGCGGACCTTTGGAATTAGTGGGATTAAAAACAGACTGGGGTTTAAACCCTGTGTGTTTAATATCAGGTTCCTGGAAAGGATATTGGGTATCGCTATCAATATTGCTTTCAGCCCATAAATCCTCAAGTACCTTGAGTATATCATGTTTGTGACAAAAACTCAATTCACTGGCCTTGGTTTCTGTTTTTGAAAAATTTAGAGAGTTTATTTTTGCATAATGTCTTTTTAAGGTTAATAACCGAATAAATTTATTAAGATCTTTGAACAGGCCAGAATGCACAAGACAACCCACTGGTGTCTTTTCCATCCTGCCTTCTGCTCCCAGTGGCAGTCTTCGTAACCATCTAGGAGAGTGTTTCTGCTCCCTTTCCCTCCATGACATCAACTGCTTTCTTTGCATATGGAGCGGTGAGTTAGTCCCTGCACACTTAAACGAAGTGAAGACATAGTAACATCTCAACACATCCCCAGCCACCAGGACCTGAGGTGGTATGGTGCTATGCTGTTATCTTCTATATTCAAATGATAGTTTCACTTTATATTTTTTCAAAGATCCTAACAGTATGTCTTACTGAACTGTGTTCTGCTCTGTTTTGATATTAGAGCAGTTTTAGAAATAAACTTTTCTCATGATCCCATTTGAGCGCTGTTTTTATGTTCCTATCTATGCAAACCCTAATGCCTCTGTCAGCAGCAAATACATTAGGGGTCCATGCACCCTGGGTTTAAAAAGCATTGCTTCTACAAGAAACTTGCATTTTACCTGTATAAGCAGCTCAATGTTATCCTATATGTCCATTATGAAGTTTAGAGGCATATTTTAAGCTCAGCACCTTCTGGTTTGCGTTTTTGAGAGGGGCTAAATGCTTCAAAATGCTCCTTAATGCCTGTACAAGAATGCTGTATATGAGGTTTTTTTTCTGCCTAAATAACTGGTGTTTTTTAAGCCCAGTGTGCATGGACCCTAAAAAGGCCCACACAGAGCCAGGACAAGAGGTGGGTAGGAGGGGCGGCTGCCCTGGGCACTGTGGTATCATGTAAGGTTCGGGGGCACCACAAGGCGATTGGGAGGAGATTTGTGTTGGGAGGGGGAATTTGGGGTGGGGGGGGCGTCAGGAAGTAAGAAATGTTCTATGAGGGGAAATTTTGGGAGGTATGCTAGGAGTGGTGATTTGGAGAAGATTTGAGCTGGGATCGGAGATGGGGGAATAGGATTTGTGCTAGGATGGGGGATTTGGGGGAGTTTGTGCTAGAAAAGGTAATATGGTGGGGGGCAATTTGTTGTGCTAGTAGGGATGATTGGGGGGCATATGTGCTAGGATGGGAAATTTGGAGGGATTGGGGAGGGGGATTTGTGCTGAGAGGGGAAATTTAGAGTGGGGAGAGAGGAGTTGTGCTTTGAGGGGAAATTTGAAGGGTAGATGATTTGTGCTAGGTAGGGGAATTTTTTTTTGGGGGGGGGGGGGGTTGTGCTGGGAGCATAGGTGGAATGAGAGGATTTGAACTAAGCATGAAAATCAGCACTGGGGGGGAGAGGATTTTTGCTGACACATAATGCTCATACATCTTGGGGGGGGGGACAATTTGGCATGTTTGCCCTGGGCAAGTCTATATTTTAAATAGTGTTTGCTTAATTTGGGATATAGGTATAGGAGGAGTTTGGGGAATATAAGATTGTGGTTTTAAAGTGTTTTGTGTACTCTGTTTTGACATTTTATAAACTTTTAAGGGCTTGCTGTTTGATTCTTGTCTTTTTCCTTTAAATAAAAAAAAAAATCAGATATCACAAACAAAACTATCCACAAAAAGTTTTTTTTTTTCAAGTTATAATAAATTAAATTGGGGTGCTGCTTTGTATACAAGCCAACAATTAAAAGAAAACTGTGCTTTAACATGAAGTGCACTTATCCGTTTTGGCCCCTTATCCTAACCTAACCTGAGCCACCCTCCCCTTCCACAGATGTATACTTACCTTGATCTGAAGGCCGTGGGCACTAGCATTTGTTTGCGTACAGTGTTGCAAGTCTCCCTGTCCTGGTCACGTTCTATAGGGCTATATAATGAGGCTAGAGATGGCCCTATAAAAGTATATGGGGCTGTACTGCTGCAGATGCAGCCAGGATGTTATCAAATGTCATTGGATCGAAGTAAGTATGCATCTGTGGAGGGGATGGGCTAGGTTAGGTCAGGGTAAAGAGGCAATAGAGATTAAATCACTTTGCTTTAAAGATAAACTAAATCAATTACATAATTAAACTATGTGATGCTAGAGTATGATGTCACTGATGCTGTTTATGAGATTCACACTCTTCCATAACACCACTTATCCTATCAAATACACAGTGCTAAAAAAGTAAATGTGTACCTAAATTGTGCTTATATGTACTGTAACCATGCCTTTAAATCTATTATTGTGCAAAACCTAAATTGTCTTGTGCAGTTATTCATGTAACTTCACCATTCAAATAGCAAGATTAAAGTGTCTTGTGCAGACTATGGACACACTGATAACATCACAAATTCATCAATATAACATTCACCTAAGCAAATCTGATATGAAAAATCAAGTGTATCAGTGCTTGAATAAAACCAATACTGTACTCATTTACATAACATGATTCACCAATGTGTAAAAAAATCAATGCAATATGACCAAAATCACAAATCTGTGCAAAAACAGTCCATAAAAATGCTCAATGTGCAAAAAACTACAAATGTGTGCAAAAACACAAATCTTTGCAAAATCAGTTGATATGGATGCCTGTTATCCATGCTGCTTTACTTATGAAGATCTCAATCAACACTCACAATTTTTCACCCAATTTTTCGAGGACTCACCAGATCCCAAGACCCTTGTGTTATAGGGGTCCTACTCAGTTGTAATCATATCCAAGCCAGACCATCATTCACCAATTATATGGAATCGAGAGAGTATAAAAACTCACATAGTGTAAAACATTTTATTTAGAATTCAACATAACATATCAGCAAACATTTCACTCATGTGTAGGTGCCTGTAATAGCACTAAGTACAGAAAGCCTGTTGATTGTATAGAGCTCTGCACCACTAGTGTCCCCGCTGTGTGCGAGCAGATGTACTGTGGTTCTTAATGATGTCACATGCCTTAGCCAGGGACGTTTTATCCTTCAGGAGTTGTCAGAGGACGAAATGCATAGGGCGTGGCTAAGGCATGGGACATCACCTCACACCACAGAGCGTCTGCTTATATACAGCAGTAGATGGTCCTGCATACACTGGAGTAACATCATCTTGGTCTAGCCAATGAAAACAGACAGAGATTGATACCCAGAAGCTGACTGGCCAAACATGTCAGTGACTGGCGGGGAGCTCCAGGATACCGTGATGCTGGAGTGAAGGTAAGTATATTTCCGCTTTAGGTTTTGCACAATTTTAGATTTATAGGGACATTTCCATATAAGCACAGTTTAGATATCAAATTGCTTTTTAGCACTATATATTTGATTTTTTTTTACACTATAATTATACTTTAAGATATGCCTCATTTATATAGGTATATCAGATTTAGTATACAGCATATCCAAAGATCCTGTATAGAATTGGATACACAGGATTTATAATCTTTCTGGATACATTGCCGATTTATTTTAAATTTAGGGATGGTCTGAAAATAACCAAATTTTTCATTATTGCCATATATTTTACTTTTATTAAGGGGAAAGAGCACTAGAAGCCTGCATACTCACTGAGGCATGATATTAGAACCATTTATCTTGAAGCACTCATGTCTACATTTTAAAAAATAAAGGTTAAAACAAAGTGGTACCCTAGAAGTAAGCATCTATTTTCTCTAATAAATGTATATACTGTATATGTATATACAGTATCTCACAGATGTGAGTACACCCCTCACATTTTGTAAATATTTTATTATATCTTTCATGTGACAACACTGAAGAAATTACACTTTGCTACAATGTAAAGTAGTGAGTGTACAGCTTGGATAACAGTGTAAATTTGCTGGCCCCTCAAAAAAAAAAAAACACGGTCGCACAAATGTTGTCGGAAATGCCGAACGTCAATAATGCGGTGACGAACAAAACATGTACAACGAGCTGAGAAAAATCAAGTTCAATAGCCAGTGCAGCTCTTCTGCTTGATTCTGAGCATGCATGGAATTTTGTGCATCGGAATTGGTACACACGCTCGGAATTTCCGACGGATTCTGTTGTCGAAAAATTTGAGAACCAGCTCTCAAATTTTGTTGGTCGGAAATTCGACAAAAAATGTCCGATGGAGCCTACACACAACGAGCTCACATCGAACATTTGTTGTCGGAAATTCCGATCGTCTGTATGCGGCATTAGAGTCATTACATTGCCAGCTGTTTTCTGGATCATAGGAGATGATAGGAATCACTGACAGACTTGTCAATGTCACAACAATGTCACACATGGTTGCTAAATAACTAGATTTGAATCACAAAACCAAGCAAGAAAACCTCCCACCCCACCCACACCGAGCCAACCTAAAAAACGATTAGAACCAAACATATTTGCAGTAGTGTGACAGCACCTCTTCTGGTGAGGATTGGAAGCTGCATTCCAGGCCAAATATCTAGTCTTGTTTCCATTCCCCATGGTAACATCATAATGCCACGCCTTTAAATATGGAGACCCTGTGAGGACAATTTGGTGGACACATCTAATAGCCAGTGGGTGCCATCCTTGACACCAGGAAGCAATGTGGAATCTGACCACTTCATACAGTTCTAAAAAATTTAATTTAATATAGAAACTTACGGTTTCTGCCCCCTTTCCTGTTCAGCCATGCTTGGATAGGGGTCTGGTTGGAATTTCGAGGCGGGACCCTACACTGTTTTTTTTGTGAGGTATCCTCTTGAAATTCATAATAATGATGTAAAAAACACAGCACAATGGAAAATATGGTCAGGAAGGGGGTATAAGTGTCCAGTAAGCAAGTGGTTAAACAATATGCACAATGTAGTTTTTTTTCTTTATCTTTTTGAGCATAACCCTTGGAGAATCTGGAACACAGCCATATACCTACATTGATGCACGTGGAGTAATATCTGGAGTGAAATTGTCTGCATATAGAATTTATTGATCTATACTAGATGTATATCATAATAAAGGTGAGCAGGTGGTGCAGCTGGTGTAGGATTGCACGTGGTGAACTATTTCAACATCTTGAACAACATCTTGGTGGACTTTTTTTTATACATAGCACACGTAGAAGTGTTGATTGAGGCCAGGTTCACAAACTGTATGTGCGGCTGAGGTTTGCAGTCCGGGGTCAGGTGCACAGGATGCTTTTTAAAACCGCACCATGGCTGGCCACCAGGCATAATTTAATTGGGGTGACACCATTGATCATATACTGTTGTCATTGTAAGATTGTACTGAATATTTATAGCAGGGGTTTCTATAGGCATAACATTCTTTGTTGCATTATTGATTTTAGTTATGTTCAGACATACAATGCACAGCAGACGGTGGGATTATTGGGGTGTCATCATTGTTCATATACTGTTGTCATTGTAAGCTTGCTCGTAGACATAACACTCTTTGCTGCAATGTTGGATTGAGAGGTGTTTAAATACACCCTGCTCAGTAGCGGGTGTCACCACCTTTCATATTCACTATATTGCTTTATTTGCATTGTATTTTTATTTTTATTAGATAAGTGGTATTACACTTGATTCACATTTATAATATAAATTATAATATTTATTTAGAGGATTGTGCTGCATTTTATTTATTTATTTTAATTCCCTTAAAATGAATAACTGACCCTCATCTTGGATAAATGTTGAAGGGAATCCCTACCTACTTGCTTACCAACAGAGCTGTTAGTACATCATACAGATGCTTCACTTTGAAGGCAGGTTTAGAGCATCCCCAAGCATGTTTTAAAGGAATTATGCATTTTTAATTTAGTAATTCAATAGTTTTTTTTTTTTTTAAAGTGCTGCTTCCCATCAAACAGTATTTAATTTTCTTTTTGCATTAGTGCATGTTCCCCCTGATATTGCCTAGCTCCCAAGCCTTTTGTTTAACAATATATTTCCTATTAGCCTTAAAAATTAGCAACATTTGCATGACTCCTGTGGGGAGTAAGGTTTGGGGAGCATTCACAATTTCCAAACTTTTTTTGACTAATCAGCAAACCTCCCTTGAAGAGAACCCAGGCACATTTTGGCTCACCAATAATAGTGACCAGTATATTTACAGGAGCATAGACTGTTATTTTCTTTTAATAGTAATTGTAAGCACCATCTAAACTGCTTCTCCCACTAGTTAAATTGATTGTGGGTTTTGTGCATTACATTAAACGTCTCAAGCTAGTTCATTAAAATTAATGTTTCTATAATTGCAGTAATTCATAGACTGTTTGTACTATAATATATTATTTACTGTTTGAATGACCATTATTGAATTGCATGTGGTGCACAACCTCACATGTTTAAACAGCTATGTTCATTTTAAAATGAGTTCTTAACAGACATACTCTATTTCTTTAGTATAGCGAAAGCAGAAACATAATAAATATTAACTGTCATGGCTAATTTAGTGTGGTGTTCTTAGTTCATCTACTGTATGAACAGCCATTACTTCCTTTGAAATTTATAAAACAGGATAATAAAATTGTAAATTTTCTAGCTTAAAGTGTTTAAAAAAAAAAATTAAAAGCAGCTACAAATACTGTATCTGCTAACTTTTAAGAATAGGACACTTATCTGCCCAGGGATCCAGCACTATCCTTACCCGAAGAGTAGAGTAGTTAAGAAAAGGGCGCAAAGACTTGTAGTGTTTTTTAGGGAGGTAATGGTTTATTGTTTGGCAAAAGATTGTAAGACTGGTGGTGCCGTGAAGGTGGTGACTCAGACTAGGGTTAGTTGAGACCAGTGAGGGATGGCAGCCATGGTCGAATCGGCTCCGGGTTCCTGGGAAAAGAACAACGGGAAATTGAATCGGGACAGAGCGTCAGCTGAGGTGTTACACTTGCCCGGGATGTGGACGCAGAGGACCTTGAACTGGTGTAGCAGGGATAATTGTACCAGCCTGCGCAGGAAGGCCATAATGGTCAAGGACCTGGACCGGCCTTTGTTTATGATGTCAGCTGTGGCCTGATTGTCAGTGGAAAAAACCACCGTCTGGCCTGCCCAACTGCTTCCCCAGGTTTGTGCTGCTGCCACTATTGGGTATAGTTCAAATAGGGAGGAGGACTGGCTGAAACCGGGGATTGCCAAGATTTCTGGCGGCCATGGACCGGCAAACCAGTGGGGGCCAAAAATAGCTGCGAAGCCCGTGGAGGCAGCGGCGTCAGTGACAATCCGGGGAGAAGAGGGAGATGCTGCCGGAATGAACATGGAAATGCCATTCCAGTCAGCCAGGAAGTGGTCCCACATGGAAAGGTCGGCTATGGCTGCCTGATCAAGTCTGAAGATCTGGTCTGGGTCTTGACATCCTGTGAGGAAAACTAGGAGGCGGGAGACAAAGGATCGTCCCTGAGGGATGACTCTTACTGCGAAGTTTAACATCCCGAGTAAGGACTGAAGTTGCCTCCTGGAGCACCCCTGGGTGGCCGTGAAGGAATGAATGACTTCCCTGATGCGAGTCAACTTGTCTGGTGGTAGGCTGGCCTGCATGGCCTGAGTGTCTAGTATGACGCCTAGGAAGGTGATGCGATGTGCTGGGCCTTCTATCTTCTTCTCCGCTATGGGGACATTGAGGTTGGAGAAGACCTCCCTTAGACTCATGAGGTCTACCGGGGGACGGTTGGGGTCTTCGATGAGCAGAAAGTCGTCCAAGTAATGGATCACTTTCTGACAGGATGCGTGGTGCGAGAGAATCCAGGACAGGGACTGTGCGAACGTGTCAAAGAGCCATGGGCTGCTTTTGGATCCAAAGGTCAGTTTCGTGGCGAAGTAGTACTGACCTTTCCACCTGACTCCGTGCCAGCGCCACAGACACGGCTGGATTGGTAGCAGCTTGAAGGCGTCTGCGACGTCTGCTTTGGAGAGCCAGGCGCCCTCGCCTGTGTCTAGGATGGCCTGGATAGCAAGGTCGACAGAAGAGTATTTGAGAGAAAATTCTTGTGAGGGTATAAGGGAATTTAAGCTAGGTGTGTGAGAAGAATAAGGCGCGGACAAATCATAAATTAAACGGAGTTTATTTGAAAACTTCCCTTTTACGAGCCCGATAGGGCTAACTCTCCAAACGGAAAACGGTGGGTGAGAGAAGGGGCCGATCATGTACCCTCGGTCAAGTTCGTTTTGTAGTAGGGTACTGATGGCTTCCTCGTCGGTGGCTGCTGACAGCAGGTTTTTGCACTCGTGGGTGGTGTCGGGGAGTGTGATAAGCCCCGTGTGAAAGCCTGTGGTGAAGCCTTGTACCAGAAAGGCTGCTAGTGAGGGTGATGGGTGTGAGGTGAGGTAGGATTGCAGCCATCCGATATCAATACGGCTTAGTCAGGCTGAGCTGAGCTTATTGATCCCGCAGGTGATCCTGGGGTGGGCTTTGCGGCAAATGAGGCAGACGTGGAGGAGTCTGCAACGTGAGAAGTTGCAGATCCCCAAATTGAAATTATTGCATATCTGCGCCCCTCCTAAAGTTCGGACGGGCCGTCCGAGTTTGTCCTCCTGGGGGTGTGGTGGGGTTGCGTCTGAATACTGGGATGTGTGCGGGGCAGAGGGGAAGTTGGGGAGGCGTCTACCATCAGGTTCTGAACACCAATTGGCGGTGTGGGTGGAGGATTGGCAGTTAGTGCAAAGTGGGGAGCGGAGGCCCGCGAAATGGCGACAGAAGAGTTCGGTGTCGATGACGCTCCAGTCCGTGGTTGCCTGAAACTGACTGAGCTTGGCTGCTGCCTTTGCTGAAAAGGAGCGATGGTAGTCGTAGAAGGCGCTGCCTCCGTACTTGTACCCTAAATCTGTGACAGCATGAAGGTAGAGGTCTAGTTCTTCCCTCCTGTCGGGTTTAATGGAACAGATGACATCCCGAAACATGCCGAAAGCAAGTACGAACTCCGTAACCGTGAGCTTTCGTGTAAGCCTGTGGTCTTTTGCCTTCAAGATAACGGAAACGTCGCCCCAAGCGTAGGCCTTGTTCTCTGTCACATCATGTACCGAGATCAGAAGGGATGCCAGGTTGATGTCGCGGCCATCTAGTATTTCCTTCCTGATGTTTGCCGGGATGAGATGTGCGGGGAAAACAGAAAAACCGGCGTGGGGCGTAGCTGTAACGCATGATGCGGGGGTGGCGGGGGCGGCAGCTGGTGGAGTGGGGGTTCCTTGCTGGAGC
Organism: Lithobates sylvaticus; assembly: GCA_028564925.1. Lineage (NCBI taxonomy): Eukaryota > Metazoa > Chordata > Amphibia > Anura > Ranidae > Lithobates > Lithobates sylvaticus. Next base: position 281,436,658 of record CM053026.1, read on the forward strand.
TCCAAGGTCCCCACTCTGGCCTGGACATCAGAGATGGTAGTAGATAGAGAGGAGACCAGCGTGTGAAGCTGGGACACTGCCGAGGCAATTGTCTGTAGAGATGCCTGAGTGTCTGGTGGGGTTGGTGGGGATGGGCTGGGGAACAGTAGTCTGTACAGTTCGGCTTTCCTGGCCGTGATGGGGTAGGGGATATTCCTGCGCCTCAGCTCAGCTGAGAGTCTGGGGATGGTCCAAGCTCTGAAGGCTTGAGAGGAGTTGTCTGCCGGACCCGCTTCGGGTGGTGATGGGGCGGGGGTGAAATCGTCGCTGCTGGCCAGAGACATGGCGTCTGCTAGAATAAAAGAGGGGGGGGGGAAGGGAGGGGGTATGCATGTTTGTCTCGGGTTTCTCTTCCTTTTTTTTTTTTTTTTTGAGTTTTGAAGGGCAGGAGAGCATATATATATATGTATGTGGTTGTGGCAAAAAAAGGGGGGGGGAGGGGGGGGCAGAGTGGGATACCTGTGTGACAGGTCTGGGAACAAACGGGTTGCGCGCGTGCGCTGAGTGGGATGTTCCCTGGGCCTATATGTAAAACTCGGGGGGGGTGCGTGACACCCGAGGTGAGCCAGGAGGTGACTGGCCGGATGGTTGATGCTCGGGTGTCCGTCTGTGCTCGGCACGGACTGGTTAACCAGAGCCCCCCCAGGGCGGTACTGGGGGGAGTGGCTACTGGTTGACTTGCTAAGTAGGAAATGTTTCGATCTGTAGCATTTGACGTAGGTTCGGTCAGCTAATACTTGCACTGCCAGCAAGTCATGAGACTAGGTGACCTTGTCTGCGTAGTGAAGGCTTGTGCTTCGAAAAATAGAGTGATATGCATAGAAGTATGTGACAGTTACTAACGCCTGGAGATTTTATCAAAACTATGGTGTTCTGCTTGGATGGGAAGGGGAGATGTGTGAACGAAGCAAGATACCGTTCGACGGTATGGTAACAATTCGGGGGTGCGCGTGAGCGCTGGGTGAGTTTGTTTCTTTGGCCTGTGGAACTCAGAGAATGCGTGACAACCGAGGTAAGCCAGGAGGTGACTGACCAGGTAACCGGTGCTCGGGTGTCCGTCTGTGCTCGGCACGGACTAGTTCAACCAGAGCCCACCAGGGCGGTACTGGGGGGAGTGGCTGCTGGTTGGTTGCTAAGTAGGGATGTTTCGATCTGTAGTAGTTTGACGTGGGTTCGGTCAGCTAATACTTGCACTGCCAGCAAGTCATGAGACTAGGTGACCTTGTCTGCGTAGTGAAGACTTGTGCTTCGAAAACAGAGTGACATGCATAGAAGTATGTGACAGTTTCTAACGCCAGGGTACTGAGCCAAATAAGTATGTGGGAGGGGGATATGTAGTGAAAAGGTGTGAAGAGAATGGAAAACTGAAACCAACAATTTACGCACCTGCTTGCTGCCCTAGTGATGGAGTCACTGTTGGGGTCAAAACCTGGTGGACCTGGTACCTACGGTAGGGTGACGTAAAAAATATTAGTGAGAGGTGGGTTGCAAGAGCTGATTTGGGGCCGTAGTTGACCCCCTGGTGAAGAGATGCAAGCCCTCAAGAAAAAAGGGGGTTGGTTATTATATTTTTTTTTTTTTTTTTTTTACCTGAAAAAGGAACGGGATGGTCTGATCCTGTTGTGTAGGAGACCAGGGGCGATTACTGACCTAAGGAAAAGGTGAAAAGGGATAGAGAAAGGCGTGAGTAGCTGAAGTTTGCTACTGGGGAAGTTGTGGCTGCGAGGCCAATGGAGGTCGAGCTGCAATGATTGCAGAGGTATGTGGGAGGGTGGATGTGGGAGCCGTGACACAAACCTGCGGTGAAGCAAGATGTGCGGGGGGGGGCGGCTGTGCCTCACATTGGCTGGGTTGCCGTGGAAGGCAAGGAGTGGACTGTCTTGCTGAGGTTTGCAAGGTGTGGGGGCCCATTTACACGAACTTGCGGTGCCTGCAAGAAGTGCGTGGGGAGGGCGGTGACAGATGCTCTGGTGGGTGTGTGTGTTTTTTTTTTTTTTTTTTTTTTTGGGGGGGGGGGGGGAGCACTATCCTTACCCGAGTCAGCTCTTTGGCCATCTTTGAATCCAGGCCATATTTACTTTCGGATGCTGGCTGTGACTGCTTGTGGCTTCACGCCCCCAGCTTGCCACTGGACTGCATGAGCTGCAATTTTTGAATGGTCATGTAGCATTCTGTGACGTGTCTCAGAAGGCTGGGGGGGAATGAGGGGGGCCAATCTTCCACTTAGAATGCTGCAGTGATCCCACCAGAAGTGGGAGCGGGGACCTGTCAAAACCAGGTAATCACTGCTCTCCAAGAAACAGGGCTTAAACTTGAAGAGGAGGGGGGAAGAGGCAGACAAGCAGAACTTCCTCTTTTGGGTGAAGTTTTACTTTAAAACCTAGTTTGAGATTCTAATTTCTTTCCCTGATACTATAATTTTTAAAGAATTAGGGATGAGTGAATATGTTTTAGTTCAGTTCACAAGGGAATCACTGAATCCAGAGTGAAGTCTAGAAATTATGAACCTAAAGGGAAATGAACGTTACATACAGTAAATACTGTGGGAAGGCATTTTATCGCAAAAGAGACATAAAATAAAAAGAAACTACACCTACCTGCAATCTCACAGCGAACCCCCGATTGTAAATTAAACTGTGCATGCACAGCTGATCTTACAGTGGCCGGCCCGATCCCTGTGTGCCAAAATGACTAGCTAGAATCACTAGAGTGACGTCATACTGTGCTAGCCAATGAAGATGGCCAAAAACTGGCACACAGGAGAAGATGCCAGCACCGGCAAGGGAGCATGGGAAAGGTGAGTACCGATCCTTTTAGTTCTGCTTTAAAACCAAACTTTGCTGTAGTCTATGGGGCGAACCTTGCCAATTTATTGCCCATTGTTAAGACTACTATGCCTAGGATTGTCAAAAAAAAAAAAAACAATATGAGAAGAGGGGACTCTATTTTGTGATGCTTTGAAGGCAACAAACAGCAGTTCTTTAAATTACATGTTATGAAGATGCCTTAAAGGTGTATGTAGTTTTATTGAAGAATAAGATTCTCATGGATAGCATCAGCATCGGTACCACATTCTGATATAATATATTTTGCATGTGTGAATGTTTTTTATTATTATTATTGCTTAGCTTTAATTAGGGGAAGCAGCATCCCGATGTGACTCATTACAACTTAACAAAAATATTTTATTAGATATTTCTACGACTAGATTCTCCTCTCTCTTTGTCCACTTTTATTTAAAAGGAAAAATTCCCTTCAGCAGCATTCCCACACAAAGTTTCAGCTTCCTCACAGCATTTAAAGGCAAACTCAAAGCATCTTGGCTATAAAGCAGCCTATATTGGGCTACCCTGGATATCAGCCTCAAATCCAGTATCTCAATACATTCAGTCAGTGCAAACAAACACATATCCCTTGTGTTTCCATGCACCTCTTGCTCCCCGGTATCACAACTCCTCAGCAGATTAGAGCCCTAAACCATAGTCAACACCTATACTAAAGGGACTGTGTATACCTGCACAATTAGAATGCTGGCTATCCTCTAAACCTGGGCCCAGTGTTGGAAGCTTCATCCACCCAATATTCTACAAAGGGGCTTCTGGGCTTCTCCTGGGCTTCAGAGCCCTTACCAGGATTTACTAATCCTGGAGAAAACTGAAAGGCTAGTTGATATGCTCATATGCTCATATAATATGTATATGCCAGAGCCCCTCAACCTGTATAGGGAAGATTTTCCAACACAGTGTCAAGGCATAGCCCTGTCACACATTCCTGGAAACTAGAAAACTAGAACCTTGTAAGTGAAAGTAGAGTAGAATGTTTTAATTGGTTAAAAAGGCCATTTATGAATTGAAAAAACAGATTTTCACATAAAAAGGATAGTAGACCCTCTGTGCTATCTGTATATTGGAGTGTGTGTGAACCCTTAAAGTAGAACTAAAGGCAAAACTTTTTTTCATTTTGGATAGAGTAAGGGAGGGCTATAATCCCTGACAGTTTTATTTTTGCCATCTGTGTCCCATTGGGGAGATTTTTCTCTACTTCCTGTCCTATAGCCAAAACAAGAACTGAGAGGAAATCACTCCAAAGTGAACGAATCCCTGGTTATCACCATGGTCACCAGACATCAACAAAAACCTGACAGGTGTTCCAATCGCTGTCCTCTCTATCCAAAACTAAAATACACACACTAAATCCTCACCAAAGCATCCAGCAAGTAGTGGCCCCTAGACATGGCAGTGGACCAAGAATATATCCAAATAACCATAACATGGTTCACAATGGACAGGCAATACCAGAAACAGATAGAGAAATGTTTGATGGATCCCTTTTATGCTTTTATGTTAGGGTGAGTCTAAGCACTCTCCAGACTATGTTTCCTTTGAATTGATACACTGTAAAAGTAATGACTGGCATGGCAGAAGGCATGCAGCCAATATACGAAATCGCATGAGGGGAGTACAAAACTCAATAGAACAAAGTTAATAGTATTTGGCAAAATGGAACCTAGCTAAAGTGACAGAAAACTTACCTACTCGCATATGTTTATCATTTATATATTCTTTTTCAATTGACATGCTTCATTTAAAGTCCCATGTGCCCTTCTTTTTCTATATATATATTAACCCGGGATGGAAGCATGCCATTGACATTCGTTATTGCAGCTAGGTCATTTCCCTAAAAATGTATATATTTGGGCGGAAGACAAAACCGCTCCCTGGGCGACCACGTTGCACTACTATTATTACCATTAACCATTTTTCATCCTTTATTAAAATATTCAAAAAGGATTTATACCTCAATTTATGTCCTCATTTTAATTTTAAAATCCTAGCTTCAGGTTTTAAAGCCTGAGATTCCATACCTTTATAATTGATGTTGTATATGTGTTTTTCTCAGCTACTGAGAACAATTTTATTTATTTATTTTTTCTTCCAGGTAACTTCCAGGAATCTATTCATTGATTAATCCAGCACTTGGGCTGTGGCTGCTGGATGCATTGCAGTCCTTTTTCCGGGGTTGCGATGCGCTCAGCTCCCTCCCTACCTCCCTCCATATACTTCAGAGGGCGGTGGGGTTCGATCTCAGCGCATCGGCGTCATGCATAGACAGGCCCCTCAAGCGGCGTCATCAGACGCCTCAAGGTGGAAGTCTGTTTATTTTTTGTCCTTCTACGTCGCAGCTGAGATGAGTTGACACCCACTGAGGTACAGATTATCCTCAGCTGCTAGTGTTCCCTCATCTCCCTACAGCTGCTAATGACGTCACATGACGTTGGTAGGGACCCGCCCAAGGGCCGGGGTATATCAGCTGGGACCGACAGACGGCTCATTCCTCCACTGTGTTCCACCAGGAAGGCACCTCTTTTTAGCAGTTGTCATTCAACACAAAGGTAACAGAGTTTATTGCTCCCCTAATGCACACACATATTTATTGATTTTGAGCACTGCACACACATTTCCTCATGTTCCCATTGGGCGATTTTGAATTTTTTTGATTTCATTCACTTTTTAACATTTCATCATCCTTCATGTGCTCATTACACATTCATTAGCAATCAGTCCACATTTATTCATTATACTTTGATTCCAACACTCACCTTTTTGGCACACACCAAAACCTTCTACTTTCTTTTTTTTTTTTTTTTTTTCCCTTATTCATCCTTCCACTCCCATTTTTTTTCACAGATTGGGTCAACACATGCATTTTTCAAATTAAGTGGACCAGTGTTGAGGGCGTCTGGATCGGCTGGCTCTTGTTCCCCCTGGCCCGCCCCCCCCAACTGACAAATGCCAACTGTTGGGGGGTTGGTCGGAACCCTGCCTCAACCCCGGATGAGACAGTTGCATCCTAGGCCAAAACAGATCCCACTGCTGGAAGTTCTGCCCACTTTGGCTATTTTGTAAGTAACCTTCACAACCAAACAGATCAAGCTGATACCCAATATAGTTATTGGCTCTCTAGATAAAAACGCCATGTTTGCTGTAAATCAAGAGAGAAGAATCACTGGAGACTTTGGTTTTTACTTGCTTGCTGACAGAGTTGATGAATTTGCCGAAAATACACCAACTGACTTTACTTGAACAATACAATTTTTGTGGCAGTATCACTTTTTTGTTCAAAAAGAAATAGAAAAATATTTTATCTGTTTATGCAGCTCTTTGAGTAAGATCTAAGTGTGCCTAGAAAGCTACTGAATAACTTATTGTTTTGTGAATGGTTTAAAAATAGTTATATAACTATTATAGTTATTGTCATACAGATCTTTTTCACGTACCTATTAGTAATGGCATAATGAGATAAAAAACCGAAGATGCCATGGTGGATACAGTAGTGTAAAACTGGCCAGAAGCAGGACAATTTTAATCAGAGATAATAGGCCCCACCTTAAACATAATTTTTTTATCTATGGGGATAGAGGGGTGTGGTGAATGTAAACAATGTAATATTAGGTAGTTCAGGTGCACAATGTTCTGTTTACACAGGCAAGGCACAAACCAAAATGTACCCCAGCACGGCAATTCATATGATTCAAGCATAGTGTGTTAAGTAGCTGTAAACATAACCACTAAAATCTCATATAAGCTTTACAATCTGGTGATACTGATATAAAGGTCCTTATTTGGGGCAACAAAGCTCTGGGGTGACAATAGGCTTATCCTAATATAGGCCATTCTAGGTCATCTGACCTAAGTTCAGAGGCTTGAAGGTGAAATATTGGTAATTTACTGCTGTAGCGGTGATTAGCTGCATTAACTGGCTGTTTTTTCAAACTCTGAATGATCGCAGTTCACCTCAAACCCCTGTTCTGCATAAACACAAAGCTTAATCCTAATCCTTAATCCTCTTTGGCTATAATGTTGTAATGCTAACTCTCAGTTCAGAGCTGTACCCTTCTTTTCGACAAGATGTCCTTCGTTTTTTTGTTTGAAAAATGCCTGGCATCACTCAACCCAAAAAACTGACAACAGATTGACAAATAGTGCAAGCAAAAACAGAATTCAGAATCATTCAGTGGCTTATTACCATATTTTGTGCACTACCTGTAGTGTTATATGATTAATAGGATAAACTACAAAATTCTGATTTCTGTTTGTCCTGCTAAGTAACATTTGTAATATTTCAATTGCAGAATCAGGATGAATGGCATAGGAACATAAAACAATAAACCAGGCAATTTCTGTAATTAAGCTAACACAGCTAAAATGAGGTGACTTCTAGTAGTATTAACAGGGGGAGTAAATTAGGAGGTGAACATGTATTGGTTTATGGGCCATGGGAACTACCAGAGACTAATATGGTGCCACTTGACCCTAGGTGGATCCATACTACATGTCTACAAAAGGGGGAGTTTTATTTGGGACTTTAATGAAGCCAAGGCCTGGTAAGGCCCTGTATTTCCATCCCCGGGACTTTGAGTGAAACCATGGAGGTGCCCTCGGCTGGCCAGTGGCACCCGGCCAAGCATACCAACAATTTACGTACCCAAGTAAGTAAGCATGTACCGGGTGTGGTGTTCCCTTTACCCTAACCCGTTCATGTTTTTCATTAATATAACTTTATCACTCATATATCATTATAGATTCATCACGTGCTTTTCTCCTGACGAGTGGTTCAAAAGCTATGAAACGCGTAGAGCTACCAAATGCCGTGTTTCTTTCAATATATACCCAGACTCCCAAGCCACTATGCACTATCCATACATACAGGTTCAATGAGGCCATAGGTCCTGCAGGCATAAATTTGGAAATGCTTTTTATCATTTTTCTCGGTGAACCTTGGAATATTATTGCGGTTTTATCTTGAGATACCAATGTTATTACCTTGTTCATTGTTATTATTCTTACCTTTGATACCATTACTATTCGTATGTATTACTGTAATTATCAATACAATTCCTACATGTTCACCATTTACTCTTTTGCTGCCACGTGCTTCATGCAAAGTCCCACCCCCCCCTGCTCTCCTTCTTTCATACTACATGTCTGAAGCAGGTAAATTAAAGAAATGAAACAAACAAGAAGATAAAAACAAGTATATTACCTTGCTTTTGTTGAATACGGGACTTTTTACAGTGGTAGATAATTTCCTGTATGCAATGCTCAGAATTGTTAATTGTAGCCCGGAGCTGCTCCATGTCAGCAGAATATTTAAAATTCATTGTATGGGGAAACTCTCGATTTGAATTCTTTACCTTGTTCAGCTCTGTATTGTTGTGATGCAAAATACTTATAGCTGTATCTAGTTAGAGTAAAAGAACAACAAATAAAGTATTAAAAGGTAAAAGATATTTATAATTTTTTTCTAACAGTGCTTGATCAAAGGTTTAAAAGTTTCTAAAGTTTGAACAAAAATTATACTTTCAAAAAAAGTGGGCTCTTTAAATATATACTGTATCTTGTCATCACAATCATAAGTCAGTATGCAAAATCGTATTGTATACATTCTGATTATCTACAGTCTTACTAAAGGCAAATAAGCTGTGCACTTTGCACATACAGTTGCACTCATTTTCCCTGGAGCTTCGTGAATTTGTGATGGAGCTTCACGTTGCAAAGAATACCCAATCAGGTGCAAGGAAAAAAAAAAACTGCTTTTTTGCTTGCACGTGATTGGAAGATGGAACCAGCAGAGCTTCACCACAGTGCAGTCTATTTGCCTTCAGTAAATCATCCCAACATCTATGGTGACAAAAGTTAGAAAGGATTTTATAACATAGTAAGCACCCCAATAACGTACACCCCCATTGTGCCCCCAGTCACAACCACCTTATTGTGCACACCTCAACTCCATATAATCCTCCTTCCCTGCCAGCATAACTGGTAGCTGGAGGGGTTTTAGTGCACAAAATACAAGTCGGCGGTGATCCGGAGGGGGGGGGAACAGAGTTGAGGAAGAAAAAGAGATTGGAGAAATCCTCAACTGCACCAAGCATTGCACTACCACACACTCAGTTGAAGAACATGGTTTGCTGTGCTTAAATTCACCCACTCTGACCTACAACCACTCAGCCAGACCTGACCACACAGCCCAAGAAAGAGAGAAAGAGGAGGGTATATGCTGGAGAGGACTAGAACAAGGAGGGACACACACCATCCTACTGCCCGTTTTTAATGTTTGCTAATTTTGTGCCCAGGGCAACTGTCCCTGTGGCCCTGCCCATGCTATGCTAGTCCTGCCCTTCACTCATGTAACCACTGAAAAACACAAAGCACTAGAAGCAGGCAGCTCATAAAAATATTTATCTATGCCTTGCACATCTTACCTGTCCATATTGTTCTAAACAGTCGCATGCATAGCTAGAGCTATGCCTCAAATGGGCTCTTTGAATGGCATGGATTTTTGCTAAAAAATTACAAGTCTTAAAAGCACACCAACCTGATCATCTAGAGCAGGGATCTCCAAATGATTGCTCTCCAGCTATTGCAGAACTACACATCCCATGAGGCATTGTAAAACTCTGACATTCACAGACATGACTAGGCATGATGGGAATTGTAGTTCCTGAACAACTGGAAGGCCGTAGTTTGCAGACCCCTGATCTAATGTCTGAAAGATAATAATATGTTTTAGTTATATTTTGCAAATGTTTCCCTCTTGCCTCACCCTAAATGAAATAAGTTCATGCCAACACAGAAAAACCCTTGGCATTTTTACATATATACAGTATACATTTGCCAGACCTTTAATTATTATAGTCATAAGGGTTAAGGTGGCTAAAAAAATGTATATTTAATAATTTTCCATGGCAACCTTTCATTTTCTAGCCTAAAAGATTATTTAAGTAATTTGTATTTGGGCCTTAATGATGATCATTATGGTAATAATGATGATTACTATTATTATTAGACATTTATGATATTTATCTTTTTTCTATTATTGGCAGCTGTGTTCATATATTATTTTGTACTTCCTCTTCTTTAAAATTCAATTTTCTGTAATCAAATACTCATTTAAAAAGTGCTGTAATTTTAGAGAAATTTATTTAAAATACCAAGGTAACCAAAAAAAGCACGTGTTGTGTACTATAAACCAGAGTAACCTCCAATAATTGTTTTCCTGGTGATATAATGCTATCACATTGTGATTAAGTGACAGACAAGTTAGATTGCAAGCATCTGCCACAGATGGGAATAAGTGGGATGAAGGCTGTAAAGTTTTTCACGTAGGTTTTTAAAATAAACATATGTTTCACTCTGTCAGGTTAAATATTCGGTGAAAAGACCAGCAACATTTTCTTACATTTGTGAACATTGAGTAATGGATGAAAATATCAGCATATGTTCATGAATTCTCAAGGGTGAGGTAGAAACTACCTTATGCTTTATAAGCTCAGAAGGTGGATTAAATTCCTGGTAAAATATTGTCCTTGCAAATATATGCAGCCCATTCTCACATGAACAGTTTAAAGCTTTAATAAACATTTTCTCTGCTGCTCTAAGAAAATGTTAGAAGAGGTAAATGCTAAAATATCTATGAAGCTAGTATAAATGTTACTGTTTATTATATACTAACAAGCAAACAAAAATGATTGGACTATAACCTCTCAATGCATAAAGCATTTCATGGGATCAAAATGAGAAAACAGAATAGAGAGATACAATAATTGAATACCTCAAATATTGGGATTTTTAAGGTGATATATAACAAAAAGAAAATTATATATTAAAAAAAAATAGTATTATTTATTGATACAAGACAATCTAAAAATAGTAATTGTAAAGTGAATACAAAAAATCATAAAAGTGGAATACAAAAATTGATGTTACATGTATATATGACTTTTCAACTACTTACCATTTAGAGCCATGATGTACCATATGTCTTTTTATTGAATTGTAGTTCGAAATTGCCACTTTCTAATGTCATATACATGTAATATCAATTTTTGTATTCCACTTTCATGATTTTTTGTATTCACTTTACAATTACTATTTTTAGATTGTCTTGTATCAATAAATAATACTCTTTTTTTTTTTATATATGATTTTCTTTTTGTTATATATTGCCTTAAAAATCCCAATATTTGAGGTATTCAATTATTGTGCATGTTAAGGGATGATGGCAATTACATGCCGCTCCACATGAGTCTAATTAATTACAGAATAGAGAGATGTTCTTTGCTTATAGATAAATATTGAAGTACATTTTGAAATGAGTGAATGTCACATTCACCAAACATTTGCTGGTGGTGAATCTTCCTTGTGCACGTGTATTAAATTGTAGTAACAGATTTTTCTGCAGTAAATGTTTTATGAGTGTTATATGCACTGTTTTATAAATGTTCATTTCTGAAGACCTCAAACTACAAGTTGTTCCATTTTTGGACTACAGTTTGCCAACGGATTAAATTGCAGCGAGTAGTACTTTAATCCATGTTCTGTATTCATGATTAGAAAGTAATACATATTACATTTATTTAAAGGTGGTGGGAATCATTGATGAAGGTGACATGTAGGTTACCTGTCATGTTGCAGTAAACTACAAATGGTTCCAGAGGGCCACTTCCATCAGAATCAACAAAAAAGAATCCAGAGGAGTCACCTTTGTGTTTATATGCTTCACAAGATTGCTCATATATAGCTGAAAAATAAGTTTAAGGCAATAAGGCAAACATTTTACAGAGAAATTCCTAAAAATAAATTCAATGCCAAGGCCATTCATTTAATTACACTAAATAATCAGAAGTACAAATCTGTGCAAACAGAACAACAAGTGTCTTAGGCCTCATTTACACTGGCACCACCAAAGCTGCATTGAGAGAACATTGCTACTGTAAAAGCATATAAATGCATGTAATGATTTTTCAAGGGTAACATTCAAACTGTGCATTTATATGCATTTAGGTGTGATTAGTTTAGCTATGTTTAGAGAAAACAGAGTTAGTTATGAGTGCCACATCACGGTGGAGTCAAAATCTTAGAAGTTCTTTATTGTCACCATTTTACTCAAATCACTGGTGCTTACTCATAATGTGTTATGAGTAAGCACCAGTGATTCATGGGAAACACGTCTACTATGTTCCTGTGTCTTTTTCTGGCATGGTGACAATAAAGAACTTCTAAGATTTTGACTCCACTGTGGTGTGCCACCATCTTCCTTTCTTCATTTGCATTTTCGGTGGCAAGCCAGGGTGATCACCTGCAACGGTCAGCAATCTACTGATTGCCTGAGCGGTGTACACATTGTGGTAGGAACGTCTAAATGCAGTAAAAAGTTATATAGGAGGTATAAAAGTTGTTTAAACTTTGCAGGGGATACATTTAGAAAAGCTATACACAGGATTGTCAGTGGGGATTAAGACTTATTATTAGAGAACTGCTAATTAAGAAACGTATATTTAGAAAATGGCTTTAACTATAAAATGTATTTTAGTAAAGACATGATGGCAAACCATAAATTTGAGAACAGACATCAGATGGTTACTGCAACTTTTGCTGATCGTTCAGATTTTTTTCATTAATATGCATGGTCAAATCCATTGAACCAATCCATGGTTCACCAACAATAGTTGTCCAGATTTGTCCGTTATTGTCTTCTATTGCCTATAGACATGGTCATTGTCTACCCAATCAAAGTCTTATGCATGTGAGTACCTTAGGAAATGTACATTAACGCATGTGAATGTTTGAAGAATTAAATAGCATTTGCTAGGTTATTTGGATCTTATTAGCATTTTTGTTCTGATTATTTTTACACCTCATTAATGCATAATAGTAAAGTTGGTCACAGACATGAAATGTGTGTCTCCAAATTGGAGGTTTCATATTCAGTGCAGTGGTCATTTCATGTCTATATTATCAATAGATAGGCCCAGTCAACTATTCTGCAGGGGTTACAATCAACTAGACAGGTTTAAAAATGTTATCCAGGCAATACTGTTTTCCTGCAGATATTTCATCAGGAGCATTCTTCACATACCTACTTCTTCCCAATTTTAATTTCCACTTTGCATTGACTTAAACTAGTATGTGTGCCTAAACTAAGTCCACAAGTTTATGGTGCACCCTGCTCTCTGCTTTTACTGACAACAATCAGATCATCTTCACTACAATTTAAAGACAACTAACTTATCTTCACATAATATATATTTTTTCTTTTTTACAGAACACAATATAGGGGGTTATTTACAAAAGGCAAATCCACTTTGCACTACAAGTGCACCGAAAGTGCATTTGGAAGTGCAGTCACTGTAGATCTGAGGGGGACATGCAAAGAAAATAAAAAACAGCATTTTAACTTCCACATGATTGGATAATTAAATCAGCAAAGCTTCCCCTCATTTTTTCAAGTGCACTTGTAGTTTGCACTTGTAGTGCAACGTGGATTTGCCTTTCGTAAATAACTCCCATAGACTTGCACACTTGTGTCTTACATAAATGCACATGCTTAGCAGACAACCTTAGAACTACTGTCATCTTATGGGTAAAGCAGTGTATCCTCTGGGGACCGCAAGGACAGCAGCAATTGTCTGACAGGGCTGCCGGGATGATGTCCTATGTGGTTTTACAGTGGAAGACCTTACTCTATCATTATGCTGTCATCTACTGGGACTTAATAAGTGAGCCACCTGCTGGACCTACAGTATGTCAAAATGTCATGTTTCTACTAAGTAAATGTGAGTGCACTACTGTATAATTGTAACACGTTGCATGTGGTTTTAACCCTTTATATGGCCGCTAGTGGGGGTTAAAAGCACCCAGCTAGCGCACGAAAAGCGCCACAAAAACTAGCCGCGCTTTACCACCAACGCCCCTGGGCTGGCAGTGTGAAAGGGCTCTTATTGTTAATGCTACAACGAGAGAGTGCATCCTCTCTATAATTGTGTTTTATTCCCTTTTGCCATGCCTATTTGAGACACTGGAGGGACTGCCATCTGCTGGATATCCTACAGGTTACTTGTTGATATGCACTGACTAAGCTCTTGTATGTGAGTGCACTGCCTTATTCCTTCATTTCTCCATGATAACACATATTACAATTAGACAGCGACATTCTCTCTCTCTCCCTTTTTTTTTCCTTTTTATATCAAATAGCTTTTATTATGTTTTACAAACAAGAAATAACTAATGACAAGAAACAGTTCTGATTACTAATTTCATTCCGATACATGACTTCCAACATTACAAACAAGTGAAGGGATTTGTAAAGGCAAATGACTAATCCATAGCAAGGCTATTTAGTCAAGCAAATTAGATAATACCTCTTTAATCTAGTATCCATGACAGTGGGTAGACAGTGGGTAGGTCTAACTTCATTCAAGGTTCTTCCAGATAACAAGGCATGAGAATGTAAACCTATGATAGAGCAGTAGCATCGCCAGGCAGATCCAACTTTTTTTCTTTTTATCAATAATGTGCAAATATGCTGTGCATACATGCACATTATGGCAAGAGCCCTGAGGACCCCAATAACCTTATTTTTGCTTTAATGATGCACAGCCTTACTAAGACTCCCTGCACCAGCCTGAAGACTTCAGGAAAGATAAGTATATAAAACCAAAAAAAAAAACAAACAAACAACACACCAGGAGGGAGTTTTCTGGGATGGAGAGCACTGGAGGGTAAGGACCAGGGAGGTGAACCTGGAGTTTGCTTTTAAATACAGCTTTCCCCAGAGGTTTTCATTGAGGCCTGATTCTTGCATATAACACCAAAATCAGCAGAATATTTTAACAATCATGTAGGCACATTTAATATGAAAAACTGTAAAGTTATTACTAACTTTCAGGTATATTTATTTGTTGCATATTTCAGTCCAAAGCTGATCCATCATGTGATACTGATAGATTTACTATACATTATTACAAAGCCTAATTTAATTGTATAGTTACAGATACATGAATATTTTATGAGAAACATCAGCTGTAAAATTAATTCCAATTTTCTTTGTTTACATTATTCCATAGCACACAATTGTGTGATTTCACAAAATTCCAGATTCTGTGGAGCATGCTAGGACGTCTCTGAAATTGCACAAAATTAACTAAACTACAAAAATGTATCCTTTGCCTAGGAATTCCTCCTGAAAAACTGCAGTGCACCTCCTTTGCTCACTGGGGGGACACTGTACCTGGGAATCTGCAGTGCAAGGATCTCCCTGCTTCTCCTTTCATTCTGTGGATTTGTGATCTCTCCTGTTGCTTTTGGAATAATATCCCACCACTTATCAGATCAGGGTATCAGGGTAGACAGCTCTAATACAAGCAAACAACGTTTTTTTTTCTCCTCTACCTCAACACAGAGGCACAGTGCACTAAAAGTCAGTAATAAGTAAGAGATCAGCTGCAGGGAGACCACGGGCAATTTTGATAACTAGTCTGCAATTTTCTGGTAGAGATTGAACAGTTTAGGTCCTCTTTAATTAAATGCATTGACTTTATTATGGAATACATGATCCTTCTCAACTATTATATGTAGGTGAGTGGTCAGCCAGACTTAGTCATAATAGCTTAATCCGAACAATGACTGACATTTCGAGTCAATGAGCAGTTTTCAATTTAGGATTGTAGTTATGGTACTTTATGAAAATATGAGTTACTCCTTAGCATACATATGATTGATTTAAAGTTAGTTTAATATTGCTCAAAGTAACAAGAAAAGTGTAGAATCCCGCATCTGCAAAATATTACCACAAAGCAGTATGCTTCATCTTGTGCATTTTCAGTCTGGCTTGTTTTGCTCCATTTTCATTTTTATTTTATTATGGGTTATAACAGAATGATACAGAATAATGACATATTCATTTGCTGCAAGAAGATGAAACGTCTGCTTAATATAACTGATGTATCTCTATTGTGCTCTCCTGTTCCAGCTCCTATTCTCCCTTGATCACTGCCTTTCCACATTCACATTCAATTGCTGGTTACTTGTATACACTTGAGATGTCATCACAACAACAAAACTATGTTGACATTGCAATGTTGTATATCAGGAGAGACACAGGCAATTCAGTTAAAGAAAACAACAAACAAAAAAGAAACAGGAAATTACAGGAATAATGGATGCACTCAAAAGGTTTGCTTAAAGGAGAAGTGTGTGATTTTTAAAAACAAACATACATAATCATCTATGTGGCTGCAGCATTGATCTGATGCTGCAGCTGTCCCCTGTCACTCCTGAAACTGAGCAACCCCATGACGGCTGATCGCTCAGTTCTTGGTCTTCAGTGAGCAGAGAGCCAGTGACTGTCAGTCACGCTCACTGGAGTGCCAGGCTGTAGAGGGGTATGAGGGGTTGTTTAAGGGAATCAGCAGTGCACTGAGAGGCTGAGCCAGCTGCCTGTTAGTCATCTGGATGGATCCCAACATTAAAGTTGGGATCCTTGAAGAGCCTGGACTGACGTCAGCCAACAGCGGGCTTAAGCCTGCTGTTTGCTCAATCTGGGTCACAGGAATGCAGAAGTAAGTGCTCTCCTATGACCCAGAAGAGAAGTTTGGCCAAAAAAGCTTTGGTCATACTTTTCCTTTAACTACTTGCTGACCACCTGCCGCAGATGTACTGATGCAAGGTGGCTCAGCTACGCAAATCGCTGTACCGGTACGGGGATTCGTGTACTAGCATTCATGGGCACACGCGCTCCAATTGGCCAGTGAGAGAGCCAATGAGCGGGTCCGGCAGGCTCTATGTCCACTAGCCACCTGCAATCGTTCTTCACAGAGATAGAACGGAGATCTGCTGAAGTATACAAGGCAGATCTCCATTCTGTCAGGGGATGACACTGAGATCTGTCTTCCTACTAAGCAGGAAGACGGATATGTGTGTTTCCCCAGTCACACAGTCCCCCATACAGTTAGTAATCACAAACAGGGAACACATTTAGCCCCTTGATTGCCCTTTTCCTGCCAGTGTCATTAGTACAATGTCAGTGCATATTTTTAGCACTGATCGCTGTAGTAATGTCACTGGTTTCCAAAAAAGTGTCAAAAATGTCAGTCAGTAGACGCTATAACTTTTGCGCAAACCAATCAATATCCGCGTTTTGTTTTTGTTTTTTACCAAAAATATGTAGAAGAATACATATTGGCCTAAACTGATGAATACATTTTTTTTATAAATATATATATTTATTTTTTTTTTTTTCGGATATGTATTATAGCAGAAAGTAAAAAAATTGTGTTTTTTTTTAAATTTTCAGTCTTTTTTTGATTATAGTGCAAAAATAAAAAACGCAGATGTAGTCAAATACCACCAAAAGAAAGTAACTCAGTGCAGTATCGCAAAAAATGGCCTGGTCATTAAGGGAGTAAATCCTTTCGTGGCTAAAATGGTTAAAGAGACACAAAAAGAGACAACAGGTGGAACAGTTATATTGCTTACTAGCACTACCTCCATTGCTGTCAGACATTGTTCCCTTTCAGAGCTGGAAGCGCTGGTGGAATATTTAGCATCTGACACTTCCTAGGGTGACAGATGTTGGCTTTTCATCATTGTGTACTGTAGCTCTCCCCCCCAACTGTTATGTCAAAATGGTGCAGAACATGCTAGTGGGGAAACACAGCAACCAGCTAAGAGACGCAGGCATCAGACATACTGGGAAGTGCCGGATGATAACAATTCAACCTCTTCTTCTGTCTCTGCAAGGAAGAAAATATTGGCTGCAGTAAAAGGACAACATTATAATTGCATTATAAAATGCTGTCAAAGTTTAATTTTTTTTTTTCAGTGAAAGCATCTCTTTAATGATGATAAAGTATTTGCAGGAGATATTCTTCTTTTATTTATGTAAGTTCTTTACGTACACCTCTGCTTTTACACCCAAATAATTCCTGAGCATAATAACAATAAGCAACTAATGAATAAAGCCTTGTACACACGGTATGATTATTGGACAACCGAGCATCTGATTTTTGTCAAAAGGGCGTGTGCCAGGATCTTGTCTTGCATACTAACGTTACACAAATTGTCGTGCCACAAACACGAACGTTGTGACGTACTATGAGGAATTTCAGTTCTTGAGCGACACCCTTTGGGCCCCTTCTGCTAATTTTATGTTTGGTGAGCCTTCATTCCGAGCATGCGTGTTTGTACTTTTCGACTTCTGTGTGACGGATTTGTGTACTGACCATCAGGAAATCAGACGCAGAGCCATCATTTGGCAAAAATTTACTAGCCTGTCATCCAACATTTGTTGGCCGAAAATTGGAAAACAATCGTTGAAAGGAGTGTAATAATGGTAAGAACTTCAGACAAAAGTCTGTCAAATGACAATCCCCTTCTGATTTTCGTACCATGTGTAAGAGGCTTTACACTAGTAAGAGTCTCCTGCTCATTGTAATGTTGTGAATCAAAGTATGATTTCAGCTCAATATTATTTTTTAGTTTTGTGTGAAGAAGATTTTGTGCGAGATTTAACCCCAATTAGAAGGGGATTGTTGTTTGACAGATTGTTGTCCGAAGTTCTTACCATTAGTACGCTCCTTTCAACAATTGTTTTTCAATTTTCGGCCAACAAATGTTGGATGACATGTTAGTAATTTTTTGTCAAACAACGGCTCCATGTCTGATTTTCTGATGGTCAGTACACAAATCTGTCACACAAAAGTCAAAAGTAAAAAATAAGCATGCTTGAAATTAATGCTCACCAAACATGAAATTAGCAAAAGGGGCCTTAAGGGTGGCGTTCAAGAGCTGAAATTCCTCGTAGTACGTCACTATGTTCATGTTTGTGGCATGACAAATTGTGTTACATTAGTATGCAAGACAAGATCCTGGCACACACAATTTTGACAAAAATCAGGCGCTCAGTTGTCCAGCAATAGTACCGTGTGTACGAGGCATTACCGTCATAAGGATAAAGACAGTGTCAAGAAACTAAGAGAGGTCATAAGCCTTCCTCAGTATACTAAATACATTTTAATTGTTATTATGGAGAAACTTCTGGACCATTGGAACAAGAAGTAAATTAAATATAACAGAGACATGACAACAATAAGAAACTGACAGAATTTCCCAACTAAAAGAAAAAAAAATCATGCACCAATGGTAAGGGTGACAAACCAAATAATAAAAAAGTCCAATCAAATTTATTGGTTTGCACTAAAAAACAGACAATGCATTTTCGGGGTCAGAAAGCACTCTCAAGTAATCAGGGCTACAACCAGTGGCTTATCATCCATGGGTGCAAATTATGCAGTGCACACAGGCCCCAAGGTGGTTGGGGCCCACAATGCTCTGATCCACTCTGCACTCATGGATCAGACAAGCCTGAGACACTGCAGCCACGCCTGTCACTGCCTGCTCTCTGCCTACTCTTTGCCCTCTGCCACAGAGGATCTCTGTGAAGGAATTATCAGTCACACACAGATCCTGTTGTTGAGGTACTACTGTTCTGAGGGGTGGGGTGCTGATGTCATCCACTGAAGCCCAGGAGAGACAAACTCTCCCATGCTTGTGAGAGCTGTGCCTGAGAGCGGTGAGCTCTGTCAATGGGGAGGGGGGGACTGTGCAAATGAGCTAGAGGGGGACTGTGAAGACTGAGGAGGGGAGGGGGAAACTGTGAAGACTGAGGATGGGGAGGGGAAATGTAAAGATTGAGGATAGGGGGAAACTGTGAAGACTGATGATGGAGGGGGACTGTGAAGACTGAGGAGAGGATGAGGGATGTGAAGCCTTGAGATGGGCGGTGCTGTGAAGACTGAGGATGGGGGTGCTGTGAAAACTGAGGATGGGAGGACTGTGAAGCCTGAGGAAGGGGGTGTTGTGAAGCCTAATGAAAGGGGGCTGTGAAGCCTGGGGATAGGGGGGCTGTGAAGCCTGTATGTGGGAGGGGGTCTGTGAAGCCTAAGGATGGGGGATGGACTGTAAAACCTGATGATGGGGTGGACTGTAAAGTATGAAGGGGGACTGTAAAGATTGGGCATGGAGGGGACTGTGCACTATATTCTACATTACAGACTTCTCAGTTCTCACCAAAGTGTTCATTGTCTTAACAGTTGCTGGTAGTTAAGCAGTTGATGATTATTTTAATGACAGGCTTCTGTAAGGTAGGCTCCGATAAAATGTTAGCTCTAAATATTCTCAGTGTACACAAAATCATATGTAAAGGAAGAGATTTTTTAATTTTTAAATGATTGTGCTGAGGTGTAAACACATCTATTAGCCTCTTGATTGTGGCACAGCAATGTACACATATTTTATGGGTACAAGAAAGATTTTGTTTTAGTTAACCATGTCTTTTAAGCCCCTCCCACTATCAACGCAATTCGCTGTATTACTACTCCACTTAAACTTTCCAGACACGCCTTATCTTTTACAACCCTGGGAACACCCTAGCCACAATTAAAATCACATCCTCTCTTTGCCACAGTGCACTAAGCATGCCATGTTTTGTTTTTTTGTGATGCAATGGGGTCCAGCTTATGATCTTGCACACAGGCCCCCTGATTTCATAAAATGCCCCTGCCTGCAACAAAACTCAATATATTATACATTTAGATGGGATTGGTATAGTCATAAGTTTGACAACATAAAAAGTAATGGGTAACATACACAAACACACACACACACACATAGATATGTAGTGTGTGTGTGTATGTGTGTGTGTATAGATATCTATCTATAGTTATAGCTATAGATATCTAGATAGATAAATACACATACACACACGCACATACACACACACACACACAGTTTATACACACATACATTTGCATGGAAATAAAGATAAAGGAGTATTAGAAGGTAAGTGTTTAATAAGTTAATTTGGTAATTAATATCAAATGTCACACATGGAGGGTAGCCCTTTCTGTTAGCCTAACCTAAGCCAGTGAGCTCTCAGAATATTTTTCCTCTCACTACTTTGTATGAACTCACATCAAAGTCCCAGCACCTTTTAGATGTTTTTTCTTTCCTTGGAGACTTTCTCAACTGACACCCTTCCTAACACTACTAAACTTTTTTTTTACTGCTGCCTGTGTTATACTGGAGAGATTTCTTCTCACTCCCGGTTTCAGACACCTGATCACTGATAAAGGAAGTATCATCCCTTTCCCTCAAACTCAGGTTTGCTGTCTAGCATTATATGCATGGCTGTTTAGTTGGAGTTTAGCTTTAAACATTAAGCTGATCAAATACATATTTAAAATAACACATCCAAAAGACTATAGATTTTCTTTACAAAAGCTGGAAGTCAGTGGAAGGCATGCTGAGTTTGCTTAGGCCTCCACCTTTGAATGCTATGACATAAAGGTGGAATGGTCACACGGTTCATTTTTTGAAGTCTTCCACAAGTAAATTACTATTAGCAGTATGAAAAATCTATAAATTGTAGTGCTTTTTTTCCTGGCAGAAAGAGCGGTTGTTTTTCTGAAATTTTGTTCTATGTAACTAGTTTAGATGTACATGTAAATAACACTTACTAATGTTCTTCATTAAGGCTACATGCAGCTTAGCTATTATCTGATTAATATAAGTCTAAAGAATATCTTAAACACCTGAAATACCAGCAATCAAACTGAATCTACCTAGAAAGTAATAATATAGAACCTTTTGGGTAATGTTTCCCCCGCCAGCAGGATAAACACTATGAAATATTGAAGAGCTTTTTTCCCAAGCTGCTTGCCTACTGATTGAGCGGACTCAAAGTCCTGCAGAGCTGAATACTAGTAAAAACTCAGCACTGCATAAAGAATATATATATTACCTATAATGATATGCTCTTAAGGAGTGCCCAGCAGAGTACTGCAAATGGCTAATATACCATCATAGCCAAATGTGCATTGTAGACCAGAAATAACATGTTTTCAACTGCATGCTAAAGTTCAGACTGTCCTGTAACTACAATACCAAAAAGCTTACAAGAAATGTAAGTGCCATAGCTAAACGATTACCTAAAGTGGTTGTAAAGTCTATTTTGTTTAAATTTAAATAAGAAACATGTTATACTTAATTAAAAACTTTATTTCGTACAACAATAAATAATATATAAATAATACAAAAAATGGATGGTACATGATACATATAGAAAAGCCCAAAATTGGCAAGCACATGATTAAAATATAGTCAAATACATAATGCATGAACATAATCTACAATGACGTGGTATGATGAAGTTTGCCATTTGAACAAGACATCTGTTAGCTCAACGTGTTTCGTGACTTGATGTCACTCATCAGGAGAAATTGTGTACACATGTAAGATATCTCTGTAATGATATATTGTGCATTTCTAGTTGGTCTAATATAATCACAGATGTGAAAAATATAAAAATAAATGGGGGGTAAAACATATATAGGGCGTTTTACCCCCCCATTTCTTTTTATATTGTTCACATCTCTGATTATAATAGACCAACTAGAAATGCACAATATATCATTACAGGGATATCTTGCATGTGTACATGAGTGACATCAAGCCACGAAACGCGTTGAGCTAACAAATGTTGTGTTCAAATCGCATACTTCATTCTACCACATCATTGTGGATTCTGTTTATGCATTATGTATTTGACTATATTTTAATCATGTGCTATCCAATTTTGGGCTTTTCTATATGCATCATGTGCCATCCATTTTTTTGGATTATTTATGTATTATTGTATGAAGTTTTTCATTTAATATCTTACTCCATGCAGGTATTCAGTTATATGTGTGGTATATCAATTTTCTATCGAATATGAATTATGAGACAAATGCCCTACTCCTTTACATATATTATAGCTAAGTTAATTATAATAGAAGATTATATAAAGCTGCACCAGTAAAAAATTCAAATTAAAACATAAAAAAATTTATAAATAAAATATACATAAAATAATGAGAGTTCTGATAATATAATCTATGGCCACGGAGGAGCACCTGAAACGTGAATTGAATCCAAAAACAGTCCACAGTATTATTATAATACAATATATATAGTCCTGTTAAGTGATAATCTTTTGCTTCAACGCCCGATGTTTTACTCCCGAGATAGTGGAGAAAAAAAACACACACACCACAGTGACTATCCTTCACTTTAAATGTGACATAGAAAATCGTTGTGCCCGACCACCGGATAAATTGTGTGCTTACTGGATGGCCAAGCAGTGTGGGCACATAAAATGTATGGTAAACGGCCTCCTGAACTGGGATAAGCTGGCGGAACTGGTCAGGTTCAGCTGGTTCCGCCAGCTGATCCCAGTTCAGTAGAACGTGAACAGTAGAACGTGAACCTGAGTATCATTTGCATCATCCCCAACAGGGGAAGCTATTGCATAATATGAAATAAAGTAAGTGTGAATTAATAATATGCACAGGGCATTCTGTGCTTAACTTTCAACATATTAACTGCTCCCTGTTCCCTTACTTGGACTCATGCAAGCCCTTCCACTTTAAATTTATTGACCAAGTCACTCCGGACCAACAGTGGGTTAAAGGTTAATCCATCTTGTAGAAAGAATGGAGAAGGAAAGATGTGTGGGAGAAGAAAAAAAAAACAGAGGGGGAGGGGGGAAGAATTAGGCAAGATTAGAGAAAAAACAGTAGAGAAGGAGATGGGAAAAGACAGGAAGAAAGTGGTAGTGTCTATATGCCAGGCTATGGCCCTGCTATACAGGGTGCTAGTTTCTCTCCCTTCAGATAAGATGGATTCTGACAGGTATTTTATCCATGGAGTCTATGTTTTCTCAAGGTGGGCTAGCTTGTCCCGGTGGATAGACACCATACGTTCACTGATCATGATCCATGTCACTAAAAAATACTTTTACATATGTTTGGGGTATTTATTTTATTGTTATTTTTTATCAGAATATGCAGGATCATGCATGCTGTGACTAAGAATAAAAAGTTAATTTATATGTTCAATAATATAAAAACAAACTCTGGGTCTTTGTCTACTTGAAGATAATAAGTTGGTTTTGTAAGTTGGTTCTAAACCCAATCCATCATTATTGCAGCTTTAACTGGGTCAGTCCTGGGTCAGCTGCTTGCTAAGGACACTAGGAAACTATTATGCTTCTCATACTATCTCCCCAGTTTTCTAACACTTCTTCTGAAACAGCCCTGAAGGTTCTATAAACTCCATATCTACCATAACTCCAATCTCTTAAAACACCTATACTCACGAAAATGACAGGTCCCTCCCATGTATCCGGTGTCAGAGCAGTTGCAGTAAAAATCACTCCATGTTTGTGAACATTTTCCTCCATGCTCGCAGTAGTTAGGAAAACATCTGAAAATATATAAAAAAGGTAAGAAAATTACTGATATCTATGCTGAGGTCAGCAACACTAGAAAAAGAAATACATTTTATTAGGATAATTTAGAATAATACTGGAATGTAACATATAAAAGTACTCAGTGAGGCTCATTAACAAGAATACAAGTGATAGCATATTTCAAAATTGCAGCTGTAAATGTCATTCTTGGCAATATTATGGTTCATAATTTAATACCCAATATAACACATAATAATGATCCACACGGAGCAAATTGGTCCTCATTTTAGTCATGATTAACATCAGATCAATCACAGACAATTAATTACCAGCATAAAAATGACTATTAAAAATTATTAATAGATATAGATTTTGAAATTTCTTTTTAAATTGCTTCATTGCTTACTGCATAGGTCTGATGAGAAGTTCTGTTCTTTGCTAAATAGGAAATATTCTGTAATGGTTATTTCTAAGGTATTCCTGTCCAAAAAAGTGAATTTGAGTGATTATGTATTTCAAATGAATAAAATACTGAGCCCTCACATAATAATGGTGTTATACAAGAACATTCACAAGCCTAAATTTGAATATTAATAATACCTATAAATCATAGAGTTAGAGAAACAATAAAAGAAATGTATTTCTATAAAACAATGGCGTTTCTCAGATATGTAAGATAAAGATAACTTGGGGTGGGATCCATACCCTCTAGGGATATAGAAACCAAATTATGGGGGTATGGGACTGTATCTACTAATATATAAAACAAAATTTAAACAAGATTCTCTGATTTTGTTATGAAATTATGCTAATATTTCAGATGACATTTACATACCATTATCAATAACTGTGCCAAAATTCCATGTTCTGATTGCACAACAGTGAAAGCAAAAATCTCACTACCTGTAGCCAACTTGTGTATTTGTAATTTGTTATTTTTATATAAGTATGAAAAAAAAAATTTCTAATAATTGTCTTTCAGCGGTTCTGGGGTTAGTTATGTATTTATATGTCAGCTAACACCAAGCTATTTGCCATCTTTTAAAGTCAAACTTGTAAAAAAGTATTGGTTATGGTGATGATAATCTTAATAGTCTGATGATGGGGGTATAGGGAAATCCATTGCTAGTCTGTAATCATAAGCTTAAGAACCCCTCTTCTAAGGTCTGTGAATTTACCAACAAGCCACACCAAGCTATTCACTCTCTCTAAATAGTAGTGTGCAGGCTTGAATTGTATATATTTTTGCAACATTTTGAATCATTATTTTTACATGGTATTATTTGTTTTTTGTAACACACGTTTTTGATTGCTAAGCAATGATAAGAACATGGTATTGAATTGGTTAATTCATCTGCTAACACCCCCATGGGGGAGGGTCTGGCTAGGTATAAATTACCATTTTATAGATGAAACAAATAGGCTTTGATTAAGCACAATTTGTGTGTGAAACGCATAAGCCGTCCCTTCCTTTGCTTGTACATGTAGTGCTCTTCGCACCAAGTGACCCCCAGATATGGGGGATATGTCAAGTACTTTTCTACAGCAGAGAATTACATTTTGTGACCCGAATTTGGGGCCACGTATCTCGGGGCCACTTATAGCTAGAAACCCCAAATTTGGTATGCAAACACAGTAGAACTAGCACTACAACCTCTCCAAATTTGCATTTGGATCCCAGTTTGGTGTGCAGCCATCTGGACTTTCCTTTCATTATTCAGGCTGGAATTGTAGTGTTGAAGGAAAAGCTATCAAATATATAATGTGTATGCAACCAACAGTGGCTGCTTAGCCTGTACAAAGAAATGACAGGCAGAGGAGCAGTTACAGTTTGTATATATCTGCACACCCAGTGGTTACCTGCGGCTAGGGATAAATGGCCAATCCTGAACGTGCTTGTCTATGTTCAGGGTCACTCTATTCCTATTAGCAGGTAAGCACTGGGTTTGCAGATACATGGCAACAGTGACAGCTCCTCTCAGCCAGCTGTCCGAGTGGCCACCGCTGATCACATACACCTCTCATCATAGCCGCAAGAATCTACTGATTCTCGTTGCTGGAATCGGGTGTGTGTGCAGATCATCACCTGTGTGAAGATCCTTAAAGATCATAAAAAGACTCTAGAGTCGGGTTTATGTTGGTTTATAAGAGCTTAGAAACATCTGCTGTTTTTTTTTACATTGGAAGTCTGGCAGCCTGCCAAGATTCCGGTGCTAAAAAGAAAATGAATAGGGAAAGCGCTAAGGTTTCAAAGTACATTTTTTTACAATGCTTACAGATACAGAGAAATATGGGGGCTTGTTTTAAAGTGCTTTTAATACTTGTTTTAAATATGTAAATATTTTATTGTGCATATTGTGAGCACGGGTATACTTTTAAATAACCAACACAAGCCTTATGCCCCGTACACACGGTTGGAATTTCCGACGGAAAATGTGTGTTCGGAGCTTGTTGTCGGAAATTCCGACCATGTGTAGGCTCCATCGGACAGTTTTCATCAGAATTTTCGGCGCAAAAAATTTGAGCTCTGGTCCTCAAATGTTCCGACAACAAAATCCGTTTGCGCAAATTACGATCGCGTGTAGACAATTCAGACGCACAAATTGCCACGCATGCTCGGAATCAAGAAGAAGAGCAGCACTGGCTATTGAACTTCATTTTTCTCGGTTCGTCGTACGTGTTGTACATCACCGCGTTCTTGACGTTCGGAATTTCCAAACCAACTTTGTGTGACCATGTGTATGCAAGACAAGTTTGAGCCAACATCCGTCGGAAAAAAAAACTTGGGATTTTGTTGTCGGAATGTCCGATCGTGTGCATAGGGCATTAGTTTACATAGAGTTTATGAAATGGAATTCATTCGGAAATGCTTTTTCTTTTTTTCAAAGGAAAATGCTGCTATGAATAGCACCACCACCCTAAAGTGCTAGGAATGATATGTGTTCTTCCTCAATTAAAGGAAATGTATTTGCTGCAAAGGAGCCCTACTGTATATAGATCTTCAGAGCCTTGACTTTGTGTGACTTAGACCCCTTTGACACTGAGGTGGTTTTTATGCGTTTTAGTGCTAGAAATGGCACCTGTAAACCATTCATTTCAGTGTGACTTTTCACACTGGGGCGGTGCACTTACGGGATGTTAGGGAAATTCGTGCAAGCAGCATCTTTGGGGCGGTTTGAGAACGCTGTATTTAGCGCTCCCAAAATTATCTGCCCATTGAAATTATTGGGCAGCCTTTCCAAAGCACGTGAAAAGTGCTTCAGAAGCCCTGCAACACGGGCGCTTTTAACCCCTTCTTTGGAGTTAAAAGCTTAAAGCAGCCAAGTCCCCAGCGTGAAAGGGGTCTTATAGCTGCATATTTTCTTTGTCAACACATAATACTGTTCATTGTTGAAAAGTTATATACAGTAGAATGTTGCGGTAACCTGTTGTGACCATACCTTTTATATTATAGATACAGTTCACTGTAATCTCTGTGATATAGCCTTTGAAGGTTTTCTGGCTTGATATTATTAGGGATGACTGACAGGTCATTTCTGAGTTTACTGAAAATCAGTTATACTCCTCTGTAATCAATCATGCCCTTTGCTGTACACAGCAGTGCTTTTGTATGAGGTCTACAATAATGACAAACTGCAAAAGCATTGTATAATCATTCCTGTAACAAATTAGGAAAATGGTTTAGATTCTTTGCTACCATGGGTCCAAGGTAAATCCTGCATGCTGTAGATTCATGGCCATGGCATATTTTTTGTAAAAGATTTGCTTGGAATCATTTATTTTAAGCCATAAGGCACTGGCTGCATTACATTGAACTATTGGCAGCAGTCTTAGCCCCGTACACACGGTCGGACATCCCGATCACCAAATCCGTTTGATAATTTCCGACGTATTTTGTCCGAAACTGGCGTTGCACACACACGGTCGGACAAAGGTGTCGGAAAAGCCGATCATTCCGAACGAGATAAACGTAGAGGCCAGTAGCCAATAGCTTTTGTCTCCAAATTGTTTCTGAGCATGAGTGGCACTTTGTGCGTCGGAACTCTCTACACACGATTGGAAAAAGTTTGATCGAATTTTGTTGTCGGAAAATTTTACATCCTGCTCTCAAATTTTTTCGGAATTTCCGATGGAAAAAGCCAGCTGGAGCCCACACACGATTGGATTTTCCAACAACATAATCTGATCAGACCCTTTCCTGTCGGAATTTCCGACCGTGTGTACGGGGCATTAGAATGGCTTTTATTACAGAATATATTTTTATTAAGATGTTTTGTTCAATACAGAAGAAAATAGAACAGAGTAAGTTCTTTATTATAGGCACACAAAACATAAAAAATATAAATATCACTTTTTAACCACTTCAGCTATGGAAGGTTTACCCCCCCCCCTTTATGACCAAGCCCTTTTTTGAGATACGGCACTGTGTTACTTTAACTTACAATTGCGCAGATGTGTGACGCTGTACCCAAATAAAAATGTTGTAATTTCTACCCACAAATAGAGCTTTCTTTTGGTGCTATTTGATCACCTCTGCAGTTTTTATTTTTTGTGCTATAAATATGACCAATATGTATTCTGCTACATATTTTTGGTAAAAAAAAAAAACAATAAATATATTGATTGGTTTGCGCAAAGGTTATAGTGTCTACAAACTATGGGATATATTTATTTTACTAGTAATGGCGGCGATACAGTGATCAGTGCTAAAAAATATCCACTGTCACTGTACTAATGATATTGGCAGGGAAGGTATTAAGGGGGCAGGGGAGATCAAAGGGTTAAATGTATGCCTAAATTGTGCGTACTCACTGTGGGGGAGGTGCTTTGACTAGGGGAAGGCAGAGATCCATGTTCCTACTTAGCAGAAACGCAGGATCAATACCTTCCCCTCTGACAGAACAACAATCTGCCTTGTTTACATAGGCAGATTGCCATTCTCTGTTGTCACTTACAAGGTTCAACCAAAACCAATTCAAATAGCATTTACTCTTTTTTTACACTTTTTTGGGTTTGTTTTGGGTTAATAATCAAATAATCAATTTTTAATGTTGCCTACCTGCAATAGTGCTGTATGTTTTGAAAAATGCTGTATGTTTTGAACAACCTCTATAACACAGTTTATTCTTGGTTATTCAGCCTAAAGAAATCAAAGTGTGCAGCTAAGTGTCACTTCCCTGCTTCACCTACTTTACTCACATCAGTCTTATACCCAAGATATTTACTACAATTTAAAATTTTCATGTTCAACCAATCTTTTTTTTAGCTGACTATGAGTATATGAAAACCCCTTTTCTCAGATTCTTTCATATCTATCTATCTATCTATCTATCTATCTATCTATCTATCTATCTATCTATCTATCTATCTATCTATCTATCTATCTATATATCTATATATATATATATATATATATATATATATATATGCTAAGGGCCTTGCACTTTTTTAGGCCTGGTTGTTTATTTGGAAGAGGGGAGTGCTAGAATAGAGGGGGGTGTGGCCACCTACACTCTGGCTCAGAGAGGTCCCCTCAGCCTTCCAGTGGAAATGTTCTGGAAGGGAGGCAAGATTTGGGAATGGAGTGGGAGTCAGCTTATGTGAAGAGCTCTGGACCAATCATTAAATTGTATTGGCAGTGGCAGGACTCGCAAATAAGCTGGGGGTCACATGCTTCTGGGGAGGAGAAGGAGGAAGAGAGATTCCAAGATGTAGAGCATGGAGCAGGCTTGAAGTCCTGGGGGTTCAGAGACCACAGTGCTGGATAGCAGGAGCAGGCTTGAAGGTGTGGGGGTTCAGAGACCCCAGCGCTGGATAGCCTGAGCAGAAGTCGCTATGTAGTCCAGAGGAGAAACCGGGTGTCCCAGCCGAGGATGCGCCAGACCATGAGGAGGAGGAGGAAGTAGTAGTAAAGCGGACGGAGGAAACTGGGAATTGACCTTCTGTGGGAAACATGAACCGTCGATTGGGAGTGAGTTCAACCCAGTGGTTCTTATCCGTAAACGTTGTGTCCAAGGACCTAGTGAGGGACACTTTCCAGAACTGACATGGGCTGATTGCAAGAGTCAAGGAATTAGGCGGTGTGGCCTGGGACTTTGTGATTTACACCCACAGTATTATTCAGAGTGATGCTGGTCAGTTCACAAAAGGAAAGTACGCAGGATCAGAGTCAGGAACCAGAATTAATAGAGGCAACTCATATCCTCTACTCATTTGTAACACCAACTCAAGTTCAAGAAAATAAAGCTTTACAGAATATAAAAACTGTCTGCTGTTTGTGGAACTTTGCATGGGAAGGAAGAATGGGGTGCTATTAACATAAAGGCTATTAACATAAAGGTAATGAACAACTTTGCAGCTCCCAAGGGAGTAGTGCACTACATACATATATATATATATATATATATATATATATATATATATATATATATATATATATATATATATAGCTGTACATATATATATATATTTTATTTATATATATATATATAAATATATATATATATATATATACTATATATATATATAAATTACAGTATATATATATATATATATATATATATATATATATATATATACACATATACACACACACAGTTTTACTTACAAAACTTTTATAACATTTCTTCCTTCCTTACAAAACTGGCACCTGCCAATAAGCACTATGAAACTTATTACATTTTGTAAAAATGAGAGCGATACATTATATTTTTCCGTTAAATGGATAAATCTATTTTATTGGGCCTTTGCAATACAATTAAGAAGAGATTTCAAGGACAAACTCTTTTTCCTAAGGGCTGAACTGAGTTAAAACAGATTTTTCCAAGTTGAAAAGTTGGTTTAGGGATCTAATAAAAGTCAAGGGAGATTTAGTGTAAACATAGGATGAAGAGAAAAAGCAATTTTCAACTCACTTTAAGGTCATAAGGATATTATTGATGTGTAAAGCTAAGAAAACGGTACCAAGAATTAAAAAAAAAGCTTAACTTGCAACAGAATTGTGTCAAGAACTGACTCAGGTTTACTTTAACAGCTTAGAGAAAGAAAGTGAGTCTTAAGAGGAAGCACTTTACACAAAAGTTATACAAAAACACAACTTTTTTTCTGTCAATGGAGAATCACTCCTGCTCTAGAATGAATGCAGCTATCGTGCTTTATAAACACAATCAGAAGCCAGTTCATGTTTAATAAATTTGCTTTACAATGCCAGAACAAGAAATTGTAAGTAAGCTGTGCTTGTAATTTGTTAGTCACTAACGGGAGCCGTGTATATATTCCAGATTCCAATAAGCCCCCTGCCTGCGGATCCCCATAACCACCATGGGGACAAGGTGCTTTTAGGTGAGGGGCAGAGCCTCCATGCCCCAAAGCACCCCCATGTTGAGGGCATGTGGCCTGGTATGGCTCAGGAGAAGGGGGCACTCGCTCGCCCCCTCCCCTTTCCTGGCCTGCCAAGCTACATGCTTGGATAAGGGTTTGGTAGTCTGGTATAGATTTTGGGGGGGCCCACGCCATTTAAAAAAAAAAATGGCGTGGGGTTCACCTTAGAATCCATACCACACCCAAAGGGCCTGGTACTAATTGGGGGGCACCCCACACAATTTTTTTTTCTGAATATTTTATTGCCAGCATTGCTTTGTTTACATTTCAGCTGTCAGTGGGGAAGCCAGCTGATGACTTATCGATTGTTAAGGGTGCAGCAGCCGGCTTCCCAGCTCGCTGCTTAACAACCAGCTATTCTTTAAACAGAATTAGAATCAGTCGATCATTTTTCAACCGATCCAAATTAGAATAGTTTTAAAAAATTTTATTTCCTTAGAAAATTAATAAACAAAACTAAATTTAACGAAAACAAAAGGAAATAGAACAAATTCTGAAACCACACTAAATGAATTTGGAAACAAAATGAAATTAGTAACATAACGAATATATATGAAACAAATTACATTTTTCCATTCTGCACATGTCTGCCGGTGACCCTATTTGTGCTAGGCAGAAGGGCTAACCACTTAACCACTGTGCTCCATGGTGATGATTCCAGATTCTGCTGCTCCTACAGTGCTTTCCAGCCTCCACTGTTAAATAAACACACTCCCTCACCAAATACGTAGGATATTAAGTCATAAAGGCCTTAATTTGTTCTCCTTATAATGATCCCACAAAAGTATTACAGAGACTTCCACCTCCTCAGAACGTCAATCGTTACATTTTTACACAAACTGCCAAGATCACTGAAGGTAATTACTGACTTTGCAAACAGGAACAAATAATTGCGGTCGGCGACAGCCTGTCATTGCAGTACATGGGCTTGGAGGCCACTGCTATCTCACAGCTGTCAATCCCAGCAGCAGGAATCAGTAGTAGTTTCCACTGAGGTTCACAAAATGACAAAACACCCATGTGAACTGAGCCTTAATGATAGGTCTGAATCTAATTTCTACAGATACCTATTCTCATGGCTGGTATACATGTCTAGAATACATGTTCATCTGTTTTGTTACTTTTACTAATAAAAAACTGTGATAATAAAAGATCTGTGCTATTAACAAATGTGTATTCTTATGTCATGATGAGTCTTCTCAGTAGTGAATAGATGTGATGTATATTGTACTATTTACATACTAATAGTTGTAAATATTTAAAACAACATTTCAAGCTCACTGAAACTATATCTTATATTTTTATGTGCCATACACATCCACAAAAATGCATTAGAGTATAATACAAATTCTATTTCTCCACGTGACACTTTTGATTTATGTGAGAGAGGTCTGCATTCAAGTTAACATTTGGTGACGACATTAGCAGGGTTTGCAGGTTTGGATGCTAGTATGAAAGCTATTAATCAAGTTGGTCAGGCCTTTCCTAAGGGTGACACCACAAACCCTTTTACTGTAATGAGTTTCCTTCCGATGCTCCTGCTATTTCATTCATGGTACTTCATTATAAGCTCACACATTAAATACATATTTTGTAATAGATAGATATGAGGAACTGTTGTAATGGACAGATATCCATTTTCTTTGCCAGCACTGAACGTAGTGTATGGCAAAAAAAAACTACACTATTCTATATAGCCAACATTTATATACTGTAATATATGTCTTTTCGTTTTCTGTTTGTAAACTAAGTACATTTTCTGCAAGCTCAGAAAAAATCCTGTTGATCCTGCTAGAAATGTAGTTGTAACTTCATGTGCACTAAACTGAGGTCTGAAACAATGCTATTTGCCTTCTCAGTTGTCTTCCATGAACTATAGACCACTTTCTGCTCATGTGATAGGAATAAGTAGAGGGGGAATGTGTTTGTAGTCCTTATTGACAGACCAGCCTTGATGGACAATGCGGTTCCTCATAGATAAAGCCTAAAAAAAAAAGAAACCTAATGGTTCCACTACATCTAGGGACATGTAAGCTGCAAATATATTCTACAATATATAAAAATAGAATAAAAATGTGGCGCTTGCTAATTGGTAAACATGGATACCAATCCTTAGGGTAACTCCACAAGGATGGCTCCAACAATAATAATCAGTGCAATATTCCCTATAAAGTGCAAAAAGTAAATAAGTGCACAAGACGTACTTTACTTTTTGCACTTTATAGGGAATATTGCACTGATTATTATTGTTTTCATCATCTATCTTATTTATTATGCACATCTAGATCTTTTATGGTTTTATATGATTATGCATTAGATCAGTGAATTTATTTATCATTTTTAATCATTCACTTTGAGGAGTATATGTATTTATGGTTATAGAATTGATTGTTCATCTAGTGCTATACGTTGTTAGACAAGTAAATTAACTCATCAGATGCTTCTTGGAGCCATCCTTGTGGAGTTACCCTAAGGATTGGTATCCATGTTTACCAATTAGCAAGCGCCACATTTTTATTCTATTTTTATATCTTGATTGGTGTGGGAACACTTTAATGGTGGCTGCGGCATCTGTTGGTATTTACTATATTTATTCGTTTTTGTATTAGTATTTTTCCCTAGTGGTTTGCGCATTTGGTCAACACCCCCCCCCCCCCCCCCCCCCGTACGCATATTCTACAATATATTACATATGTGCTTTTGGGCTTAAATATTCTTTAATTTAATTTTTTTTTTTTTTTTTTTTACAAATTATGCCCTGTAAATAAACACCTAAAATGGTAATTTGAAGATTAAAATTGTTCAAAAACATAATGAGTCATTACATTACAAACAAATCAATGCTTGTTGTATAAACCTATATTATACACAGTGGGGTTGATTTACTAAAACTGTAGGGTGCAAAGTTTGGTGCAACTCTGCACAGAAACCATTTTTTTGGTCAAAGCTTAATTGAACAAGCTGAAGTTTAAAGCTGATTGGCTACCATGCACAGCTGCACTAGATTTTGCACTCTTCCGTTTTAGTAAATCAACCCCAATAGTTATATATTACTGTATATCGTTTGTTCTTGTTGTTGCTTATGTTGTCTTGTTCTTGTTAGATGCTGAGTATAAATTTGGATGAAGAACATGATATCCATGCTCTTTCTCCGAGCATAAAGCAAGACAATAAAAGATGGCATGGCATCAGAAGCTGGAGAATGGTAGGGACCATAAATATCCATAATGAACTAGAGTAGTGTAAACCTTTTACAAGCATGGAAAATGTTTAATCTTTTGAAAGATGTACTCTATATGTAATGGATGTACCCATACCTAGATAACAAATTACATGTGGATTGTGAATATAAATGATGAATCAAGCTCACAGCTGCTACTGTTTTTAATTTTAAAGGATGGCCCATGTGCAAACTCTGGGGGAGATGCAAGTGGCTACAAACAATATGCATTACTCAATTGTATATTAAATTGTACTAGGGCCTTTATTGTCCTGGTCCATCCCCTTTCTTAAACACTAAGTGCTGTGCATTCTCAACCTCAAAATGCATCAGGTGTAAGGAGGAGGAAGATTGTGACCTCTTGTCCCTAATATTGAGCTACTACACAGAGAAGATATTAGGGGGTTGATTTACTAAAGATGACTAGAGTATTCATTTTGCAAAGGAATTTGGTAAAAATTCCCTTTGCAAAAAAAAAAAACATTTATGTTCAAGAACTTTTTTTTTTTTAAACTGTATTTTTTGGATGATGGAAGTCTGCAGAGCTTGAACTCAACCTTGAAAAGTCCCTTGCAAAATGAACAGTTTATTTTCCTTTAGTAAATCAACTCCAATGTGCATATTAAGGTCTCTAATTTGTCCACATGGTGGAGCATAGGCATATACTGTCATACTGTGGTTTGTCAGTTTGCTTATGTCAGTTAAAAATATAAGTGAAGAAAAAAGTAAAATATAAAAAAACACAACAAAAACAAACAAAAGAAAGAAAATAAATTGCTCACAGCACATGTACAAGAACATAGATCTTGATCTATTGATACAGCAATAGAGACAGTTTATTTAGCAATGTGAATTTTCTTTGAGCTTTGTACATAAATGGAATAATTTATAGTCAAAACAACATGGTTGTGATCCATTTACCTCCATACTTGATCACCAGCTCATGCTCAAATGATCGAACTTTCCTTTTTTTTCTAAAAACAAGCAGCTGCAGTCATGGCTTATTCCTCTGCCCCTCTTAGACTTATATAGATGTATGGTATATGATGTAGCCCCTTTCAAGTAATATTGTGCAACCTGTGTCACATTGCAGAGATTTCCTTTTATTTTTTATCCTTGAGCCAACAGAAATTGGGAAGAAGTCTTTCCAAAATCAATGGAATTTCCATCTTGTCATAGGAACAAAAATTGTCCTCATTGGAGGATTTTCCTTGCTTCCTACTTTGGCATTAACAACATTTTGGATCTGTGCTCATATTCTGTCTCCGTAATGATGGTCACCAGAACATAAAAACAAGGTAAATCTTGCCAACAAGGACACAGACAGATAAAAAAAAAAAAACCTGACTTAGGATCTAGTCTTTCCTTACACTGCAAACCTGTTAATTCTGCCAGTAGACCAGTATCAGTTTTCTGTAACAGGCCAAACTCTCTAGTAAAAGTAGCAGTTAAAGAGGACTATATTACACAAAAGGTGCTTAAAATTGTTAGGTTTTCTTCTTATGAATAAACTCTTTTATCCCAAAAATTGTTGCTGCAACTGTGCCAACAGGGCTTTAACCACCTGATTTCTTTGCACT
This sequence comes from Lithobates sylvaticus, assembly GCA_028564925.1. Lineage (NCBI taxonomy): Eukaryota > Metazoa > Chordata > Amphibia > Anura > Ranidae > Lithobates > Lithobates sylvaticus. The sequence continues at coordinate 281,473,009 of CM053026.1, forward strand.
TAAACCCCCCTCGTGACCAGACCAATTTTCAGCTTTCGGCGCTGACGCACTTGGAATGACAATTGCGCGGTCATACAACACTGTACCCAAATGAAATTTTTACCATTTTTTTCCCACAAATAGAGCTTTCTTTTGGTGGTATTTAATCACAGCTGGGGTTTTTATTTTTTGCTAAACAAATAAAAAAAGATGGAAAATTAAAAAAAAAAATAAAATCATGTTTAACAGTTTGTTATAAATAAAATTTTGCAAACAGGTAATTTTTCTGCTTCATTGATATGCGCTGATGAGGCGGCACTGGTGGGCACTGATAGGCTGCACTGGTGGGCACTGATAGGCTGCACTGGTGGGGACAGATAAGTCGGTACTGATGGGCACAGCAAAGATGGCACTGATGGGCACGGATGGGTGGCATGGATGGGTGTCACGGATGGGTGGCACGGATGGGTGGCACGGATGGATGGCACCGATGGGCACTGATGGATGGCACTGATGGGTACTGATAGATGGCACTGATAGATGGCACTGATGGGCACTGATAGGTGGCACTGATGGGCACTGATAGGTGGCACTGATGGGCACTGATAGGGGGCACTGATGAGCACTGGTAGGGGACACTGATGAGCACTGGTAGGTGACACTGATATGCAGCACTGGCACTGTGGGCACTGACAGATGGCACTGTGGGCACTGACAGGTGGCACTGTGGGCACTGACAGGTGGAGCTAGTGGGCACTTTTTTTATCCAAAGAGAGCACCATGGACCCTGGGCATATTGCAGTGAGAGGGACTGATGTTTTTCTGTCAGCGCTGTCAGCGCGAGCAGGAAAAAAGCCGATTACCGGCTCGGTTATTTTCACATGATCAGCTGTCATTGGCTGACAGCTGATCACGTGGAAAGGGGTCGGGATTGACCCCTTACTCAGATCTGTGATCCAGCGAGTCTCACAGACACGCGGATCACAGAGCGCGCCGCGCGCGCCCTTCAGTCAATAGACGTCGTCCCGGCGCAATAGATCCGCGCTGTAGCCGTCATTTGGCTATAGCGCGGGTCTAAGGTGGTTAACTAGAAGTGGCTCCTACCAAAAGACCATTTCAAAGTGACATGTCTGTCTAAAACTACCCTGTCCACGTGGTGTCAAAGTTGATGTGCACTTTCGTTGCTAACTGTGTTGTCACCCTTTTATAGGAAGTGAAAAACTGTATAAATATGTATTTTATTTTCGCCATAAATACGGTACATTTTAACAGCTCTACCTGAAATAGATCATCATAATGACATAATTTCTTACGATAATTTAATTTGTTCTGCTTCCAGATGGCAAGCAAAGAAAATGTAAGAGTAGAAAATCACAGTTGCAAAATAACTGGGAAAAAGAGGGAGAGATAATCTATACTGACCGGTCTGTTAAACAACTAAAATCTACTCCAAATTGTAAGACTGGTGCATGTGTAAAATCTGTCTACTTACATTTAAAGTGGAGAAGAAGGCTATCTCTAACTCTTCTTAAAAAAGGTTCCCTTCCCCTCCTCCTACCCAGTATAAAAAAGATAAGCGTACACATCAGTTTTTAATCCAGTCCAGTCACATGCAGTTTCCACTTCCCTATGTTAGAGAGTGACTACTTCAGGGGAGAGGAGGGAGCACTGACAATGGTTGGGCCATGGGAGCCTATTGGTAATGTGATGGCTTTGGGAATCACAGCTGTTTTCGAGCACTCCCTTGCACAGGCGGAACCAGGGCTGATGAATCATGTGACTAAGTACACAGAGGGTATGCAGGATATGTAAAAGGAAGGAGGAAGGGATGTTTTTAGGAATAGCTAGGATTAGCTTTTACTATCACTTTGGGGTGAGCTTTTGTTATTAAATAAAGAATATGTTTTCCTTAACCACTTGACCTTCAAAAAGATTTACCCTCTTCGTGACCATTGCGATACAGCACTGTGTTACTTTAACTGACAATTGCGCGGTCATACAATGCTGTAAATAAATGAAATTTGTGTTTGTTTTTCCCTACAAATAGAGTTTTCTTTTGGGGGTATTTGATCACCTCCGCATTTCTTCTTTTTTGTGCTATAAACAAAAAAAGATGCAAATAATCAATAAACAGTGCTGCACTATGAATTAAAAACAATTAATAATGGTACAAGTGTATCTAAAAGATGGCAATCAATAAAAATATATTGCTGAAAGTTCATATATAACCGCTTCCCGACCGCCTCATGTAGATATACGTCTACAGAATGGCACGGGCAGGCAAAACCACGTACCTGTACGTGGCCCTTTAAATGCCTGCCCGTGGGTCGCGCGACCGGGTCGGGAGCTCCGTGACCCCAGCCGCGGGACCAGCGGACCCGATTGCCGCTGGTGTCCCGCGATCGGGTTACGGAGCTGAAGAACGGGGAGAGGTTTGTGTAAACAAACCTCTCCCCGCGCTTCCTACTCTGCCTGTCATTGATTGGCTGTTCCCGGTCATCGGGAAAGCCGATCAATGACGTCAGACGCCAGCCCCGCCCCCTAATGTAAAAAAACACACACACGTCAGAGCCCATAACCCCTCCCCTCCCCCTAGTGGTTAACTCTTTCACTACAACTGTCATTTATACAGGAATCAATGCATTTAAATAGCATTGATTGCTGTATAAATGACAATGGTCCCAAAGATGTGTCAAAAATGTCCGATGTGTCCGCCATAATGTCGCAGTCACAATAAAAATCGATGATCGCCGCCATTACTAGTAAAAAAAAAAAAATATTAAAAAAATGCTATAAAACTATCCCCTATTTTGTAAACGCTATGACTTTTGCGCAAACCAATCAATAATTGCTAATTGCGATTTTTTTTACCAAAAATATGTAGAAGAATACGTATCGGCCTAAACTGAGGAAAAAAAATGTTTTTTTTATATATTTTTTGGGGATATTTATTATAGCAAAAAGCAAAAAATATTGCATTTTTTTCAAAATTGTCGCTCTATTTTTGTTTATAGCGCAAAAAATAAAAACCGCAGGGGCGATCAAATACCACCAAAAGAAAGCTCTATTTGTGGGAAAAAAAGGACGCCAATTTTGTTTTATAGCCACGTCGCACGACCGCGCAATTGTCAGTTAAAGCAACGCAGTGCCGAATCGCAAAAAGGGGCCTGGTCCTTTGGCTGCCAATTGGTCAGGGGCTGAAGTGGATAAAGTGCATATATTAAATCTGTCACTGATTGAAGTGACTTAAAAAAATCACTATATCAATGGCAGATACCTACTGAAGAAGTCAATGCTCTGACGATACGCGTCTAGGGGACGGAGCCTGCGTATTGACGTTACATCGCGACCATCTTAAGACCTATTGTGTTTGAAATGTGTTTTCAACTTGCATGGCTTACAGTGCCATCTTTGTGTGTTGTATACCTTACCATTTTTTATATATAATTAAACATCTTAAACGGAGCGCACTAGATTCGGCCTTCCTTCTTTTGCATATCCATCATATTTGGTGAGATAATCTGGGTTTTCATCCCATGGAAATAGGCGATTTGGAGGAGGAAAGTCATTACCAGAACCACATCAGCCTATTATCCCCAGAGGGGAGTACTGCTGATTCGAGGGGAGCAGCCTGTGAGACTGGTGGAGGAGAGCACAAGCACTTTCGATTTTTGCACCATTGATAGATTGTTTTTTAAATTAAGTTCAATCAGTCACAGATTTAATATATTAAATTTATATATGAACTTTCAGCAATATATGTTTATTGATTACCATTTTTTAGTTACACTTGTACCATTATTAATTGTTTTTGATTCATACAGTAGTTTATTGATTACTTGTAATATGTATTCTGCTACATATTTTTGATAAAAAATCCCACTAAGCGTAAATTAATTGGTTTGCGCAATTATGAAAGTTATAGCATCTACAAACATTGGTATACAATAAGTGAATACAGCCCTCACATTTTTGTAAATATTTCATCTTTTCATGTGACAACACTGAAGAAATGACACTTTGCTACAATGTAAAGTAGTGAGTGTACAGCTTGTATAACAGTGTACATTTGCTGTCCCCTCAAAAAAATCTCAACACGCCATTAATGTCTTAACCACTGGCAACAAAGGTGAATATACCCCAGTGGAAATGTCCAAATTGGGCCCAAATTAGCCAATTTCCCTCCCCGGTGTCATGTGACTCATTGGTGTTACAAGGTCTCAGGTGTGAATGGGGAGAAGAATTGTTGCTCTACATAAAGATGGCTTAGGCTAAAATAAGATTGACAAGACCCTGAAAACTGAGCTGCAGCACGGTGGCCAAGACCATACCATAACAGGACAGGCTCCACTCAGAACAGTCCTTGCCATGGTCCACCAAAGAATTGAGTGCACATGCTCAGCACATGCTATTGGGAAAAAAAAACACTGCAAAATTAAGTTTTTTTGCAATGTTTTTCCAATATCAGAATACACGGATAGTGTCTACAGCGTGTATGTATGAACACGCAGAAAATGCTATCGGGGGGACAAAAAACACAGCAAAATTAAATTTTTTTGCAATGTTTTTCCAATATCAGACTAAACGGATAGTGTCTAAAGCATTTATGAAAACGCAGAAAATGCTATTGGGAAGAAAAAAAACACAGCAAAATTTAATTTTTTTGCAATGTTTTTCCAATATCAGAATACACAGATAGTGTCTACAGCGTGTATGTATGAACACACAGAAAATGCTATTGGGGAAAAAAAAAACACAGCAAAATTAAATTTTTTTGCAATGTTTTTCCAATATCAGAATACACGGATAGTGTCCAATATCAGAATACACGCATAGTGTCTAAAGCGTTTAGGAAAATGCAGAAAATGCTATTGGGAAGAAAAAAAACACAGCAAAATTAAATTTTTTTGCAATGTTTTCCCAATATCAGAATACACGGATAGTGTCTAAAGCGTTTATGAAAACGCAGACAATGCTATTGGGAAGAAAAAAAATACAGCAAAATTAATTTTTTTTGCAATGTTTTTCCAATATCAGAATACACGGACAGTATCTAAAGCTTTTATGAAAATGCAGAAAATGCTATTGGGAAAAAAAAAAACACTGCAAAATTAAATTTTCTTGCAATGTTTTTCCAATATCAGAATACACGGATAGTGTCTACAGCGTGTATGCATGAACATGCAGAAAATGCTATTGGGGGAACAAAAAAACACAGCAAAATTAAATTTTTTTGCAATGTTTTTCCAATATCAGAATACACGGACAGTATCTAAAGCGTTTATGAAAACGCAGAAAATGCTATTGGGAAAAAAAAACCGCTGCAAAATTAAATTTTCTTGCAATGTTTTTCCATTATCAGAATACACGGATAGTGTCTACAGCATGTATGTATGAACACGCAGAAAATGCTATTGGGGGAACAAAAAACACAGCAAAATTAAATTTTTTTGCAATGTTTTTCCAATATCAGAATAAACGGATAGTGTCTAAAGCGTTTATGAAAACGCAGAAAATGCTATTGGAAAAAAAAAAACACTGCAAAATTAAATTTTTTTGCAATGTTTTTCCAATATCAGAATACACGGACAGTATCTAAAGCGTATATGAAAACGCAGAAAATGCTATTGGAAAAAAAAACACAGCAAAATTAAATTTTTTTGCAATGTTTTTCCAATATCAGAATACACGGACAGTATCTAAAGCGTTTATGAAAACGCAGAAAATGCTATTGGGAAAAAAAAACCGCTGCAAAATTAAATTTTCTTGCAATGTTTTTCCATTATCAGAATACACGGATAGTGTCTACAGCGTGTATGTATGAACATGCAGAAAATGCTATTGGGGGAACAAAAAACACAGCAAAATTAATTTTTTTGCAATGTTTTTCCAATATCAGAATAAACGGATAGTGTCTAAAGCGTTTATGAAAACGCAGAAAATGCTATTGGAAAAAAAAAACACTGCAAAATTAAATTTTTTTGCAATGTTTTTCCAATATCAGAATACACGGACAGTATCTAAAGCGTATATGAAAACGCAGAAAATGCTATTGGAAAAAAAAACACAGCAAAATTAAATTTTTTTGCAATGTTTTTCCAATATCAGAATACACGGATAGTGTCTACAGCGTGTATGTATTAACACGCAGAAAATGCTATTGGGAAAAAAAAACACAGCAAAATTAAAATTTTTTGCAATGTTTTTCCAATATCAGAATACAGTGTCTACAGCGTGTATGTATGAACACGCAGAAAATGCTATTGGGGAAAAAAAACACAGCAAAATTAAATTTTTTTGCAATGTTTTTCCAATATCAGAATAAACGGATAGTGTCTAAAGCATTTATGAAAACGCAGAAAATGCTATTGGGAAGAAAAAAAACACAGCAAAATTTAATTTTTTTGCAATGTTTTTCCAATATCAGAATACACGGATAGTGTCCACAGCGTGTATGTATGAACACGCAGAAAATGCTATTGGGACGAAAAAAAACACAGCAAAATTAAATTTTTTTGCAATGTTTTTCCAATATCAGAATACACGCATAGTGTCTACAGCGTGTATGTATGAACACGCAGAAAATGCTATTGGGGAAAAAAAACACAGCAAAATTAATTTTTTTTGCAATGTTTTTCCAATATCAGAATAAACGGATAGTGTCTAAAGCGTTTATGAAAACGCAGAAAATGCTATTGGGAAGAAAAAAAACACAGCAAAATTTAATTTTTTTTTGCAATGTTTTTCCAATATCAGAATACACGGATAGTGTCTACAGCGTGTATGTATGAACATGCAGAAAATGCTATTGGGAAAAAAAACCACAGCAAAATTTATTTTTTTGCAATGTTTTTCCAATATCAGAATACACGGACAGTATCTAAAGCGTTTATGAAAACGCAGAAAATGCTATTGGGAAAAAAAAAAAACACTGCAAAATTAAATTTTTTTGCAATGTTTTTCCAATATCAGAATACACGGACAGTATCTAAAGCGTTTATGAAAACGCAGAAAATGCTATTGGGAAAAAAAAACACTGCAAAATGAAATTTTTTTGCAATGTTTTTCCAATATCAGAATACACGGATAGTGTCTAAAGCGTTTATGAAAACGCAGAAAATGCTATTGGGAAGAAAAAAAACACAGCAAATTTTTTTGCAATGTTTTTCCAATATCAGAATACACGGACAGTATCTAAAGCGTTTATGAAAACGCAGAAAATGCTATTGGGGAAAAAAAAACACTGCAAAATTAATTTTTTTTGCAATGTTTTTCCAATATCAGAATACACGGATAGTGTCTACAGCGTGTATGTATGAACACGCAGAAAATGCTATTGGGGAAAAAAAAAACACAGCAAAATTAAATTTTTTTGCAATGTTTTTCCAATTTCAGACGTAAAGGATAGTGTCTAAAGCGTTTATGAAAACGCAGAAAATGCTATTGGGACGGAAAAAAAAACAGCAAAATTTAATTTTTTTGCAATGTTTTTCCAATATCAGAATACACGGACAGTATCTAAAGCGTTTATGAAAACGCAGAAAATGCTATTGGGAAAAAAAAACACTGCAAAATTAATTTTTTTTGCAATGTTTTTCCAATATCAGAATACACGGATAGTGTCTACAGCGTGTATGTATGAACACGCAGAAAATGCTATTGGGAAAAAAAAAAAACACAGCAAAATTAAAAAAAATTTGCAATGTTTTTCCAATATCAGAATACACGGATAGTGTCTAAAGCGTTTATGAAAACACAGAAAATGCTATTGGGAAGAAAAAAAACACAGCAAAATTTTTTGCAATGTTTTTCCAATATCAGAATACACGGACAGTATCTAAAGCGTTTATGAACACGCAGAAAATGCTATTGGGGGAAAAAAAAAAACACAGCAAAATTAATTTTTTTTGCAATGTTTTTCCAATATCAGAATACACGGATAGTGTCTAAAGCGTTTATGAAAATGCAGAAAATGCTATTGGGACGAAAAAAACCCCAGCAAAATTCAATTTTTTTGCAATGTTTTTCCAATATCAAAATACACGGACAGTATCTAAAGCGTTTATGAAAACGCAGAAAATGCTATTGGGAAAAAAAAACACTGCAAAATTAAATTTTTTTGCAATGTTTTTCCAATATCAGAATACACGGATAGTGTCTACAGCGTGTATGTTTGAACACGCAGAAAATGCTATTGGGAAAAAAAAACACAGCAAAATTAAATTTTTTTGCAATGTTTTTCCAATTTCAATTTTCATAAACGCTTTGGATACTGTCCGTGTATTCTGATATTTCTGAATATGTTTTTCCAATATCAGAATAAATGGATAGTGTCTAAAGCGTTTATGAAAACGCAGAAAATGCTATTGGGAAAAAAAAAAACACTGCAAAATTAAATTTTTTTGCAATGTTTTTCCAATATCAGAATACACGGACAGTATCTAAAGCGTATATGAAAACGCAGAAAATGCTATTGGAAAAAAAAAAAAAAAACACAGCAAAATTAAATTTTTTTGCAATGTTTTTCCAATATCAGAATACACGGATAGTGTCTACAGCGTGTATGTATTAACACGCAGAAAATGCTATTGGGAAAAAAAAACACAGCAAAATTAAAATTTTTTGCAATGTTTTTCCAATATCAGAATACAGTGTCTACAGCGTGTATGTATGAACACGCAGAAAATGCTATTGGGGAAAAAAAACACAGCAAAATTAAATTTTTTTGCAATGTTTTTCCAATATCAGAATAAACGGATAGTGTCTAAAGCATTTATGAAAACGCAGAAAATGCTATTGGGAAGAAAAAAAACACAGCAAAATTTAATTTTTTTGCAATGTTTTTCCAATATCAGAATACACGGATAGTGTCCACAGCGTGTATCTATGAACACGCAGAAAATGCTATTGGGACGAAAAAAAACACAGCAAAATTAAATTTTTTTGCAATGTTTTTCCAATATCAGAATACACGCATAGTGTCTACAGCGTGTATGTATGAACACGCAGAAAATGCTATTGGGGAAAAAAAACACAGCAAAATTAATTTTTTTTGCAATGTTTTTCCAATATCAGAATAAACGGATAGTGTCTAAAGCGTTTATGAAAACGCAGAAAATGCTATTGGGAAGAAAAAAAACACAGCAAAATTAAATTTTTTTGCAATGTTTTTCCAATATCAGAATACACGGATAGTGTCTACAGCGTGTATGTATGAACATGCAGAAAATGCTATTGGGAAAAAAAACCACAGCAAAATTTAATTTTTTGCAATGTTTTTCCAATATCAGAATACACGGACAGTATCTAAAGCGTTTATGAAAACGCAGAAAATGCTATTGGGAAAAAAAAACACTGCAAAATTAATTTTTTTTGCAATGTTTTTCCAATATCAGAATACACGGACAGTATCTAAAGCGTTTATGAAAACGCAGAAAATGCTATTGGGAAAAAAAAAAAACACTGCAAAATGAAATTTTTTTGCAATGTTTTTCCAATATCAGAATACACGGATAGTGTCTAAAGCGTTTATGAAAACGCAGAAAATGCTATTGGGAAGAAAAAAAACACAGCAAAATTTTTTGCAATGTTTTTCCAATATCAGAATATACGGACAGTATCTAAAGCGTTTATGAAAACGCAGAAAATGCTATTGGGGAAAAAAAAACACTGCAAAATTAATTTTTTTTGCAATGTTTTTCCAATATCAGAATACACGGATAGTGTCTACAGCGTGTATGTATGAACACGCAGAAAATGCTATTGGGGAAAAAAAAAACACAGCAAAATTAAATTTTTTTGCAATGTTTTTCCAATTTCAGACGTAAAGGATAGTGTCTAAAGCGTTTATGAAAACGCAGAAAATGCTATTGGGAAAAAAAAACACTGCAAAATTTAATTTTTTTGCAATGTTTTTCCAATATCAGATTACACGGACAGTATCTAAAGCGTTTATGAAAACGCAGAAAATGCTATTGGGAAAAAAAAAACAACGCAAAATTAATTTTTTTTGCAATGTTTTTCCAATATCAGAATACACGGATAGTGTCTACAGCGTGTATGTATGAACACGCAGAAAATGCTATTGGGAAAAAAAAAAACACAGCAAAATTAATTTTTTTTGCAATGTTTTTCCAATATCAGAATACACGGACAGTATCTAAAGCCTGTATGAACACGCAGAAAATGCTATTGGGGGGAAAAAAAACACAGCAAAAAAGGAAAATTTATTATCAATACTTACCGTAATTTTCCTTTCCTGATGGACTCCATGGCAGCCTACGTGTGGGTTAACCCCGCCTCCTCTCCAATGCTATAGGACCCCATTCCCATAAATGAACACTCACCACTCCATACTGTGTTCAGTAACTAGCCTACTCTTATGACTCATGGGTGGGAACTCCGTCTGCCATGGAGTCCATCAGGAAAGGAAAATTACGGTAAGTATTGATAATAAATTTTCCTTTTTCCTGACAGACTCCATGGCAGCCTACGTGTGGGAAATAACTAGCCGGCCACATGGGTGGGTATGCTTTAAACAGAAAATATTTTAATTCAATCTATCAGCCGATAGAATTTTCAAACCAAAGTTTACAGAGGATAAAGAAGCAGGTTCAATGCAATAATGCGACATGAAGGTATTAATAGAGGCCCAAGAAGCTGCCTTGCAGATGGTATCAGGAGCCACGTGTCGGGCTGCTGCCCATGAAGTAGCCATTCCTCTAGTCGAATGTGCTGTCACCGCCTCAGGAGGAGCCAAGCCCTTAGCCCTATAAGCCTGTTGTATGGTTCTTACGATCCAAGATGCCACAGTCCTGGTTGAAGCTTTGTTCCCCTTGTTACTGCCTGAGTGCAGTATAAAGAGATGATCCGAACGCCTAAAAGCGGAAGTAATGCGAAGGTATTCTCTCAGAGCTTCCCCGACGTCCAAAGGATGAATATCATTGGATTCTGGTGATCTGAAGGTAGGTAGAACGATCTCTTGGTTCTGATGGAACACCGAAGTTACCTTAGGATTGGATCCCGACATAGGAATAAGGACCACTCGGTCCGGAAAGAAAGTCAAGAAGGGTTCTTCGAAGCCCAGAGACCCAATTTCCGATACCCTCTTGGCCGAAGTGACTGCCACCAGGAAGGCAACTTTTTCGGAAAAGTCCTTAATGGAAAGCGGGGATGGCCCCGTCGTACTCAGACCAGAAATGGAGTCAAGGACAAGGGGAAGATCCCATTTGGGGAATCTGGACTTCCTCTGAGGCTTGAGTCTTGAGGCCCCTCGAAAGAATTGACGAACTAATGGATGGACTGCCCAGGAGGTACCAGAGAAGGCTGATAAGGCTGAAAATTGCACCCTGAGCGAGCCTATGGACAAGGGAAGATCAAGGCCAGTTTGTAAGAACCCGAGGATGTCCTGGACTCTTGGATGTTCAAAGGACCTATCTGTAGATGAGCAAAAGTTTACGAATTTGGACCAAATTCTACCATAAACCTTGTTTGTACTTGGTCTCCTGGAGCTTAATAAGGTAGAGATTACGCCAGAAGCACATCCGATGGACTCTAGCCTCTTCCTCTCAAGAACCAGACCATCAGTTTCAGTACTGCCGGACATGGGTGTAGTACCGCCCCTTGAGAAAGAAGGTCCGGCCTGAGAGGGAGACATATCGGCTTCCGTACACTTAGCTGGACTAGTAGAGGGAACCAAGGCCTGTTGGGCCAGTAAGGAGCTATCATCACTACCTCCACTGCTTCTGACTGGAGCCTTTGAAGGAACCTGAGAATTAGTGGAAGTGGAGGGAAGGCATAGGCCCTCTCGAATCTCCATTGGTCTGTCAATGCATCCGTCCCCCAAGCCTGGCTGCAGCGATTCCGTGTGTAAAACTTCTCTATTTTGAAGTTGCAGGGGGAGGCAAAAAGGTCTACTTCGGGATTGACCCCCAGCGATCTGATCCACTCAAAGGACTGAATGTGGAGGGACCACTCGTTGTTGTCCAACTGGGTGCGTGATAAGAAGTCCGCTTGCGTGTTCTGAACCCCCGGGAGAAAAACCGCAGAAATATTCTCCAGGTTCTTCTGTGCCCATGATAGAATGGGTTCCACTTCCTGGAGAAGAGTAGAACTCCTGGTGCCCCCTTGTCTCTTCACGTAGGAGACAGCTGTGGTGTTGTCCATTCGCAACAACACCGACTTCCCCTTCAATACCTGGGAGAAATGCTGGAGAGCGCACCAAGCTGCTCGGAGTTCCAGAATATTCGATCCTGGAACAGGAAGACTTGTGTCCCACTTGCCTTGTGCAAGGTCCGACCCACAAAGGGCCCCCCAGCCGGTCCCGCTGGCATCGGTCGTGACCATTACCCAAGAGATGGGAGCTATCGAGTGACACTTCAGGAGATTCCTGTGTTGGAGCCACCAGAAGAGGCTGTTCCTCATCGTTGATGTTATCCGTATTTCTTGGCTTTTGCTTCCCGACTTCCATTGTCTCAGAAACCCTGACTGGAACGGGCGTAGTCTCCACAAGGCCCACTTGACCATAGGCGTCGTAGAGACCATTGTCCCTACGATCTTGAGACACTGCGAGGCCTTCAGGTACTGCGTATGAAGGGCTTGAGAGACCCTCTCCCGTATGATCGGGATCTTTTCCACCGGTAGCGAGATTGTACTTCGCAAAGTGTCGAACTGAGCACCCAGGTAAATTAGCCGTTGTGTTGGCACTAGCTGGCTTTTTTCCATGTTTAGAAGCCACCCGAAGCTGGTCAATGTGGACATTACCTGCTCGCGATGAACCAACAGCTGCTCTTTGTCTTGTGACAGAACCAGAAGGTCGTCCAGATAATGGTACAGCCTTATCCCTTTCAGCCTGATCAGGGCCACCACTGCCAGGAGCACTTTTGAAAAGACCCGAGGGGAGGTCGTCAACCCGAAGGGGAGGCAGATAAACTGTAGATGGTCTTGATCGACATGGAATCTTAGAAACCTTTGGCAGCCTTCCTCTATCGGGACGTGAAAGTAAGCGTCCTTTAAGTCGATCGAGACCATCCAATCCCCTGGTTGGATGGCTCGCTGTATAGTTAGTAGGGTTTCCATTTTGAATTTTCCGTATTCTATAAACTGATTTAAGTATGTTAAATCTATCACCGGGCGCCACGATCCACTTTTCTTCTGTACCAAGAAGAGGGGGGAGTACACTCCTTGAAACCGTTCTTCTTCTGGCACTCGTACCACTGCACCCTGAGCTTTTAACAGCTCTACGTATGACAGAAGGACTTGTCTCTGTTCTTCCGAACGAGGAAGCAGGGTGGACATGAACCTGGGAGGAGGAACTCTGGAGAAGGTCCATTTGTGACCCGACGAGACCGTCTTGATGACCCAGTAATCCGAGATCGAGGCCACCCAGACATGCCGGAAAAGGGATAGACGGGCCCCCACCCGACCCGCCTGGGCGGGCGCAATCTCAGAAAGACTTGGGTGGCTCGCGTCCACCAGACGACTGGCTCTTGACGGGCTTACGAAAGGAACTCTGTCCTCTACTCCAATTCCTCCTGAAGTCCCTTCCAGGCTTGTAGGAGCGTGCATCCCTCGAGCGTTCCGGACTGCGCCTTTTAAACTGAGTCTTCTTCCGCCCGAGCAGTCTTCTGTCCTGGGGAAGGAAGCCCGACTTACCGCCTGTCGCACGCGTTATGGCATCATCCAGCTTGTTACCGAATAAAGTGGATCCCTCAAAAGGGATTTTACACCATGCTTGCTTAGACACGGGATCGGCGAGCCAGGGCCGTAGCCACAAAGCGCGCTTAGCCGTGACTGAGGACAGCATAATGCGTGCTAGCAGACGAATCAGGTCAATGGACGCCTCCCCCAGGAACACCGCTGCGAGCTTTAGCTCCGCTGCCGCTGAACTCCTGGCCAACTCGACCGACACGCCATTCAGGAAGGAGTCCACATTTTCAGTCCAAGCCTCCATGGCCTTGGACATAGCTGCTAAGGCTAGGGCTGGTTTACAGGCCATTCCAGCAAGACCGTAGATCCTTTTGAGGTCCTGATCGATCTTTCTTTCTAGGCCATCTTTAAAGGACACTGAGTCCTCCATCGGAAGAGTGACGTGCTTGGCCAAACGCATCAAGGCTGCGTCCACGAGCGGAGCGTTCTCCAGGTGCTTCACCTCTTCTACCTTAAAAGGATATAGCCGGGAAGTTTTGTTGGTCATGGAGGATTTCCTATCCACCTTGCTCCACTCTTCTTCTATAATGTCTTTCAGTTCAGTGAGTAAAGGGAAGTTTGGCCGTTCTTTACCCAGCTGCTTGAAGAATTTCTTCTGCTTAGCTGGGGGGGTGGATGCTTCTTCCCACTTGAGGGCCTCCTTAATTGCATTAATTAGTGGTGAGACCATGGTGAAGTCAAAGCCCCCGATCTCCTCATCGCCTGGGAATTCCTCTCCAGAGGACTCACCAGAAGCCTCGTAGGGCTGAGATGTGCCCGGATCATCCCGGGTTCGTCGGACTGGGGACCAGTCGCAGCCGTAGACTGACTCAATGTGTGAGGGACCACCATGTCCTTGAGCGACTGCTGCACGACACGCTTTACCAGGGACTCCATGTGCTGGTTTTCCGTGTCTTTTTCCCCAACCGCCTTAGAAAAGCATCTGTCACACAGTGATTTGCCTTCCGGGACTCGAGTCTTGCATCCCCAGCATGCTCTGCGATCAGAGCGATCATCATGGCGGTGGGAGCGGTGTCTGGAGGAGGAATGTGAGCTTCTCCTTTGGTGGTGCGACCCATGCGGAGAGTCCCGCCTGGATCTAGACGACTGTTTTTGTTGTGGCCTGGCAAGGTCCCGATCCTGCGAATCCGACCTGGAAGGGCTGAGCAGAAAAAACACACAGGGGGAGGGGAAACATAGGCATCAAAATGCGCATAAGAAATGCAAATGTAATTCCACCCCTCCCTTACCAGCACATACCTAGTGCGTAAGGGCTGGCCACTTAAAGGCGGTGATTTGTCCATAATTCCTGGACGAAGCGTCAAAAAGGAAACACAGCAGTCTGCAAGACAGGATTGCGACCTAAGCATAATACCGGCAATTTTTTAGACAGAAAAAATGCATGCCCCCAAAAAAAGATTTCACACCTTTTTTTTTTTTTTTTTTTTTTACAGATTTTAAATAAAAAGATTTTTCTCCCCCTTTTTTTTTTTTTTTTAAATTTATATATACAAATATATACACAAATATATATATATATTCTCCCCCTTTTTTTTTTTTTTTTTAAAACATTCTTCAGCAAAAAAACAGATGGGCATACACCTTTAAGGTATAAAAACAGCACTAACCTGTCGATCCTTTAAGGCTGAGGGCTGGGGAATAGGCTTGCTGCTTCCTCTGCACTGGAAAACCCCCAGTGATACAGCAGCAGCAGCCTGGATTTTAAATTCCCCGCCTCGTGACGTCACCGCCCCTCCACCTCGCACATGCGCAGTGGACGATGGCCGTACTGCGCAAGCGCGGCCGTCAGACCGCGCATGCGCGAACCAAGCCTCGATTCCACCAGAGGCTGGTGCGCATGCGCAAACCATTGCGACGGCCAAACCAGGAACAGCACGGCGGGCTGGAATGCAGAAGCGCTCCAGCCGCCATACAGGGGGGAATACACTAGACGCCAGGGAAAATATATATCTAACACAGAAATACAAATATGGCTGCCATGGAGAAGAAATAAAGGGACCTTGCCAGCCGATGATGAGCCGATCACGTCCGACCATCCGTCTGACACATGCGATGGGCATACAGAGGCAGTCCACCTGTCCTGGGGAAAACTTCCAGCCTCAAAAAGCTACTCGCCCGCCCATGGCTGAGCACAGAGCTTGCGTTGGTATGCCAGAAGAAATCCGAGATCCGACCGGACGCGAACCAAACGTGAAGGTCCATAGGAGGAGGACAAAAAAGGAACACAGTATGGAGTGGTGAGTGTTCATTTATGGGAATGGGGTCCTATAGCATTGGAGAGGAGGCGGGGTTAACCCACACGTAGGCTGCCATGGAGTCTGTCAGGAAATTACATTTTTTTCTCTTACTCTTACTATATGCAGTGTTGGTCCTAATGGTGCACTGAGCTTGCAGGTAAAACTTTTATATTTTGTCTGCCACTGGCCTCATGGCGCTGTTAAAAGACTGTGCACTGCACCCCAGCCAGGGTACAATTGATTTAGGAATCTCTTCAATAATTCTCTCTGCCTCTTTCTTTTGCTTAATAAAGAAACTCCCTACTCTACTCTAGCTATCTAGATCGCTCACTGATCTAACTAATTAGAAGAAAATTAAAGGAATGTGGACTGACTGACTGACTTACTTTATCACACTAACTCCTAAAATCCTCTCTCTCAGCAGCACAGGAACCTGTCTATAGCAGAATGATGCTGTGCTGTGTGTCTGGACTATTTATAGAGGCTGGGTCACATGCTGCACTGCCCAATCACAGCCATGCCATTAGTAGGCATGGCTGTGATGGCTTCTAAGGGCACACTAGTGAAACTAGCGTCGATTGGCTGCCCTGCAGCTGTTAAAAAGGTGCCAATACATCGCCGAACACCGGACCCGAACCCGAACTTACAGCCAATAGTTCGGGTTCGGGTCCGGGTCCCGAACACCCAAAAGTCCGGTACGGACCCGAACTTTACAGTTCGGGTTCGCTCAACCCTACCTGTAAACAGTTTGCTGAAAACAAGCAAACTAAGGACATTGGTTACTGTAACCATGTCCCTGTGGTCTGATAAGACCAAGATAAACGTATTTGGTTCAGATGGTGTCAAGCATGTGTGGCGGCAACCAGTTGAGGCGTACAAAGACAAGTGTGTCTTGCCTACACTCAAGCATGGTGGTGGGAGTGTCATGGTCTGGGGCTGCATGAGTGCTGCCGGCACTGGGGAGCTACTGTTCATTGAGGGAACCATGAATGCCGACATGTACTGAGGGTAAAGGTGATGGACTGGCCAAGCATGTCTCCAGACCTAAACCCTATTGAGCATCTGTGGGGCATCCTCTAATGGAAGGTAGAGGAGCACAAGGTATCTAACATCCACCAGCTCCATGATGTCGTCATGGAGGAGTGGAAGAGAACTCCAGTGGCAACCTGTGAATCTCTGGGGAACTGAATGCCCAAGAGGGTTAAGGCAGTGCTGGAAAATAATGATGGCCTCACAAAATATTGACACTTTGAGCCCAATTTGGACATTTTCACTTAGGGGTGTACTCACCTTTGCCAGCGGTCTAGACATTAATGGCTGTGTGTTATTTTGCGGGGACAGAAAATTTACACTGTTATACAAGCTGTACACTCACTACTTTACAGTGTAGCAAAGTGTAATTTCTTCAGTGTTGTCACATAAAAAGATATAATAAAATATTTACAAAAATGTGAGGGGTGTACTCACTTTTGTGAGATACTGTATATACTGGAATTTTTGAATAAAAATTTTATACTAATAATGGCGGCGATCAGCGACTTTTAGTGAGACTGCATTATTGCAGCGGACAATCTGACACTAACTGACACTTTGGCACTAAAACAGTGATCAGTGCTAAAAATATGCACAGTCACTTATTGCACTGGCTGGAAAGGTGTTAAACATCTAGGGTGATTAAAGGGTTAAATGTGTGCCTAACCAGTGTTTTGTGTTTACTACATTGTGCTTTTGCAGGAAAACAAAATCCAGCACATCCCCACCCCGCTGTCCTGTTCTCCATGACGATCAGTGGGTGCCGTTGGACATCCATTGGCTGGCACCCCCTGATTGGCTTCTACTGTGACTAATCACAGCAGAAGCAGTGCCCAGTACCCAGAAGTGCAGGATCATGTACTAGGTACGTGATCCAACACAGGAGAGCCACTTTGCTGCCATATAATGTCGTTATGCGGTCGACAATTGGTTAATTTCTGCAAAGAATATATGCCAGGCTAAAAGTTACCTGTCATAATTATAGCAAAGCATATGCCATTTTGTTTTTAACCACTTCCATACTGGACTATTGCAAAATGATGCTGGCAGGAACATCTCCTCCCTCCGAATGGCCGTCACCACTCCTGCCGGCCCCCGGGGAGCCCCCAGTGGGCCGATTGTGGATGAGGCATGTCTCTCGGACACAGCCCATCCCCAATCAGGGTAAAGAGCCAATTAAATTGGCTCTTTACCACATGACCAGCTGTGTCCAATCACACATGTCAACAAACAGCTGTAGTGCCGTTTACAGGTTCTGAACCTCATTGTGTGAGAAGCAGATCTGGAAAGAAAATATACAGTACAGTGCCCAATCTCCCCCCAAATAAAGAGGACCGGCAACAGCCCATCAGAGTACCTGTCACAGCCAATCAGAGTACCTATCACCAGCACCAGAGTACCTGTCACAGCCCATCAGAGTACCTGTCACCAGCCCCAGAGTACCTGTCACAGCCCCTCAGAGTACCTGTCACAGCCCCTCAGAGTACCTGTCACCAGCCCCAGAGTACCTGTCACAGCCCATCAGAGTACCTGTCACTGCCCATCAGAGTACCTGTCACAGCCCATCAGAGTACCTGTCACAGCCCATCAGAGTACCTGTCACAGCCAAAGTTCCTGTCACTAGCCCCAGAGTACCTGTCACAGCCCATCAGAGTACCTGTCACAGCCCAAGTACCTGTTGCCATCAGAGTACCCGAGTACCTGTCACCATCAGAGTACCCGAGTACCTGTCAACATCAGAGTACCCGAGTACCTGTCAACATCAGAGTACCCGAATACCTGTCACCAGTCCATTAGAGTACTCATCACCAGCCCATCCGAGTACCTGTCACCAGCCCATTAGAGTACCCGAGTACCTTTCACCAGCCCATCAGAGTACTTATCACCAGCCCATCCGAGTACATGTCACCAGCTCATCAGAGTACCTAAGTACCTGTCACCAGCCTATCAGAGTACCCGTTACCAGCCCATCAGAGTACCTGAGTACCTGTCACCAGCCCATCAGAGTACCTGAGTATCTGTCACCAGCCCATCAGAGTGCCTGAGTACCTGTCACCAGCCCATCAGAGTGCCTGTCACCAGCTCATCAGAGTAGCCGAGTACCTGTCATATTCCTATCAGAGTACCTGAGTATCTGTCGCCAGCCCATCAGAGTGCCCGAGTACCTGTCACCAGCCCATTAGAGTACCTGTCACCAGCTCATCAGAGTAGTTGAGTACCTGTCACCTTCCTATCAGAGTACCCGAGTACCTTTCACCAGCCCATCAGAGTACCCGAGTACCTGTTACCAGCACATCAGAGTACTCGAGTACCTGTCACCAGCCCATGCCTCATAGAATATACGTTGGAGTGTTTGCCTATCACAATGGGGTCATTTTATGGGTGTTTCCATTAACCTAGTGCTCCAGAACCTTAAAGTGTGATAGGTAGTTTTCCAAAATGGGGTCATTTTGAGGGTAATTCCCTTGTTCTGGTTTTCCAGGGCCTTCAAAAGTGTAATAGGTCGTTAGGAAACTAAATGTGTAATTTATGCTCCTAGAATGCCTGATGGTGCTCCCTGAATGTTGGGCCTCTCTAGGTATGTCACAAAAAAAAAAAACAGTGGTGATTAAATACCACCAAAAGAAAGCTCTATTTGTGTGAAAAAAATTACAAAAATGATGTTTGGGTACAGTGTGTCATGACTTGGCATTCAAAGTGCAAGTGCACTGAAAGCTGAAAAATGTCCGGGACAGAAAGGGTGTATAAGTGCCTTGTAAGTGGTTAATAAACAGATTTGATCTGGTGACAGCTCTGTGTGTGAATTTATTTTATATTTTCTGTTGGCGATATGTTTTCTGTTGGAGATGACCTGCTGTGTGTTGTATTAGGAGTAAAACAACAAAATGGATGCTAATGCTACTCTTACTAATATAGCCAGACAGAAATGATTGAAATATGCTTCTCATTCAAAGGTTATAATTGCCTTGCAAATTTTTTTTTAGACAGTTTAACAATTGACTGTAATATTTGCATACATAATATCTGACCAGTAAATATGATAAAGCGTCAAAAAGGTTTGTTGTGATTCTGTGCTTGCTGTGATTGTTTTATTTTTACTCAGAGAACCTTTGTTAATTGGCAATGTTCAAAAAGTGGTGTACATAGTTTTGGAACAAACTGAATCAATTTTATTGCTGCAATATCACTGTTATGTCTCAGCAGTGTCCATGAATGTCTTTACAAGTATTCCAAAGGCTCCACAATAAAGGCTTACACTTAACACTGATGTGAATTTAACAAGGACATGTTGAAGTTTTAGGAAATTTCAAGCAGTTATCAAAGTGAGTTCACCATCATTTCCTCAGGATATAACAAGTTTGCAAGGGAATGGCCAATTACTGTTCCAGCTCCATACCTAATTTTATTTCCTTCATTGAACCACTAAAACAACTGACAAAGAACGATACCATCTGGACAGGAGAATATAATCACCAGACGTGATTTTGCATAACGGCAATCCAAATAATTTGCCTGACATTTATATTTTCTAAAAATCAAATACTTTTTAAGATACTTTGAAAAGTAAATTGTATATGTGTTGTTTATGTACATACACACTCCTAAAGACTGACAGTATGACAGGATTAATTCATGTTGTGTAAGAACAAAATGGTGTGTTGGTCTAGGCCCTTTCACTTAAAGAAAAAATCCAGGCCTGGCATATTTTTACATAATTACATTGGTCCAGCCTGGACCACTGTAACTATGGGGCTGATTTCCGAAAGCTGTGCGCCATCAGTAGAGGCGCACAGCGAGGCACAACGCACATTTTCATATTCAGAAAATGGTGCACCGGGAACAGAGCACGAATCCCCCATTTACTATAGTGATCTCGACGCATGGGAGAATGCAATCTGTGCGCCCCTATGGACAAATGGCGCACAGCATCTCTAATTCAATATTGACAGAAGATGGAGGTGCCAATATTATGGGGTGATGTGAGGAAGTTTAGTAACAACTGCCCAAGTAACAAAAATGCTCAAAATAGAATGAGAAAGTAACTTTTTCAGAGAAAGCCTGCTGTGCCTGCATGTACGTTTAGAACTGTGTGAGATCAATGTAAGCAGTGCGCATGCGCAAGTGGCTCTTGCGCTCGTTCACATGAGTTCACTGCGTGGCCAAAATCTTAGTAAATGTTAAGCAACATACATGCAATTGCAAGTGGTGAACGGGTGCACTTCTAAACCCTTACATACACCCAGTAAAGTGAACAGCATCAGATGATACACAGGTATGAAACAAATCCTCCTACATAATTAATTACATGTATATCTGCTGTCTTCATCTTTACATACTGTTTAGAAAGTGCATGTCCTGTTAGAATTTTTTCGCTTCCTGATTCATCTGTGGGGGTGGATTATGGCTATACACTGTGAGACACTGTGGGACAGCTGATTGGAGGAAAGGTACACAACCCCTTCCCACACATGAAGAGCTTGCCTGTGAATAGTTCAGCTTTGTGCTAATCTATTTATAGCTCTCTCCCTGACACAAACTTTAGGCTCCCATCTCGGAGAACGTCTCAGAAGTTATCATGCTGATAACAGAAGAACGGAGCAAGAGAAAGCTACGGGATATAGTGCTTTGAAGAGAGATAAGAAAACACTGCAGATATATGTGCCCAGCTCAAATTTCATTAATCGGGTTTACAACCACTTTAACCACATATAGATATACGTCGGCAGAATGGCACGGCTGGGCAAAGTAACGTACCCGTAAGTTACTTTGAATTTCCCGCCGTGCGCGCACGTGCCTGCCGCAAGCTCCATGACCGTGCGCACGGGACCCGCTGGACCCGATGTCCGCCGGGTGCCCGCGATCGTGTCACTGAGCTGAATAACAGGAAGATGACTATGTAAACACAGCATCTCCCCATTCTGCCCAGTGACAGGACACTGATCGCCAGCTCCCTGTCATCGGGAGCAGCGATCAGTGTCGTGTCACTGCTAGCCCATCCCACCCACAGTTAGAATCACTCCCCAGGACACACTTAACCCCCTCCCCCGCCCCCTAGTGGTTAACCCCTTCACTGCTAGTGACATTTTTACAGTAATCAATGCAATTTTATAGCATTGATCGCTGTATTAATGCCAATGGTCCCAAAAATGTGTCAAAATTGTCCGATGTGTCCGCCATAATGTTGCAGTCACGATAAAAATCGTTGATCGCTGCCATTACTAAAGTAAAAAACAACTTTTGCGCAAACCAATCAATAAACACTTATTGCGATTCTTTTTACTAAAAATATGTCGAAGAATATGTATCGGCATAAACTGAGGAAAATAATGTTTTTTTATATATTTTTGGGGGGTGTTTATTATAGCAAAAAGTAAAAAATAATGCGTTTTTTTCAAAATCGTCGCTCTTTTTTTGTTTATAGCGCAAAAAATTAAAAGCACAGAGGTGATCAAATACCACCAAAAGAAAGCTCTATTTGTGGGGAAAAAAGGACGTAAATTTTGTTTGGGAGCCATGCAGCACGACTGCACAATTGTCAGTTAAAGCGACGCAGTGCTGAATCGCAAAAAGTGCAAGTGCTCTGGTCTTTGGCCAGCAAAATGGTCCGGGGCTTAAGTGGTTAAGCTGGACCAATGTAACTATGTAAAAATATACCATGACTGGAATTCATCTTTAAATGTAATTGTATTGCAATGATTAAGCGTCAAATTGTGACTTTTGATCCTTTTTACCATATTTTTTTCCATTTTTGTCTGAATTATTCCCACCAAACTATTTTTTTAAATGTTTCCATATCACATATCTTTCTCTTAAATTGAGGTTTCTTTATTTTTGCACTCAATATACAATACAATATCTTGTTTGAATGTGCTCAGAATTACACTTTTATGCCCTGTACACACGGTCGGAATTTCCGACGGAAAATGTCCTATCGGACCATGTTGTCGGAAAATCCGACCGTGTGTGGGCGCCATTGGACTTTTTCCGTCGGAAAAAATTGGAGATCCTGCTCTCAAATTTTCCGACAACAAAGTCCGATCAGACTTTTTCCGATCGTGTGTAGCGATCGTGTGTCTGACGGACAAAGTGCCACGCATGCTCAGATCAAATTACAAGACCAAAGCTATTGGCTACTATCCTCTACGTAGTTCCGTCGTAGGCAATGAACGTCACCACGTTCAGAATGATCGGATTTTCCGACAACTTTGTCCAACCGTGTGTATGCAACACCAGTGTCGGACAAAATCTGTCGGAAAAAATCCGACGGATTTTGTGGTCGGAATTTACGACCGTGTGTATGGGGCATTATTCCTTGAATGCCTCTTCTATATCTTTCACAGCATGAGCTATGTAGTTCATATTCATTTTGTCTTTTTTACAGTATATGCTTTTTCTCTAAAAAATAAGTGCTATTTGTTCTCATATCTATCAATTTACTAAAACTGGAAAGCACAAAATCTGGTGCAGCTCTGCATAGAAACCAACCAGCTTCCAGATTTTTTTGTCAAAGCCTAGTTGAACAAGCTGAAGTTAGAAACCGATTGGCTACCATGCACACTTGATTTTGCACAATCAAGTTTTAGTAAATCGATCCCATAGTTTCCATCGTTGGTATCATTGTACAAAATTGTGTTTTATCCTGCTTATGTTATTGCCCAACCTTTCCATTTAATTTCAAATAGAGCTAAAATGCATTTATTTCTTCACAATTAATTTTAGATTCCCCAATGCAGCCAGCCTTTTCAGACAAAGTAAATTAAAAAAAAATTCTGTGTGTTATGTGCTGGCTTGTAAATAATTAGCTTTTTTCAGGAATGTCAAGCCTATACTAACCCCCCAACCATGGAGGACTAATCTTTGACTTGGGAATATACTCCCTTAGTTGGGCAGGTTTATATGGTGTTGCTTGTTTAGTCATCAGGGTCTCCCATCCCCCACCCCAAGCTTTTGAGGATCTCTTTCCTAACCTGCAAATTCCCAGGAGAAGAATTTATTTACCAGAGGCAAAAACTTTCTAGGTTACGATGCCACCTATAAGCCCCCATACTATGAAAGCCCTGCTGCCTTGGTTCAGAGTCTCCCCTTGCTGCCATTAGACAATATTTGTGCATTTTGTTATCCATCACTTGTTGACCCAACCAGTAGCTTAACCCTACCTATAAAAGGAAAGCCTTTATTCACCTATACTCCTGAGAGAATGGGGATCTGTGTGTGTAAAGATAAGTAGGAACAACAATCTGTCTCCTCCCCCAGGCAGTCACACCCCCCACAGTTAAAAACACATATAGGGAACACAGATAACCCCTTAACCGCCCCTAGTGTTAACCCCTTCCCTGCCAGTGACATTTATACAGTAATCAGTGGCTGTTTTTAGTTCTGATCGCTGTATGAATGTCAATGGTCCCAAAAAAGTGTCAAAAGTGTCCGAACTGTCCGCCACAATGTCTCAGTCCAGATAAAAATTGCAGATCGCCGCTATACTATACTAGTAAAAAAAAAAAATAATAATAAAAATGACATAAATCTATCCCCTCTTTTGTAGATGCTATAACTTTTGCGTAAACCATTCAATATACGCTTATTGCAATTTTTTTACCAAAAATATGTAGGAGAATACATACATACATTTTTTGGGGGGATATTATAGCAAAAAGTACAAAATATTGTGTTTTTTCCAAAAATGTCGCTATTTTTTTGTTTATAGCGCAAAAAATTAAAACCACAGATATGATCAAATACCACCAAAAGAAAGCTCTATTTGTCGGGAAAAAAGGACATTAATCTTGTTTGGGAACAACGTTGCACGACCGTGCAATTGTCAGTTAAATTGATGCTGTGCCGTATTGCAAAAAATGGCCTGGTCAGGAAGCGGGCAAATCGGGGGTGAAGTGGTTAAAAATTTAAAATTTTAGACTAGGAGGCTCATATTACAGCAGTGAATAATGGAGGCTACAAGGGATGGCCACAAAGTTCGACTCAAACATTGGGTGTTCGTTTGTTCACAAACTGATAGAACATATGGGGCGCTTGCGGGAAAATTGAGTGCTGTGAGATCGCAGCTGCTGAGCGCGATCTGCTGTGAGAGTCATGATTGTCCAAAGGCAGGGTGCCTTTGGCCAATCATGGCTCAGGGGGATAAGTCCACGCCCCCCACACTATATAAGGCTGCTTACACGGCGGCCATGTATAGTTTGATAATAACGTGGAGAGGAGAACTTGAGCTAGATTACCCTGGTTAAGGTTAGCTAGTGGTGTGCAGGCAGTTTAGTATATATATATGACAGTGTAGTCAGTGTAGAATATATATACAGTGCAGACAATGTATTAATATATATATATATATATATATATATATATATATATATATATATATATATACACACACACACATACATATACCGTGTAGTGTGTGTGTGTATGTGTATATATATATATATATATATATATATATATATATATATATATATATAGTGCAGGCAGTGCAGAGTATATAATAGTGCATTGAAGTGGTTAAGGGGAACCCTATGGCAGAATTAAGAAAAAACAGCATGGGTCCCCCTCAAAATCCATACCAGGCCATTTAGGTCTGGTGTAGATTTTAAGGGGAACACCACGCCATAACAAAAAAAAAAACAGTGTGGGGTCCCCTCCAAATCCTTACTAGGCCCTTTGGGTCTGGCATAAATTCTAAGGGGAACTCCATGCCAAAATTTAAAAAAATATTGTGGGGGTATGCAGGTGGGGGGCTTATCGGAATCTGGAAGCCGGGGCCCCTAGATCCCACCCCCCATTGTACCCCTACCCATTCACCAAACAAGTGTCAAACTAAAAACCACACTAGACAGTTTTTGACAATTCCTTTATTAAAAAAAAAAAGTGTCCTGCAATGTCCATCCATCTTCAATAATGCTGCCTGACGGACCTGAAAAATATAAAAAAAAAAGAAGCTCTGCCTTGATGGGAGGCCTCCCAGCGACTGCTGTCTCTTGGGTGTGACATCTGTTATATAGGCGAGGGCAGGGTCACCCAATGACGTAACCGAGTGACCCCGCCCCTTTTGATGTCATGTGACATCAGAGGGGGGCATGGTCATCTGGTTACGTCAGTGGATGGCCCCACTCTTGCCTATATAACAGCTGTCACAGCCAAAAGACAGCAGTCGGCGGGAGGCCTCCCATGGAGGTGGAGTTTTTTTTTTTTTTTTTTTTTCTATTTTTCGGGTCTGTCGGGTGGCGTGATTGAAGATGGATGGACATTGTCAAAAAATGTCTATTGTGGTTCTTTCTTTGACACTTTTTTTGGTGAATGGAAGGGGGGAACAATGTTGTTTTAAAAAAAAAATGGCGTGGAGTTCCCCTTAAAATCTATAACATACCCGAAGGGCCTGGTATGGACTGGGGGGAACCCACACCGATTTTTTCCTTGATTTTTCATCTATATTGCCGGGAGCTGGCAATACATTACAGCAGCAGGCAAGTTTAAATTACATCTTTTCCTTTCCAAAATTTAATTTTGCTGTGGCACTGTTGCACACACAGATGCGCCACTTTAAAGGTAGACTAAGGGGACCCCCCAGGCATGATATTTAAAGGAATATTACATTTTTATTGTTTCACTTTAAGCATTATTAAAATCACTGCTCCTCAAAAAATTTTAATTTTAAAAACTTTTTTTTGCATTGATACATGTCTCCTGGGGCAGTTATCGGGTCCCTATACACTTTTTTGGCAATAACTTGCATATAAGCCTTTAAAATTAGCACTTTTGATTTTTCATGTTTGTGTCCCATAGACTTTAATAGGGTTTGCATGTTTACATAAATTTTTTGCTTGTTCGAATGTTCTGGGGGTATTCGGCCCATCCCTAGAGGCTACAAGCTAACTCAACAATTAACACTAATGGCACACTGGAGTATGGCAAACTGTAGTTCTAGCCTCAAATTTAACCAGACAAATATCTGCAACGAATTTGCATATGGGTAGATTTCTGTATGGACAGGATTGGGGCTTTTTCTCCATTTTGATTTTTCTCACCCAAATTAAAAATAGTAGATTTAGTCCTAGCTTAGGCTCCTTTTCTAAGCAAATGTGGCCCAGATCTGCTAGGACAGATTGATAGCAGAGAAGAAACGCTCCTGCGCACAAGTGGATTACCAGACAAACTATTTAATGACACAGGCCTTGCTGCCCTCAAGGATGGGGGAATCCTAATAATCAAAGATAAAAAAAGATAAAAAAAGAAAAGAAGGGACGCACCAGCCTTGTGTATTATCCTTTGGATATGTATTTATTAAAAATGATAAAAAGAAACTACTCACAAACAATTGTAGAATTCTTGCAATATGAATAGTCATCAAGTAGCAGCATTCAGTCAAAGACGAACAAAACTCTCCAAAGATGACTCAAAAAAATCACAGGGATCACTGCCAGCTTGAGCTTGATTTTCTTTATAAGACTATTATATTCGTATAATAATTTTTTCTATTTATTAAAAATGTTACTTTTAATAAGTCACTTTTACGTTAGTCTGTGTACTTTTGCTGAGCTTGCCTGTTGACTGATCTTCTGTTGGTATTAATATTCTTACATACAGTATGTTAGTTCATTTTAGAACGTCAGATTTTCATTTTCCTGTCTCCATCTGTGCAGTGAAGATGATGAACAGCTTTGTTTAATTTGTGGCTTTTTTTCTTTGCTCGGATCAGTAAAATCATAAGTGTCTGGAAGCTAGTCTGTGATATAATTCTAGTGATTCCTTCATTTATTGCCCGCTAGCGTATATATGTTACATTTTGTAGACATTATATATACCAGGACATTTTTTGAACCCGGTTTTCTTGGCTGACCTGGCCCAAGAAAGCCAATACTGCTAGATGATTTGCATTTTTCATGTGATAAATGCAATCAAACAGAGTGGATAGAGAAGAAACTAGAGATGTCAAAGAAGTCAACATCTTGTGCTTTGCCGAGGGCAATGAAACATCTCTTTTTATTCCCCTGTTGTTGATTTTATCCTTTTGTGCCCTTACACTGCTATGCAATTCACCAAGTTCTCTCCTATGTAATAAGTCACATGCTCCTCTATACTCATAAATAAGACATATTTTATTTGATTCCAAAGAAGCAGCAAAGGAGCACATCAATTAGTATATGCTCCAGGGGAACCAGGGTTTAACAAACCTGCTGTTTTGCCCTGAATAAAGAGATATAGGTGTATAAGGTCCAGAAAATGTGGCACAGCCTCAGCTGTCAATTCTCTCCATACACTGCAATTGAAAATCTTAAATGTCATGATAATTATTGACGCAATATATATAAAATTATCATTTCAATAAAAGCCTTATATTCTATACCTTGAGCACTATAAAAACAAATGAGAAATAATATGGATAAGTCAAAAAATGTAGGGATAAGATGTTAAACACATAGATTATATTCCTACCTGTCAGTGATTCCACATAAATCAATCTGTAGATCACTGAAATTACCAAGCAAACTTTGCTGGATTGAAATAAGATCCACCATCCTGGAACCAATGGAAATTGATTTCATGCAACCCAAAAAGGTGCCAACGGGCTTTTTACAGTCATAATCAGTATTGTTATTGGGACATCCTGAAAACAAAGGCAGTGAAACAAGTTAAAACTAATTTTATAGAACACAACAGTAATGTCTGATTGGGAAACAATTAAACAGTAAAAATAAACTTTACAAAATATCATTGAACCCCATTTCACTAATGGCATCTTTTTTCTAAATACAGTACATGCACTTCACTGAGATGATCACTGTAGCTGTAGGCATTGTGGAGCAATTCATCTTCAATATTCACAGTTGAAGCACTGAAGTCATTGTTTAAGCTCTCCCCTGGTTCTCCAAATCAGCAGTGACTTAGTAATGTTTTAAAAAAACATGTTAGATTTCTTTGTCAGGTATTATGGCTGTGGAGAAACCTAAAATGTTTAAAAGCTTGCATCTTTAGGTAAGGCAATAAAAGATTTCATTTGAATTTCTAATTGCTAATCTCTAATGTAAACAGAGAACAGGTGCTCTGGGAGTGGGAGCAAAGTGAGCTGAGCTGTTGAGAGAGGACTTTATAGATTTTAGTGTTTCTATTGTAAATTGTGAGGATGAATTTCTCCATAGTGCCTGCAGTTAGATAATTTACTGCTCATTACATATATGCGAAATACCTATGTAGCCTGGCTCCTATATTACCTAAAGTTGTTTTGATTTTGAAAGAATTTGAAACCCTTTCCTTTCAAGTGAAATCATGCATTGTCTCTACTTAGAAATTTAAGGATACAAGCCTTTAATGCCTGAGAAAGAAATCAAATATGTTTTGAAAGCATGCTTCTTTAATAGCTTAAAGTGGACCTTTCAGGAAATTTAAGGGCTGTATTACATCTTGCCTTGTGGTAACACCTTTTAACGTGTGTTAATACACCATACCGGTGTGATCCCAGTATAAAGTTTGAATGGATACATACTTGACTTCTCATAATAAAACAGCAACAGTATATATATTTTTTAAAGGCCATAATTAAAAAGCAGTTCTTCAGCTCCAGGCATGTTCCTGCCTGGGCAGAGGTTCTAGTCCCTCAGAGGTGAGGCTGATCTGTGTCAGACCTTTGTGAACAAGAACTGTGCAGGCAGTAGGATTTATATTATGGTGACATCCCAGAATTAGCAAAGAAAGTCATATGAAGGTATTGCTGGGGTTGTACTAAGCTCTTCATGAGAAATAATACCTGTAAGTATTACACTTAGCATGCATGTACTTTGCATAGAAAAACTAAAGCTAGTAATACTTTAGGCTTTGGGGGTATCACTTAAACTCAAAATATTCTACTATATTTTTGAAAGAACAAAGACAGGCATTTTTAAATAAATGTTCTGAAAGTTATTGGCTTTTTTTAAATTAAACACACAACGTGGTTCCTATTGTAAATTTTTACATTGAGTTTATAACTCTTTCTACACCTCACTTATAGGAACCATATGTCCCTGTTTAGCCTTGGTCTGGCTTATTTCAGTAACCTCAGTCTGCAGTTTCCTGTTTACCACCATTTTCCTGCATATATTATAACAAATTCCCTGTCATCTAAATCCTTCAGGCTATGTTCGCACTATTGCGAATTGGTCTCTATGGAGACGGTTTACACATCCCCGGAGCAGCACGGTGCAAATTACATAGGAGTTCTGTGCATCTTCTGGTCTGTTTCAGGTTTGAATTCAGCCAAAAATTCTGACTGAAATTGGACCAGGGACACACCGGACCCCTGCTGTGAGCCGATCCATGCTCTAGTGTGTACCCAGCCTCACTCTTGCTCTTAATCCAAGGAATAGAGATGCAACTGTGTCCCAGATCATCAGAACATATTTTAAAACCCTGTAAATGCAAAGTTTATATTTGCAAATGGGGTGTTATGGTGCAAATTTATTTGCAAAACATACAGCATATTTATAAGTTCATGCCATTTAAATGTATAATGTGGATATAGCCAACTGTTGCTTTAAGCACTTTCACCCCGTCTATGCCCAGGCCATTTTTCAGCTTTCAGCAATGTCACACTTTGAATGACAATTGGGCGGTCATGCAACACTGTTTCCAAATTATTTTTTAATAATTTTCTTCACATAAATAGAGCTCTCTTTTGGTGGTATTTAATCACTGCTGGGTTTTTTATTATTTTCTAAAAAAAAAAAAAAATGCACTGATGAGGCTGCATTGATGGGCACTGATAGGCTGCACTGAAGGGCATTGATGAGGCGGCACTGATGAACACTGATAGGTGGCACTGATGGGCATTGATAAATGGCACTGATGGGTGGCACTGATGGGCAGCGCTGATGGGCACTGATGGGCGGCCCTGATGGGCAGGCACTGATGAGCACTAAAAGGCAGCACTGATTGGCATAACTGATGGGCACAGATTGGCCTCACTGATGGGCACATACTGGTGTCACTGATGGGTAAAGACTGGTGTCATTGGTGGGCACAGATTGGCATCACTAATGGGCACTGCTGGGGCTGCATTTTAATCAGGGCACTGATGATCAGTGCCCTGATTACCTTTTCTCATCTTCCCTGTGAGGAGATGCCACTGACCTCACACTCTGTCAGCCGATCACATGGGTAATGAGCCCCGCGGGCACATTTGCGGATAAACTGGCAACATCATATGACGTTGTCCCAGAATGAGAGCCGCACCGTTCCACAGTCATTTGACGGTGGGCGGGCAGCAAGTAGTTAATGCCACTGAACAATAATTTTGAGGTTACCTCAATACCATTAAGCATATATAAAGCCAAAACAAAAATGTAACATGCTGATTCATATATTAGCATTCCAGTCCAAACATGTGGTGACTGAAATCTTTTTTTATTTTCCAGGCTAGGTAAATTTCTTTGCAAGTAAGTAAAGTGGCCTGAGTTTTGCCAGAAACAGTGGGCCAAATTCACTTTGCACTACAAGTGCAAACTACATGTCTGCTGAAGGGGTCCTGTGAGACTCTGAAACGCTGCTTCTACTGTACTAATGTGATCGCTGAATAAAGCTTTGGGGCCATTGTGCTGGTGATGTTCTCTTGCTTCACTAGTTTTAGTAAATTTCCCTCACAAAGTATTAAAGTGCAGACAGTACTGTGCCTGCGAGATTTGAATTATTCGACCCTTGGGGAGGTCTCACTGCACCCAACATATGTTGTTGTATTATGTATTACTGGTATAAATTTGTAGACCATATACAGTAAGATTGTCTCACAAATGCACCAAACTAATGTGCTATTTCCCAGTATGTATTTGCAGCTTTGCCTGTCAAATGTCATATTTTTAGCTATTTAGTACAAACTGAAGCTTTACTGTATATCTGAAACGGTATCAATGTCTTTCTGCCAACCTAAAAAACAAAAATACACAACAAAAAAATGGCATTCCGTACCTCCAAAGTAATAATTTCCTCCAGGTGACACTTGAAACGGTAGGAGCATATATAAGATTGCAGATGCATCATTGTCTATTGTCAAACTTGCTCGATTTTTTTTTATTACGAGGTAAACAACATGCCACTGTCCATTATTTAACTCAAAAGCTGTAATCAAATAAAAAGAACAGAGTATGTTATTTATTTATATAACAAATACCCACTCATCATATTAAAGCATTCATATAATGAACTTTAGGGTTATTCAATTCAAGCACTATTTCAATAATTATGTGGCAGGTATATAAATATGGTCAACAAAATGAATGAACAAATTAAGTAAATGAGTCCATTAAAGAAGACCTGTGCTATAAAAGATGTACCCAAACAAAGGTGAGCCAAGGACAAAGGACACAGTATTGGCTATAGGCTCCAAGCAGCCAAACTTTTCCCCAATATTGACTTACTATGCCTTGTTCTGCACTGTGTTGTTGTGTGGGGGTGGCCATCTTGGGATAGTAGCAAAGCTTTGTATCCTCATGTCAAAGCCCCCCCCCCCCTAATAACCAATGATCTAATTACTGGTGGAAAAATATTCAAGAAGCAGCAGAGGAGGTGAAGAATTGAATTCAGAATAATGAAGAAGGGTGATCCTTAGTTACAGCTTTCTCTTCTGAAAGAAGAACAAAAAGCAGCATAGTAAAACCTCACATCAAATGTTGTGAGACTAACAGTAACAGGAAGCAGTGATCCCACTCTGCAGATATGCTCAAAGCACAGGAAATTAACTGCTATTATAGGCTTAATCAACATTTATAGATGTCAACTATAATGTATGCACCAACTACATTGTTACTCTTTGGTGTTCCTTTTCTATTAAATAAATAAAAAACAGTGCAGCGCTAATCACATGAATTGGGAAATTCATATAAATACAGTAAATAATGACTAAGAAGTTCTCACAAATATTGAGAATCAGTAAAATAACACATAAAACATGACAATTCACGTGAATGGTGAACTTTAAAATTGTGAATAATTTTAATCATGAACAAGTGACTATCACACATGCTCGCAAGGTGTGCGGGCTAAAAAATTGCAGTCAAAATATAAAAGACAATAAAGTGAACAATTAGGCATGTGAGGTAGAGGATCACAAAATGGTAAAACCGAGAAATAATGAATAAGTCCCAAAGATAAAAGGGTCACCACAGTGGAAGGTTCTACCACCAATAAAACACGAGGGGGCTTTCTGTAACATTTGGACCCAATTAGCTTATACCACTTGGGGGGGGGGGGGGGGGGGGGGGTGATCAACTTCCACCATAATTGCTGCAGCAAAGTTGCACACAACTATGCAGGACCACCAAGGTAAATTCAGAGGTAGAATCCTTTCACCATCACTCCATTACCACATAAATCCAAGGAGGAAAAACAGACTCAACATAGTGTAAAACCATAAGACAGGAGAAGTTTAAATATTGTTGAACCCTCACATTTCAGCGGATATAAAAAGCGCATATTGGAATATTCCTTTTGGACAACAAGACAGGACGCAATGGCACAAACAGGACCAGCATCTAAGTTACACTATGTCAAGTCTTCTGTTTTTCCTCCTTGGATTTATGTGGTAATGGATTGATGGTGAGCGGATTCTACCTCTGAATTGACCTTGGGGGTCCCGCATAGTTGTGTGCAACTTTGCTGCATCAATTATGGTGGAAGTCGATTATCCCCCCAAGTGCTTCGAAGTTTGTCCAGTCCAAGTGGAGTGGCGACTCTTTACTAGGTGTTTAACACCACCGCCTGTTTAGACCCATTTGGTATAAGCTAATTGGGACCAAATGTTCCGGTAAGCCCCCTCATGTTTTATTGGTGGTAGATCCTTCCACTTTGGTGACCCTTTTATCTTTGGGACTTATTCATCATTTCTTGGATTACCATTTTGTGATCATCTACCTCACATGCCTAATTGGACTTGTTCACTTTATTATCTTTTATATTTGATCTTCACTTTTTTAGCCCACACATCTTGTAAACATGTGTGATAGTCACTTGTTCATGATTCAAATTATTCACAATTTTTAAGTTCATCATTCACATGAATGCCACTTTTTTCATGTTTTATGTGTGTTCTTTTACTGATTTTAAATATCTGTGAGCAAATATCTTCCAATGGAGACACCTGCTCCAGGGACAACTGTCTAAAAAGGAGATTCCACTCACTTTGGGACATGTTATCAAAAAAGAGCCTGACAGGGGTTCTAATCCCGGTTTTCATTTTAAATATATAGAGTAAGCACACCACAAAACAAAATGCTTTAGTAACAAAGTTGTATTAGGCATATACATACAATTAATAAGTACAAAATATCCATATATGTCATATCACATCATGAATAATACACGTATTTACCCCTCTGAATCCAACCAACAAAGAATGCATGCATGTACTGTATATAGGTTCAATGAGCACCACTTAAATTACATAGCATCTGATGTTCAGAAATGAATACATGCTCAGAATAGAGTAATACAAGGATCCTAATACTGCTTTTAACCCTTCCCTAATCTATATATAATAATAAAAAAGGTTTTGGCCTATGCTTTAATACACGTTATTATTTACAATGATAGTATTCAGCATATTAATGTATTTTTTTAATTTGATATGTCTTTATATTTTTCAACTTATTTACATGCAGGCTGATCTGTTACAGTGGTTAGGACAAGCTATAAAACGGTGTGGTTCTTTCAATATCCCCCTATTACTTATATGACTAAAAGTGTTTTTACAAAAGAAAAACAATTGTTGCTGCAACTGCTTTAAAAGTATTCTCTGGAGTTGGACTTTTGTTTGTCAATTACCCACAGTCATACAGTATATCCAAAGCCATGTAAAATGTCATTTGTAATATTTTTTCTTCTGTTTCCGCATAGTCGGATAAAAGGTCATTGCCTGATCGGCTCGGTCGACACCTCCCATAGTGCAATTATAGTCTATCACGACTTGCGGCTTCAGCACATCTTTCCCACCTTTTGTGTGGACCGTGGCAGTGGAGGTATTGTGCACAGTGCTCATGAGACACACGTCCTTCTTGTCTCGCCAATGTATTGCCATCATCTTACCCTTCTGCCAGGCAACAATTTCACAGTTTTTTTGTTTTTTCTTGGCAAACATAGATGGCATGTCACGTTGGTTAGGCCTAACCATACCATAGGCATCAGTCTGGTTTTGGATCAAAACCTCAAACAGTTCCGGCGACGTATAGAAATTGTCCATGGTCACACAATATCCCTGGTTCAGTAATGGCTCCAGCAGTGTTAGGACAGATGATGTGGCCCTCCCATAGCCGCTGTACCTGGGGTTGAACTTCATGCCTTTACCGGTGTAAATGACCGAGTTCCATATGTACCCAGTGGATGACTCGCAGAGCATGTATGATTTGATGCCAAACCACGCTCTTTTGGATGCAATATACTGTATCCAGCTTAGGCGTCCCTTGTAGGCCATCAAACTCTCATCCACGCTGACGTCCCTTTCTGGCACATAGGTCCGCTGGAAATTGTTCCCAATAATTTGGCATACCTCCCAGATTTTTTTTAGCTTGGGCGCAGGATGCGTGGCCTCATCAAACTCTTCATTGTTAGTGAAGTGAAAATATTTTATGATGAGGGAAAAACGGTATTCGGACATCACAGTACCAAAAAAACGGAGTGGCCAGTAACTTGTTGGTGGTCCAGTACCATTTCTGGCGCGGTTTCCCCACCACCCCCTGAAGAATAATGAGTCAGAGAAACAGCCAGATGTCCTCTTAAGGCTGCATTCACAGCGTAGCGGAACGAGCGTTTTTACCAGCGGTTTTACCGACGTTTTGTCGCGCGAATACCGTCGTTTTTTGCACATTTGCATACAGCGTAACAGGCGTTTTTCAACTTCGGCGTTTTTCTTGATAGCCAATAGGAAAAATGATCATCACTGTCATCATTTGTTGCTATGTTCTATGGGGATACAAACGCCCAAATCTGCCCGATTCGCGCGACAAAAAAGGGTCCGGAACTTGTTTGAGCTTCAGGCGTTCGGCTTCAGGCGACATGGAGTGGAGATGTGAACCATCTCCATAGAGAATAATGTATTTTATCCCCTCAAACGTTTTGTAGCTTCAGGCGTAGGGCGGCTTAGGGCGACAAAACGCTCAGGTGTGAATGCAGCCTTAGTCACCGGTTCCCACCTTCTGCTTCGGGAAAACCTGGCATGCAGCGTAGCGGATTGCTGCTCTTGGTAGCGATTTGTCTCTGTGACAATTTTTTCAATTACCTCCTCTGTGAGAAATAATTGCAGGTATGCCAGAGGGTTGTCACGCTCAACTTCAACCTTCATCCCAGGTGATCCAGTGAAGGGAAATCTTGGGGGCGCTACCTGGTCCGTATCGCACTCAATAGGGCACCAAGTGCGCACATCGCTGATGTCAGGTGCAGGATCATCACCACTGTCACCGCTGTCACTTGTCAGATCAGTGTCAGATGACAAATCTCCCCACGACTCACTATCGCTCAGTTCTGGGAGCAACTCCGTGTCGGTGTCGCTGTCGCTGTCATTCAACTGCTCCAAAGGCGATTTTGTAGCGAAATGGCGCTTTTTGGATTCCATCTTCTCAATATTTTATTGGAGGCAAGGGGCACTGTATCAGTGAGATCTGAGATGATACAATGTAATCCTCTCAGATTACACCGTATCACCTCTTTTTATATGTGTGTTTTGTGTTTGAACTTTTGAACTTTTTGAATTTCCCTCCCAGTTCCGCTCCCGTGCGCCGTTGCTGCTCGCAGGGAACGGAACCAGGAAGTGAGATGCAGTGATCGCGCTGGCGATCACAGCGGAGCACAGCCGAGGACAGTGGAGGGCATCGCTGGAACCCAGGAGAAGGTAAGGGCTCCGCTGGATGCTCTGCAATGTTACCCCAAGCGTGACTCAGGGTTACCGATCCTGACAGAAAAAGTCAGACCCGAGTCACGCTCGGGATTACCGCCAGGGAGGTTAATGGGATCCCAGTCTTAGTCCGTAGGGTTCAATATTGAGTTGGCCCACCCTTTGCAGCTATAACAGCTTCTACTCTTCTGGGAAGGCTGTCCACAAGGTTTAGGAGTGTGTCTATGGAAATGTTTGACCATTCTTCCAGAAGCGCATTTGTGAGGTCAGGCACTGATGTTAAACGAGAAGGCCTGGCTCACAGTCTCCGCTCTAATTCATCCCAAAGGTGTTCTATCAGGTTGAGGTCAGGACTGTGCAGGCCAGTCAAGTTCCTCCTCCCCAAACTCGCTCATCCATGTCTTTATGGACCTTGCTTTGTGCACTGGTGCGCAGTCATGTTGGAACAGAAAGAGGCCACTCCCAAACTGTTCCCACAAAGTTGGGAGCATGACATTGTACAAAATGTCTTGGTATGCTGACGCCTTAAGAGTTCCCTTCACTGGAACTAAGGGGCCAAGCCCAACCCCTGAAAAACAACCCCACACCATAATCCCTCTCCAAATGATTTGGAGGGGTGGCCCAATACTTTTGGCAATATAGTGTGGATGAGCAAGTTTTGAGTGGAGGAACTTGACTGGCCTGCACAGAGTCCTCACCTCAACCCGATACGACACCTTTGGGATAAATTAGAGTGGAAACTGTGAGCCAGGCCTTCTCATCCATGACCTCAGTGTACTTCTAGAAGAATGGTCAAACATTCCCATAGACACACTCCTAAACCTTTTGAACAGCCTTCCCAAAAGAGGTGAAGCTGTTATAGGTGCAAAGGGCAGGCCAACTCAATATTGAACCCTACGGACTAAGACTGGGATGCCATTAAAGTTCATGTGCATGTAAAGGCAGGCATCCCCATACTTTTGAAGATATAGTGTATATCATTTTTGCTTTTGTTCATAGTTTTTCTTTGATGCTTTCTAATGAGCATTATGTGATCAAACAGCCAATTCTAAAAAAAAAGACGTCATGTGGAGGGTGGCAATGTAATGCTTACCTGTTGTCGTGTCTAAGTACAATCGGTCATATTTAAAAAGGCTCATTTTAAGCTTTCCTTCAGCAAGATATAATACAAAAATAAATGGAGCAGAGCTAAGCTTAGTGGCAAAAAGGGTGCCTTCCTTGTTCCAAGTACGGAAATTAAAAGAGATGATAAATTCTTCTTGCATTGATAATCCCGGCAGGATCAAATAGCTGTTTGAATTAAGAAATGTAACTGGGACAACTGTAGGCTCTTGGCAAGAAAATGAAATATTTCCCTGGGGGTTAAAAAAGAGAAAGCAAAAGATATAAAATATTTAATTATCGGTGCTTTACAGTGATAGTCAACAGCAACATAATGATACCAAGATATAAAGTATTTTATTAGATTGTGTGACATGGAAGGTAATGTTCCTTGAACATTTATAACCACTAACAATGCAGGTTTTACAAAATTCAACACAAGTGTATTAATTAGCATAACTAAAGGAATTCTGTTTATTAATTATTTCACCTGTGAATAGACTAATGCCCCGTACACACGGTCGGATTTTCCGACGGAAAATGTTCTATCGGACCATGTTGTCGGAAATTCCGACCGCGTGTGGGCTCCATCGGACTTTTTCCGTCGGAATTTCCGACGGAAAAAGTTTGAGATCCTGCTCTCAATTTTTCCGACAACAAAGTCCTATCGGACTTTTTACGATCGTGTGTAGCGAATTCCGACGGACAAAGTGCCACGCATGCTCAGATCACATTACAAGACCAAAGCTATTGGCTACTAGTCTCTGCGTAGTCCCGTCGTACGCAACGAACGTCACTACGTTCAGAATGATCGGATTTTCCGACAACTTTGTCCGACCGTGTGTATGCAACACCAGTGTCGGACAAAATCCGTCGGAAAAAATCTGACGGATTTTGTGGTCGGAATTTACGACCGTGTGTACGGGGCATTAGACTAACAAGACATGTTTTCTTTCTTTAAGGTCAGCTTTTAAAACACCAAAATATTGAATATAACACAGTATATGCAGCACAGCTCTGGTTGATAACATTTTTGCCTTCAAACTATTTTTTATAGTAAGGCTTCCCCTTGTACACGGGACGTTTTTACAACCTCTCCTGAACGATTTAACTTGACAGATAGTAACCCACATTTAAAACGTCAGTTTTGCCATGTTTACATTTAGAAGCGTTTTTTTTTTCAAAATAGCCAAAAATGAAAAAACGCCTGTAAACAAAATGCGGCTAAATGTGAGTGTTGGACTAATATGCCTCTAAACGCAGCGTCTGAACTCATTTTTTTGCTTTCCAAAAAAGGCCTCTAAACTCAACTATAGCTTTGTAAGGTGCTTAACCTTTAGCTGACCGCCCACTGTCAAATGACGGCGGGACGGTGCAGCTCTTGTGGCAGGCCGCCGTCATATGACGGCGCTCGCTTTTTGGCCACTAGGGGGCGCGCGCGCGTGCCCGCCGTGTAGCTGGGGCCCCGATGCACGTGCCTGGCGGCCGCAATGTCTGCCAGGCACCTGCGATTGCCCGGTAACTGAGCAGGACGTGGATCTGTGTGTGTAAACACACAGATCCACGTCCTCTCAGAGGAGAGGAGACCGATGGTGTGTCCCTTGTACATAGGGACATCGATCGGTCCCCTCCCCCAGTTAGTCCCCTCCCCCCACAGTTAGAATCACTCATATAGGGAACATATTAACCCCTGCAGCACCCCCTAGTGTTAACCCCTTCCCTGCCAGTCACATTTATACAGTAATCAATGCATTTTTATAGCACGGATCGCTGTATAAATGTGAATGGTCCCAAAAATGTGTCAAAAGTGTCCGATATGTCCGCCGCAATGTAGCAGTCACGATAAAAATCGCAAATCGCCGCCATTACTAGTAAAAAAAAAATAATAATAAAAATGCTATAAATCTATCCCCTATTTTGTAGACGCTATAACTTTTGCGCAAACCAATCAATATACGCTTATTGCGATTTTTTTTTTACCAAAAATATGTAGAAGAATACGTATCGGTCTAAACTGAGGAAAAAATTTGTTTAAAAAAAAAATTATTTGGATATTTATTACAATAATAATAATAAAAAAATATTGCGTTTTTTCAAACTTGTCCCTCTTAATTTGTTTATAGCGCAAGAAATAAAAACCGCAGAGGTGATCACCACCAAAATAAAGCTATATTTGTGGGGAAAAAATTATAAAAATTTGATTTGGGTACATCCTTGCATGACCGCGCAATTGTCATTCAAAATGCGACAGCGCTGAAAGCTGAAAAATGGCTTGGTCAGGAAGGAGGTATTCGTGCCTGGTAGGCAAGTAGTTAAGGATATATAGACCTTTCTTTGATTGGCGCATCTCACCTAAAACCCTAATTATAACAAGTAATCAGACATTTGGTCCCTTTTACCTTTCAGAGTGCAGCCTTCATAAAACGCATACTAGCATAAGAGTCGGCGCCGGTACCCCCTTTTTTTGCATTTTTTATATACTCTAAACTCAACTGCCTAAAAACGACATTAAACGAACCTGTATACATGTACACATACAGTAAGATAACATTGGATGAGTTCAGGGGCAGCTGAAAAAAGCATCCAACTGCCTCTGAACACCTGTTTACCAGCAGAACTCATAAGGCCTAATGCCCCGTACACACGGTCAGAAAATCCGACCACAAAATCTATCGGATTTTTTCCGACGGATTTTGTCCGACACTGGTGTTGCATACACACGGTTGGACAAAGTTGTCGGAAAATCTGATCATTCTGAACGTGGTGACGTTTGTTGCCTACGACGGGACTATGTAGAGGCTAGTAGCCAATAGCTTTGATCTTGTAATGTGATCTGAGCATGCGTGGCACTTTGTCCGTCGGAATTCGCTACACACGATCGGAAAAAGTCCGATAGGACTTTGTTGTCGGAAAATTTGAGAGCAGGAGATAAAACTTTGTGCGTCGGAAAATCCGATGGAAAAAGTCCGATGGAGCCTACACACGGTCGGAATTTCCGACAACATTGTTCGAAAGGACATTTTCCGTCGGAAAATCCGACCGTGTGTATGGGGCATAAGAGGGATATTTATTATTATGATGCCATAAAACCATGTCTGATTATGCATACTTTTTTTTTTTTTTTTTTTTGAAGAGTGTATACTTTCCCTAAATTTCTACGTTTCTAGGAAGTTTTAAA
Source organism: Lithobates sylvaticus (assembly GCA_028564925.1). Taxonomy (NCBI): domain Eukaryota; kingdom Metazoa; phylum Chordata; class Amphibia; order Anura; family Ranidae; genus Lithobates; species Lithobates sylvaticus. Next base: position 281,514,098 of record CM053026.1, read on the forward strand.
TATTAAGCAGGGCAATATTAGCAAAAAAATTCCAAGGAACAATTTCCTTCACTAACAGATATGCCTACTGGGTGCACAGTACAAACTGTATGTAGAATCAGCGTTATATGGTATACAGCACTGTATTTCAGCAGTGGAACAAAGATTTCCTGCCCACTCTCTGAGCAAAACTGAGTTGGGGTGAGCACTGGTCAAGCTTCCTCTGATTGACTAAGGCGGAGATCATGACATTATCATGACCACCTCTCAGCCACACACAAAAGTTTCATTGAAATACACAGAGAGTGTGTAATATGCCCTGCTCCTGACCCCCTTCCTTGCACTTGCCTGCAATTCCAAGCTCTTATTTTGATAGAGCAGCTCTGCTGTCAAAAAACAGACTGTCTGGTGCAGTGTTTTTAAACATTGACAAACATGAGACAGAAGGGTTGGTTTATTAAAGGCAAAAATACTGTGCATTTTGCACATGCAGTTGCACCTTTGCAAGTGCAGTTGCTCCAGAGCTTAGTAAATGAGTGGAAGCTCTGCTGACGTCTACTATCCATTCATGTACAAGCAAAAAGGCTGTTTTAATTTCCCTTGCACGTGATTGGGTATTCTTTGCAAAGTAAAGCTTCACTTCGTTTACTAAGCTCTGGAGCAACTGCACTTGCAGAGGTCCAACTGCACTTGGAAAGCATACAGTCGATTTGCCTTTAGTAATTCCACCCCAGAGTGATACAAAACAGCACACCGAAAAAGTTCGATGGGAGCTATTCGTCATATATTCTGACCGTTTGTATGACCCATCAGACTTTTTCTGTCGAAAATTCAGATGGACTTAGATAGAGAACATGTTCAATATTTTTCTGACGGAAAAACCTTCAGAGTTTATACCGATGGGAAATCTGGTCGTGTGTACAGGGGATTACTTTTTTATCTATTGTTTTTTCAATTGTCTGCAGATCAAAGAGATGAGCATGTATCTGCATATGGTGTCAGTTAAAGTGGCCTGGCATGTAAATAGCAAAAAATAGACGCTATTGTTTTTTTTTAATTTAGTTGTCTGAAGCTGCAGTTCAGGCTAAATATTCTAAAAGTTCAGGTTTCTGTGCCAGTTCAGCTGGGTTGCACTGGTTTTCACTTGACCATAGGTGTCGCTGTCACCACCGGTAAGTGTGGAAACGCAGCAAGCTGGATGTATTAAAAACCACCTCTTGTTCAGAAATAGCCCAGTGGGAGTGTTTTCCTGCTGTGCTTCTGGGAGAGGATATTTAAGGTGCAGACGCCATTTTTTAGAAAAAAAGGAGAAAGAAAAGGAGAGAAGAGGTTCTTCTTCCTGACGGGGTCCGCTATCCCGACCTCATGGCACTCCTGGCCTGGGGTGGGTACAGCATGATCCTGCGCCTCGAGGCCGGCTGGCTCAAGGCTTTGCAACTGAGAGGGTGGGCCCAAAGAAGTCTTGGGGCCTACTGATCCAGGGGTGGTCCTGTGCTGTCTCGCCTGCGGAGAGAGGCCAATAAAACTGGAGGATCCAGGGGAGGACTTTTCTAGGAGAGGACCAAGCGCAAGGCTGGTGTCTCTGGAGGAGCCTGGAAACTCAGTTAGAGGACGCAACCCGGATCAACACCCATACAGTATCGCTGGATCGGCTGAAAGAGACTAGTACTGTATGGCATTTCTTTAAATCTTTCAAGATCTCTCAGTAATGCTTCAATTTAATTGACAAGTCTTTGGCAGAGACTTTGTTGTACATCCCACTGGCTGCTAGGTCAAGTGAGAGGGGCCTATCCGGTGATTGCTGAATCCAGTCTGTGGAGCTGTTTGTCCTCTGGATTCTACTAATATCTTTAGCCTGAAATTACCAGGTGCCTGAACTCCCCCTCAATCCTCTGACTCACTATTAAAAGACTTTGTGTTTATTCTAAATAAATAAGTGAAAAAGGACTGAGTGTCGGAATTAACATGCTTTGGGCCATTTTCCAACGGGACCTCTGAGACGGAGAAGCGAGCAGGTGAGGTAACAGTAAGCCCAAACAAAACCAGCAGCTCCTTCGGGGGTTAGTGTTACACTTACACAAGGTCCATCTAGATCCAGCGATGTTACACAAGAGACTCAGCAGTCTGGGACTCCTCTCCTCATTGGCTGAAACAGCAGTGCAGTGCCATCAGCTCCCGCTGCTGTCAATCAAAGTTAGTGAGCCAATGAGGAGAGAGAGTCCGGGCCGCGGCTCTGAATGGACACACAAAGGCAGCGGCTCAGCTCAGCTCAGGTTCCCCCATAGCAAGCTGCTTGCTGTGGGGGCACTCAACAAGAGGGAGGGACCACGAGCACCGAAGAGGGACCTGAGAAAAGGAGGATCTGGGCTGCTCTCTGCAAAACCACTGCACAGAGCAGGTATACACGTTTTCTTATTTTTAATGAAAAAAAACGAGACTTCACTTTAACTTCACTTTTCACTTTAAGCAATGACAAAGTTATCAATAAATATTCCTATAGCAGAAATGTAACAGTTGCTCTGGTCCACATAGGTTGTACAGGTGTTAGAACTAAAGTAGCTAAGAATCCTGCTATGATCTCTTTAGATAGCAATGCAGAGGATGTTGGCTCTTTGTTATATAGAACAAACAATATTTTAACACTTCTATGAGGGCCTTTAAAGACCACTTGCTAAAATCTGATAATTGTATTGATTGTCTTACCAAATGTTAATTTAGTCTTACCTCAATGTAGATCGGAGGTTTATACCTCTTGGTCAAGTCAATAATGTTCATACCATTATAATAAAGGTTTTCAAAGCATCCATGAAAATTATTCTGTTGCAGTGATGCTGATTTTCCTTGTGAGGCGATACCTCCAAAGCTAAGCTTAGAAAGAAAAGAAAAATCAATATAGCCATTAGGCTAGTTTCTATAGTGTGTTACAGAATGTTGCAGTTACATTCTTAATTGAGCATTTAATTACAGCAGTCTATTTATGGTTCTCCTTGTATTTAATATACTTTTTTCCTTTTGCCAAAAATAATTCTTATTCTTTGTTTAATTTTCTAATTTCTTAAAATACACAATCAATGTTTAGAATCAATGTTTTGTTGTAGTTTGTTTTATATCTACATTTTCTGTATTTCTACAAACTGCTTCTGCAGATTTTATCTTTTCCAAAGCTAACAATAGTAAATTGTAACTCAAATGCCAAGAGATCAAACAAGGGCATTTGGTGTGATTATACTAACAGCAGAAATAACCGCATGTTTGATTTATAATTAAAGGATAAGTTTACTTAAAAAAATAAATGAATGCACATGTTTTTTGCAGGTAAAAAAATACATCTATTATTTTTTTTTTACAGCGAGTTTGCAGAGCATTGTACTTGCGAACACTTGATCATGGGTGAGATGTCAGGATCCTGCAGACTCTCAGTATAGCTGTCTGCCTATACCTCCCATATGGCAGTCCAGTAAGAATAAATTAACTACTAGAGCACTCACAAATGTTCTCGTAATTCATTGAGAACTACAAGTCATCTGCCGTAGTGGAAGACAGTACTTCATTCATTTACATAACTTACTGAATCTATTTTTTTAATTGTGACAGCAGTTTCAGGAAGCTGATCCCCTGCCCGCTGTCGCAAAGAGGGATCATATTGGGCATGGGCAGGTGCTTTAGTAACTTGTTACATGTTACACCCTGAATATGGTGTATATACTTTAATAGACATAAAGTCATAGCAATAAGCAAAATTGTGCAGAACTATATGGCAACCACTCAAAAAAGCAATAATTGATCTGCGTATAATTAGTTGATGAAAGTATATTCAGTTTTATGCAAGAATCTGCTCAAGGTGATTGTAACCGTATTAGTGCACTTACGACAGAAACAATTTTGGGTACTGTCCTTGATACTTTTATTTGCACTAACATAAAATTTTTCAGGACAAGCTTTCGGGATACGTCACCTTCTTTAAGGCCCAAGCAGTACTAATTCATCTAATTCCCAAAGGTTTTAGCAAGCGAGGATTATTTTGTTGTACTTGCTGAAAATTTTATTGGCTTGACAAAAAGCATGAAAGGGTTAAACAAATGATCCCAGTCCATTTATCCATTTGTCCATTCATTCTTTCCTGATTTACAATTAGTCTGATTTCCCCCTTATTCTGTTGTAAGAGGAAGGGGAGGGGTCAACAATGTAAACAATAGCATGTGGCAAGGTTCCCAGGCATGTGTAAAAAAAAAAAAGGCCAAAAAACTGCTTTTCACATGTTTTTACATTGTTGAGGGGTATTGTATGATTTATTTAATATTATGTGTAATTGTGAGCTTTCAGGAAAATACACCAAAGAAGAAAAACATGTACACTAATGCCCTTTTTAAAAAGCAAACCAAACCCTACAGGTCTATGTGTATTTTGAGACAATATTCTCACACCTATTGTCCAAAATGCCGTAGCCTCCCTGGCGCTATGATTGTGCAGATTTTTGAATCTCAAAGCGGTACAATAGTTTTGCATAGAAATTTGGCGTTTTATATTGTAGGCCTGTAATTCTTAGTAATAACACACTTAAATCTGTCCAAATAAGAGTCTAGTAGACATCTTGGGTATAAAAAAAGTTTTAAACACAAAATCATAAATTATAATATAATAAATAACTATAAATAATTATAAAAAATAAAAATATGATAATACAATTATTTTCCCCATGAATCACTATCGCTCAATTCTTCACGTGTTCTAAATTAGTATCGCTGTTTTATAGCTGGTCTAAAATGGCTTTTGATGTAAAGGGACACTATTTTGGTTGCCATGGACAATATCAAGTTTCCAGGCAGAAAAAACCGATATATATATATATTCGATTCCCGATCGCACCCCCACACCTTGCAAACCTCAGCAAGACAGTCCACTCCTTGCCTTCCACGGCAACCCAGCCAATGTGAGGCACAGCCGCCCCCCGCACATCTTGCTTCACCGCAGGTTTGTGTCACGGCTCCCACATCCACCTCCTACATACCTCTGCAATCGTTGCAGCTCGATCTCCATTGGCCTCGCTGCCACAACTTCCCCAGTAGCAAACTTCAGCTACTCACGCCTTTCTCTATCCCTTTTCACCTTTCCCTTAGGTCAGTAAGTCGTCCCTTGGTCTCCTATACAACAGGATCGGACCACCCCCTTTCTCTTGCCAGGTAATTTCGAGGGCTTGCATCTCTTCACCAGGGGGTCAACTATGGCCCCGAATCAGCTCTTGCAACCCATCTCTCACAAATAATTTCATGTCACCCCACCATAGGCACCAGGTCTCCCAGGCTTGACCCCAACAGAGACTCTATCACTAGGGCAGCAAGCGGTGCGTAGGTAGTCGTTGTTTCAGTTTTCCATTCTCTTCACACACCTTTTCACTACATATCCCTGTCACACATACTTATTCGGCTCAGCACCAGGCGTTAGTAACTGTCACATACTTCTATGCATGTCACACTATTTTCGAAGCACAAGCCTTCACTACGCAGACAAGGTCACCTAATCTCATGACTTGCTGGCAGTGCAAGTATTAGCTGACCGAACCTACGTCATATTGCTACAGATCGAAACATTCCTACTTAGCAAACCAATCAGTAGCCACTCCCCCAGTGCCGCCCTGGGGGGGCTCTGGTTAAACAGTCCGTGCCGAGCACAGACGGACACCCGAGCATCGGTTACCTGGCCAGTCACCTCCTGGCTTACCTCGGTTGTCACGCATTCTTTGAGTTCCACAGGCCAATGAAACAAACTCACCCAGCGCTCACGCGCATCCCCGATTCTCACCATACCGTCGAACGGTATCCTGCTTCGTTCACACATCTCCCCTTCCCATCCACGCAGAACACCATAGTTTTGATAAAAAATTTCCAGGCGTTAGTAACTGTCACATACTTCTATGCATATCACTCTATTTTCGAAGCACAAGCCTTCACTACGCAGACAAGGTCACCTAATCTCATGACTTGCTGGCAGTGCAAGTATTAGCTGACCGAACCCACGTCAAATTACTACAGATCGAAACATTCCTACTTAGCAAACCAATCAGTAGCCACTCCCCCCAGTGCCGCCCTGGGGGGGCTCTGGTTAACCAGTCCGTGCCGAGCACAGACGGACACCCGAGCATCAGCCACCCGGCCAGTCACCTCCTGGCTTACCTCGGGTGTCACGCATCCTCCGAGTTTACATATAGGCCCATGGAACATCCCACTCAGCGCACGCGCGCAAACCGTTTGTCCCCAATGCCCGTCACACAGGCATCCCGCCCTGCCCCCCTCCCCCCTTCATATTTCCGCAATCCACAAACACAGATACATCCTCTCCTGCCCTTCAAAACTTAAAACTCAAAAAAAAAAAAAAAAAAAAAAAGTAAACGAGAGAAACATGCATCCCCCCCCCCCTCTTTTATTCTAGCAGACGCCATGTCTCTGGCCGGCAGCGACAATCTCAACCCCGCCCCATCACCTCCCGAAGCGGGCCCGGCAGACAACTTCGCACAAGCCTTCAGAGCTTGGACCATCCCCAGACTCTCAGCCGAGCTGAGGCGCAGGAACATCCCCTACCCCATCACGGCCAGGAAAGCTGAACTGTTCAGGCTACTGTTCCCAAGCCCATCCCCACCAAACCCACCAGACACGCAGGCATCACTACAATCAATTGCCTCGGCAGTGTCCCAGCTACACACGCTGGTCTCCTCCCTATCAACTACCATCTCTGACGTCCAGGCCAGAGTGGGGACCTTGGAGCTCCAGCAAGTTACCCCCACTCCACCAGCTGTCGCCCCCGCCACCCCCACATCATGCATTACAAGAATCCGGACCCGATCCGACCATGTCCGCTATCCCTCACTGGTCTCAACTAACCCCAGTCTGAGTCACCACCTTCACGGCGCCACCAGTCTCATAAACCTCTCATTGTCACACAACACGCTGAAAGCCTACCAAGCTGCTTGGAGGACGTACCTACGGTTTCTGGACACATGCCACGGGGGGTCACCAGGGGACCTCCACCATATCCTAGCCTTCATTTCCCACTGCTACACTCGGCTGGCGTTATCACACAATACCATCAAACTTTATCTAGCCGGTATCCAGCACTTCATTTCCTTACAAGACCCTTCTAAACCATCTTTGTTCGCTTCCCACGCAGTCAAGGCAATCCTGCGCGGCATCCTCAAAAAACAGCCGCAGGTCAATGCCAAACGCCTCCCAGTAACCGGTGCCATTTTCCGGGATTTATCGATCATGCTCTCGCATTCCCCTTTTGGCCTTTTTCCCAGCCTGGTCATCCAGGCTGCCATGTACCTGGCCTTCTACGGCTTCTTACGGCCCAGCGAGTTTTCAGTTACTGGCCCTAGCTGCAAGACGCTACGCAGGCGGCACCTCGTACGCCATCAGACCTTTTTCATCCTGCACCTCGAGGCATCCAAAACGCAGCAGACTGGCCCAGGCATCGACATCAAACTGTTCGAAACTCTCAACGCCTGGTGCCCCGTGGCAGTTCTAGATCAGCTACTAGCACACCTACCTGATCCCTCACCTGACAGCCCGTTGCTACCATTTCCGGTCAGACCCCTTAGTAGCAATCAATTCGTCCCGCACGTCAGGATTCTCCTCCGCAACTTAGGTCTTGACCCAGCGAAATTCTCAGGTCACTCCTTTCGCATCGGAGCAGCCTCCGCGGCCTCCCGCAATGGAGTCCCCGATCACGTGATCAGGAGGATGGGACGATGGAAGTCCACCTGTTTTGCCCGTTACATTCCCGATCCCCAGACCGAAATGTCCCGGGCCTTCAGTAACCTTGCCTTGTAGCAGTTGCCGCTACCAAACAAATAAACCATTACCTCCCTAAAAACAAGTCTTTTGCGCCATATATATATATATATATATATATATATATATATATATATATATATATATATAACTGCATGCAGGGCACTGGACAAAGCACTAGGGACAAAAGGGAGGTGAAATGATTTGATACAGTAATGTAACCTGTAAGATTACAGTGTACTGTATGTGTTATGTTTTTTGAATTTGCCGCTGAGCTCCACCCCCATGCGTTACGGCGCTCGCAGGGAATGGAGCCCGGCTTTCCTAAGCTCCCTCAAATCCAGCGATAACTAGGATAGCCTCTGCTATCCCGTGACTCCCCCTCCACATTGGCTGAGACATTGGCTCCCGCTGCTGTCAAACACAGCCAGTGAGCCACTGAGAAGAGAGCAGGGGATAAGGCTCAATGTGTCTTATGGATGCCTAGAGTAGCGGCTCAGGAGTGAGCATTCAGCAGTGCCCCAGGGAAATCGGCTTTCTCTGGGGGCAGCTGCTCGAGGGGGAGGGGCCAGGAGCACTGGCAGGGGACGCAAAAAGAAGAGGATCAGAGCTGCTCTGTGCAAAACCACTGCACAGAGCAGATAAGTACAAAATGTTTATTATTAAAAAAAAAAAAAACTGATTAGAGACACAGTTATTGCCTGGAGAGAAATATGGAGACTCCTGGGTCTACCCTTCACCATCTCAAGCCACCTTCCCATATTTGGGAACCCAATGTTCCCACCTTCTATGGACCACAAGGCCTTTGCTCAATGGTCATCCTACAGCCTAACAACCATCTCTAAAATCTTTGATTATGCCCAAGGTACTTTTAGACCCTTTTTGGAGCTGACTAAACAGTACTTCCTCATGCCATCATAGGTGTTTCACTATCATCAGATAACCAGCTACCTCAGATCCTGCTTCAGCCCACACCAAAACCCTTTGTCAACGCTCTTTTACTGATGCCCTAATAGATCGGGACCAGTACTCCATATCAGAGATATACTCCAACCTTGCCACCCATCAGGCTTCAAAATACCACAATGTTCCTTTCAAAACCTGGATAGCTATACTTGACAACAAAGATGCACCGGAAAAGATCCTTGCGGGGTATCAAAAAGTCTGCTCTCTGGTGGTCTGCGAAACATGACAAGAAACCCAGTTCAAAATCGCCCATTGGGCATATCTCCTGTTTTGCAACAGTAAAATGTAATCCTCTCTCTCCACATGCCCTTGGTGCGCTACTCCAAGACGATCCCTTTTCCACAGACTATGGACCTGTCAAGCAATCTCCACCTTTTGGGATCAGGTGTTGAAATACATTGATAAGACTCAGCAATTACTTCTACCTAAGGACCCTTTGTTATGTCTTTTCAGCTGTGATATCTTGCAGGCTTCCTTGTCAACGACTACCTGTGACTCTCTTCCTCAATGGGTCCATATTTGCCTTCTGACAGCCCGCAGGGCAATAATGCAAGCTTGGATCCACAATTCCCCGCCTCAAATTGCCTCAGTAAAACAAGCACTCTGAACCCTATCTCACATTGAGAAATTGGACACTATCACCCAACATTCTACATCACTAAAACATTTTATTGCATGATGGTGTCGCTTCATAGAACATTCTTTCACTCCAGAAGAAATGTCTTTTCACATGACTCCCTTCCGCTATATGGACTGGTACCTGCAGGCAGATCTTGCTAATACACTGGACAAACTCCTCAACACCTCCAACTCCTTAACCCCTCCCTTAGGAATGCCACCTAATCATTGTGATTAAGTAGTACATTATTTGATGTGAAATGTTCGATATTTCTTCATAACTCTATTCATTTTCCTAGCCGTTTCCGGGTGGAATGTTCACCTGCTTTCACTCCTTAGGCCACCACTTAGAACCACCGTTTAGTTACTCTTGTTGGACCAGATACTATGTTAGTAGTTATCTCATGAATGTTTGTAGGCTCCAAACCACTCATCATTATCCTGCTTACTATGTCGTTTTATGTCTTTTACTTTGTTGCCTTTGCTGGCAGACTACTGATTTAAGAAATGTTTTACTTTTATATGAAAATTGAATAAATATATATTTAGAAAAAAACAAAACAATGAAGCTTCAACCTCTCTGGCGGTATGATTATGTCAGATTTTTTATGCTCAAATCGGTACAATGTTTTGCATGGAAAATTGGCGTTTTATATTGTAGGCCTGTAATTCTTAGGAATAACTCACTTAAATCTGTCCAAACAAGAGTCTAGTAGACATTATTAATATAATAAATAACTATAAATAATTGTAACAAAAATAATATAATAATAATAAAATGGGGGGGCGTGACCGGAAGCCGACCTGAATGGACGCGTGAGCTGAAAGCTCCCTCTCAGCCCACAGCTACATAGCCAGCTATAGGGTCTTTCCTGCACCCACATATGGGTCCTTCACGGAAAACCCGCTCCACGAAACCGAGGGGATCCTCCCAGCCGCCTCCCGGTTCCTCTAGCACCATCAGAGGGTACCTCACAAACCCCGGGATGCCGAACAGAGGGACAGGCAAGATGGCGCCGGCACACCAACCCGCCACAGCGCACGAGGCTTCCCCATCAGCCGACCAGGCCCAGCCGCATCCACACCGCTCCCCCCCCCCTGGAAGGGGGCTCATCAGGCCCATGGAACATCCTAACGGAGGCGGTGAGTCAACCCCCCTACCCCGCTCCCCACGAGGCGCCGCCACAGGACTGCCAGGCCGCATTGCTAGGCCTCACTGGAGCCTCATGCACGCAATGCACAGACGCCCTCCCCAGACTGTTCCGCACCTTCTCAGACCCGGGGATATCAGCAGAGCCACCCAGCTCCCCATCACTGTCAGTCTGCTCAGAGGACTTTCCCCCGCTGCCCACCCCACAACCTAACTGGACACCGGACCCTGTAGCGGACCGGCAGGGGCACAACAAAGCCCAGCAAGCCCCCTACGCAATATCAGCCCATGATCCAAGGGCCCAGCATCAGCCAGAACCCAGGGGATGGAAGTCAGCGGCAGAGACCACAGAGTTAGCAGTCGCCTATGACCAGACCTGCTCCCCCTCATGCACGGAAGGGGGGGTAATACTCCAACACTCAAACACACAACAGAGATGGGAGAGCGGTGCATGGAGTCCCCAGCAGCAGAACACAGCACAGTCCCAAAACGGGACACCCATCCAACGTCACAGACCCGCACCAGAACAGATACCAAACTCTATACAGGTACCAAGAGACCCCCATGAACCCTCACCCTTCACGTGGCAGGCCTGCCTTCAAGCTATGCCGACGAAGGAGGACTTTAAACAATTAATAGAAGATGTTAAAACTACATGCAGAGCAGAAATCCAGGCACTCCAAACTAATTTCAAACACCTGGCGGACAGGGTAGAAATGGCGGAGGAGGAGATACAGGAAACTAAACAGGCAGTGCACCGTACGCAATTGCAAGGCGCAGACCACCGAATACTTTTGAGAGATATGCAACGGCATATCGAGGACCTCGACAATAGGGGGCGCAGGAATAATATCCGCGTCAGAGGACTCCCAGAATCTGAAGGTCCTGAGAACCTGCACGAAATCCTACAAAACCTGTTTAACGACCTACTGGGTGACCCCCCAGACGCCCCTATAGAAATGGACAGAGCTCACCGGGCCCTACGCCCCAAAGGGATGACCACCAAACCACGGGACGTAATCTGTAGAGTCAACTCATACCCGCTAAAGGAGGAGGTGATGCGCAAGGCTCGGATGGCCCGCAAAGTGGTCTTCGAAAACACACAGATTCAGCTCTATCCAGATCTCTCCTGGATCACCCTACAGAAGCGCAGGCTCCTACAGCCCCTCCTCCTCCTTCTGCAGGAAAAGAATATTATCTACAGATGGGGCTTTCCATTTAGCCTGACAGCACGCAGAGAAGGGCAGTCCGCAATACTGCGATACCCAGAGGACTTAGAAGCCTTCTGCAACACTTTGGAACTCCCGGTTCCCCGTTTGCAAGAGTGGGATTTGGTGGCCACCCCACCCCCACCACCCTCAACATGGCAGAAGCTTCCTCCAGCCAAGCGTTCCAGAGCTCCAGGCACACCGCATAAAGCTCCTAAGCCTAAGAAGACCTGAGGAGAACAGGTTCCCCATACCTGTCTCTCCCAGCCAGGGACCCTGTACCTAATGGGCTGCCTGCCAATAGAAATTGATGCACCCCTTTACCCCCCACATCCCCATAGATACCAGCTACCTAGCTTTTGCATAGTTTATACAAACCGGGCACTTCATTGTTATGAAGTCATGAGAGAGGTTTGCCTTCCGATCACCCGGCCCCCCTAGTAGACCACCCTGATGGTCTCCCTGAAGTTCCTCAGTTCTTCTGCAAATAGAGTACTACAAGCTAGTACGATAATAACTCAGTGCTTCCCTACGTCCAGCCGACCAGTTGTTTTTACGGCTGACCGACTGGACTTATTGGAACTCACCCACCCCTGTTTTGGGCAGGACCTACATAGTCTGAATGTAATACTTGAAGTTCTCAATGTATGTTGTACTAACTGTATTCTCTCCCCCCTCTTTTTCTTTCCAACTGCTCCCACTACGATCCCTCCCACGCCCCCCTCACCTCGACCTGATCTCCGGTCACCTAATCAAGTCCATCCCCGGCTCGCGGCGATCCCTACAACCCGGAAATGCAACCACCCAGCGACAGGATCAGATAAGTATCTATTTTTTTGCACATATCCAATATCATGGCGAAGGTAATGTCTTTAAATGTACATGGGTTAAACTCTAATAGGAAGAGACGTCTGGCTCTGACAGAATTCCGGCACTCTAAGGCGGATATAATTATGATACAGGAGACTCACTTTAATAAAGGGGACTCCTTTGCGTTCGCCTCCAGAAGCTATCCCCAGGTGTATCAGGCATTCAACCCCCGCAAGCGAGCAGGCGTAGCCATCCTATTTAAGAAGGGAACTCCCTTCCAATGCATGGAGTCTTATGTGGACCCGAGAGGGCACTTCATAATACTCCGAGGCAAATGGCAAGATCAAGCGATTACACTATGCAACCTCTATGCCCCCAATACCCACCAAATACACTTTCTCACTAAGGTCTTCGCGCGAGTATACTGAACCCCCAGCGAAAACTTGATAGTGGGAGGGGACTTTAACATGGCCCTCTCCTCGGTACATGACCGCCACACGGTGGGACCCCGCAGCACATACATCAGAGCGACTAGGGATGCTAAACTATTTAGGCAAATCACTAGACGATACGCCCTGTTCGACGCCTGGCGGGCATTGCACCCCGGGGAGAGACAGTACACGTTTTATTCAGCACCCCATCACACCCACACCCGAATTGATTACTTATTCGTGAACAGTACCACGCTCAGAGTTATGGAAAATGCACAGATCCTCCCGATCTCTTGGTCGGACCATGCACCTGTAACAATCTCCTTAAAGCTGGGCACCCCCAATCACAAACCATATAATTGGCAGCTGAATACCTTCCTAACACAACATCTCCCGTCCAAGACAGAATTAGATTCTACTCTAAAACTCTACTTCCTGGAGAATGACACCCCGGAAATCTCCATTCCCACGTTGTGGGAAGCCCACAAGGCGGTTCTACGTGGTCGATGCATAGCTCTGGCATCGGCCATGAAGAAAGACGCCATAGCCACCAAAAAGAAGGCGGAGGGGGAACTTAGGTCCCTAGAAAAGAAACTGCAGTCCGCCCCCTCCATACCCCTCCTTAGGAAGATTGTATGTCTCCGCACGACGCTCAAAGACCTGGCGATTGGACAGGTTGAAAAAGCACTGAGGAGACTGAAACAACTCTACTATGACAAGGGGAACAAGGCTCACTCCCTACTAGCCCGCAAACTAGCTGAAAGGTCGAACATGAACACCCCACACCAAATAAAAGATAAGGAAGGACACTTGGTATCCCATCCCCAGCAGGTGGCTCAAACCTTTGCAGAATTCTATACTACACTCTATAACAACCCAGAGATACCCCACAATCCTTCCTCCCCTGAACTAACTGACCAAATGTCTCAGTACCTTGCTAGGAGCGGAATCCCGAGACTTCAACCCTCGGACCTCCTCTCCCTTAATGCACCCATCCTGGAAGAGGAACTCTCAGAGGTGATTAAATCCCTACCCACTCGAAAATCCCCGGGCCCCGACGGGCTTCCCTACGAATATTACAAAACCTTCATGCCCATCCTATTGCCCCACATGTGTAAACTTTTTAACGCCTTCCTCCAACAGACCCCTATCCCCACAGACATGCAACGATCATTCCTCACATTAATTCCAAAGCCGGACAAAGACCCTTCCATCTGTGCCAGTTACAGGCCCATAGCGCTCCTAAACTCTGACCTCAAAGTCTTCACGAAACTCTTATCACTACGCCTAAACCTGATACTGCCATCCCTGATACACAAGGACCAGGTGGGCTTTGTCCCCCTTCGACAGGCGGGTGACAACACAAGAAGGGTCATAGACTTGATCGAGGTGGCGAACAGGGAGAGCCGCGCGTCCTTGGTTTTAAGCCTGGACGCGGAAAAGGCGTTTGATCGCCTTGGATGGCCCTTCCTGTCCGCCACCCTACATTACATGGGGTTCCGGGGACCCTTCATGCAAGCAATCCAACACATCTACACTAACCCCACTTCCCAAGTTAAAACACCCTTCGCCCTCTCCTCAGCCTTTCCAATAGCGAATGGCACTCGCCAGGGATGCCCACTCTCCCCACTGTTGTTTGCACTGTGCGTTGAACCCCTGGCGGCATCCATCCGCGCAAACCCCAACATTAGAGGGATACCAGTCAGAGGAAGGGAATTCAAGCTAGCACTATTTGCGGATGACATCATCCTTACCCTCACACAACCCATGATATCCCTTCCCAATCTCCAGGTTGAACTGGACATGTATAGAACCCTCTCGGGTTACAAAATTAACCCAAGTAAGTCAGAGGCTCTCCCGCTCAACATGTCAGATGCTGACACGCAGAGCATACGCCAAAACTACCCATACCATGTAAAAACCACGGCCCTGAAATACCTGGGAGTGTACCTCACCCCGAACTACTCATCCCTGTACCAGGCTAATTATCCCCCGCTATTTAAACATATCCGCGACCTACTGCAAAAATGGAAACCACACCACATTTCGCTACTAGGTAGGGTTGCGACGATAAAGATGACCATTCTCCCCAAACTTCTTTACCTATTCCAGACACTGCCTATCCCAGTCCCATACACGCAGTTACGGAAACTCCAAGCAGATCTGATACGCTTTGTCTGGAATTACAAAAAACACAGGATCCCCCGATCAGTGCTAGTGGCCTCCCGCCGAGACGGCGGCCTGGCATTCCCCGACTTGGTGAAGTATTACCAAGCAACCCAACTACGAGCCATTACTTCCTGGTTCCCCCAAAGGGCATACAACAAATGGACAGAAATCGAAAAGATATGGTTGGCACCTGCACACCCGAATAGCCTACTCTGGGGCGCGACGGTAGAAGTGAACTCGGAGAGACTCCTGGGGTCAATGACCTTACTTAGATCATTATGGCGCAAACTCGCCAACCCCTATCAGCTCTGCTCAGAGAAATCACTAATGACTTCCTTTTTATATAACCCAGCACTCCCGGATGGTCTTACACGCCAGATGTCTCTTCCTTGGGCAGAAAAAAACCTCTTTCACTTCGGTCATTTGGTTGACCCCAGAACACGTAAATTGCACTCATTTGCCCAGCTTCAAACGAAATATGACTTACCTCGCCAGGTATTCTATGGCTATCTGCAAATTAGGCACTTCGCTCAATCATTCGCCCCGGACCTCCAGTTCTCGGCACCCTCCCCCTTTGAGAGCATCATATTGGAGGGATCTGCACGTCGCGGCCTGATATCAGATATCTACCGACTGCTTAACCTCTACTCAATCCCCGAACGGGGCAAACATGCGTACATGCTCCGCTGGGAGAGGGTCCTAGGAGAGGAGATACCAGAAGCCACATGGCAGGCGATTTGGTCCCAAGCAGCTAAAAGCTCGTACTGCACCTTATATAAGGAAAACGCATACAAGATTATGTATTTCTGGTACCAGACACCCGACATCCTCCACGCCATTTACCCGTCCTGCTCTGACCGCTGCTGGCGATGCCAGAAAGACAGGGGTACTCTTCTCCACATATACTGGGACTGCCCCAAGATAGTGCCATTCTGGACAGAGACCCAGTCACTACTGTCCCGCCTCTTAGGGGTACAGATTCCCATGTCCCCGAAACTATTTCTACTGGGAGTCTCCCAACTACGCATCCCCAAACCGTCCAAGAAACTCCTAAGTCATGTCATCACTGCGGCACGGTGCCTGATAGCCCTGCACTGGAAACGACTGACCCCCCCCTCACAGGAGGATCTATACGCTAGAATCAAAGACGTAGAGATCATGGAAAAAATGACAGCTAGACTATATGACAGACTGGACGCGCACACTAGGGTCTGGGAGGAATGGCATCGCCATGAAGATCCGCCGTGAGCCGGGGCTGGAACCCCGATCTCCACCCTCCACCCCCCTACCCTCTTTATCCCCCTTTTCCATCTCCCCCTTTTCTTTAACCTATAAAACTGGCACTTTCTTACTGCTACTATTGAGTATGGTCTCTCACAGGTCACTGACAATAAGTGTATCTTATATGAGAGCAGGAAAGTTACATAGGAATCAGACCATGAGTTTCTACTACAAAGAATGTTATCTGTTACCCTTGTCTGTATACTGGCCATACTATGGTCCTATTGCTTCTGATATGACACAATGTACAGACTTTGTTCGACTGTTGTATGTCAATTTTGATTTAATAAAAAGTTATTTGAAAAAAAAAAAAATAATAATAAAATGTATTAATAATGTAATCAAATCAAAAACACACAATTTGCCCAGTTGCAGAATTGTCGCTGTCGTTACTTTCAGTGTTTGATTATAAATTTCCCCACAAATCACTATTGCTCAATTCTGCAAGTGATTCTAATTTATTATCGCAGTTTTCTAGCTGGTCTAAAACAGCTTTTGACGTAAAGGGACACTTTTTGATGGCTATTGACAATTTAACGATTTGACGATTAAGTTTCCAGGCAGAAAGAACAGTATATATAATATAAAACTGCATGCAGGGCACTGGACAAAGCATTAGGGACAAAAGGGATGTGAAATAATTTGATACAGTAATGTAATCTGTAAGATTACAGTGTACTGTATGTATTGTGTGTTTTTCACTTTTTGAATTTGGCGTCAGGCTCCATCCCCGTGTGTCGCAACGGGACTGCCCCCCCCCCCCACCAGAACACACTGATCAGGACTTGCAGAAATTGTCTGTGAGTGCTGATCAGATGCTGGTTTTCCAGGATGCTTTTTTGACAGAATCCAGTTGTGAGATTCAACATGGACCAAAATTCGGCCAAAAGAACAGACCGTTTTTTGTCCCAGTTTTGGCTTGTGTGTACCCAGCCCTAACTAAATAACTAAAAAAAAAACTACACGCAAACACAAAAAGAACACATTTAAAATCAACCAAATTACCTAATTTAGCTTTTTTTTATTGGCTTCAATGCATTTCGGGTAACATTTGAAATGTAAAACTTGAAAGTGAAATTTAGCAAAGCCAAATAAATGTTTTGTTCATTCCTAGTTACCCTAAACTCCTTTAAACAATCTGCAAAGTTTAAAGCAGAGATGGAGTTAAAGCTGTGAAGTTTGTGCACTGCTTTGTCACATTATCCTTTTTTCTGTCAGAGTTCTCAGGATCTGGTAGCTACTCTGATTGGATCCCATTAATTCTTCAAGGCTGAGACCATAAGTTACAAGCTGCTCTTGGTGTAAGGTGACTGGATATGATTGGATGTCCCACTGAGGAACGTGAGGCAGTAGATTTATGGCCTTTTGATATGCTGAAAAATTTGACCCTTAGATCTGCAGCCTGTGATTACTAAGGTGTTAGAAATTAAATAACACTCTTCTGTGTTCTGCTTAGTTTAGATGAGTGTGTAAGCATCAAAGCACACTGGTTGAAATCACATTGAACTGAACTCAATGTACTAAATATACAGTATGCAGTAGCTAAAGCTTGTACAGTGTTTTTTTTCTGTTTTCAACAGCTTGTCTTATGTGGATAATGGCAAATCTCCATTAGCATTGATTATACACATCTGTCAATCAATACAGGGTTCTTTTCTGTTTTTCTAAGAGAAAGATTATAACATAGCACATAGTGAGAAAATCTCTAAAATGTGGCAGAAATGCATGTTACAAATCACAGTAGCAAAGTTTGTTAATCAGATTTAAGAGGTATGCTCATCTGCACATGACTAAAATGTATATGTTAATTTACACAAAATACACACCTCATAATCAATGTCCAAGTAGGAGATGTCTCCCTTCATGAAGAAATGATGCACATGTTTGTCAACAGTGAAATTGACTTGTCTTCCAAAACGCTCTATGACAGTTGAATGCCATTGCTGGTCATCTAACAGGCTTCCCAAGGAGACATTAACATGAGGATTAGAGGTATGAAACTGTGCATTTCCTTGAAAGAGAACAGATATTCTAATAAACCAGTAGTACAATAAAAATAAGACATCAACATTTTGTATTTTCATGCAGAAATTATATATAGGTAATTTTTTTTTATATATAGGTCTCCTTTGTTCAGCAAAGTGGTCTGAATCTGGAACTTAAATAATAAACCACTTTTATGGCTTAATGTACAATGGTGGCAAAAATGCATTCCAACACCCAAAGTGGGTTTACTTGTGGCTATGGTAGCCTTACAGTTAATAGAGGGCACAAGAAAGGTGCCATCATCCTGTATCTGTATCAATGGCGGCCCGTCCATATGGGGCACAGGGGCGCGGCCCCCTAATACATGTGCCAGGCCCCTACTTTTCAAGCAAGGCGCCGGAAGCATTAATTCCAATCGGCTCAGGAAGTGGGTCCTGAGGCCCCGATTGGCTAAGAGGAGAAGCGATCCTATTGGCTACCGAGCAGGAGGAGGAAGGAGACACAGGGGAAGCCGCGCCAGCATTAAGCCAAGGAAGGTGGAGACACAGAGGCCCAGAGGAAGCCTGTGACCTAGATGGGGTAAGTGCGGGGACCGATCGACTGACCCGGGGAGGTTGGTTTGGGAGACCCAACCGACCACTGGGGGAGGGTGGTTGGATGGATTGCCACTCCCCCCCAAACAATATACCGCCAGCCGCCACTGGTCTGTATTTAGATTAATTTTGCAAAGTGCTTTTAAAATATTTTTACTGGTATCTGTGTGCAAAATTGCACAATAAAGCTAAATCATTTCTTCAGTTATTTGACTTCCAATGCACTATTCACTATCATATGATTAAAGCAGGTATGCACTGGCTGGTACACTGGTTCTACTACAAAAATGATTTCTATTTTGGCTATTAGAACTTTGTCATAACTGTGTTGCATGCTGTGTATTTGTATATATGAATCAAACTTTATATAGTAAATGTTGATGGTTAGATAAAGCATTGATTATAGAGGCTCCAAAAGAGGAAATGGTTAGTTATGAGTCAACCAATTCACTGGGCTGAGCCGATTTTTAAATAATAGGTATTTATGAATAATGGCTATTCTGGCAACTGGTCTGGCTTTTTTTAAAAAGCTTCTTTTAATAACCACCTCCCATAGTCCATCACAGGTTGTTTAGCGAAGATGACCCTATACAGTAGGTGTGCTGCAAATCACTAGGTGAAAAGTGCCTCTCTCTCTCTACTAACATGGGTTCAAACTCTTCTCTAAACTATCCAAAACAAACAACAATTTGGCCTGGAAGTAGATATAAATGTCTATATATATATAGCATACTGTCATATTTCACAAGGTTATGTTGGTCAGCTGTGTATCAGTGTGATGAATGGTAAAAGTTGTAAGACATGACAAAATTTTACCGAGGTTAATAATTAACCAAAGTCTTCCTTTTGTAAGTTCCAATGCGATACGATCTCCATTCCGTCCTTCCCCATGAAGTAACATGCCATCACTTTGCATTGACTTAAATTTGAGGGAAATTACATCTTTTGTTGTACTCATTGATTTTTGATGGAAGCGGTAAAATATGGAGCTTTTACCATCAAGATAAATAATGTCTGAACCTGTTAAAAAAAATAAAAAAAAAGGAAAACTTAATGACTCATGGTTACGATACAAATTTAAATAAGAATACTGATAGAAGAGCTTTCAGATCCAGAGTTTGCCAAGTTTGTTGAAGGCTGAGCTTCAGATTACAATTAGAATTAATTTATATTTAAACTTATATTTATTAGTTCACCAAAAATGAGGTGTAATCAGTCCCTCTCTATGCATTTTGTCCAAAAAAGAATGTCCTCCATGGCTTCTATTTGGCTGAGCTGGAGCTTTAGGAGTACTAATGTCTGATGCTACATACTCTTATCAGTTGTTAGCATTTTGTTAAGCTTTTGAATTTGTAGGCATTTTATGATTCTTATTATAAGTTTTGGATGTTATTTGCACTAATAATATTTTCTTCACTCTTAGCATGAAACATTCATCTAGAAGCTTGAAAAATTTCATCATATACATGCCATCATATACAAATGAAAATATTATTTTTTAAATATCATTTGATGGAAGGATAATATATCACTTAATGTGGCTTATAGGGCAACACCTACAACATACAAATCCTTTGAGTAAAATGTTTGGGGCATATTGGTTAGATCACAGATGTTCACATTTATTGTAAAACATCCACAAGCATAACAATCCCAGTTCCCACTCTAGGAATGCCCAATCAGGGATTAATCATAAAAAACTCTACAATTATTTGGCTAAAGTGCCATAATTGAGTGAAATGTGTTAGGGTGCTCCTTGGGAAGGGACTACCAAATGCCAAGTTTGTGGATGTTTTACAATAAACTTGGACATCTGTGATTTATCCAGTGTGCGGTGGCTCTTTTTTTGCCTATGATCTGTAAGCATGGACAGCTTGGCTGGCCTCCAGCTCCTGAGGTAGAGTGGCAGTGGGGAAAAGCTACTTGGAGTGGAGAGTTTATTTTATTTAATGTCATCCAAATGCTTGGTGGGTGCCTTAAGACTTAAAACTTATACTTTTGGATCTCTAGTTACTCCATAAGGTTTCTCAGGTATCTATCCACACTATAACCTGGTCAGATCACTC
Organism: Lithobates sylvaticus; assembly: GCA_028564925.1. NCBI lineage: Eukaryota > Metazoa > Chordata > Amphibia > Anura > Ranidae > Lithobates > Lithobates sylvaticus. Next base: position 281,535,139 of record CM053026.1, read on the forward strand.
ACCATCTACATTTGAGATCCAAGAAAAATTCAATGTCAACCCCTCTACCTTATGGCGCAACAATATGTTTCTCTTTACCCAACAAAACCAAGAATGGCTCCGCCTTCCTGTGATGCCATGGCCCGAGGCATGATGGTTTGATAACATCACAAGGGGCAGGGTCACCCGATTATGTCATCAGCTGACTTCACCCCTTTGTTATTTAAGGAATGTCAGAGGGTAGAGCAGGCAGACGGCTGGAGCCTTCAACGAGACCGCAAGTTTTTTTTTCTTTTTTTGAACTGGGCAGTGATTGATGCCCACCCAATGGATCTACACCGGGGACATGTTTTTCAAATGTTAACATTTTTTAATAAAGGACTTTTTAGTAAAGAACTTGTATTGTGTCTTTACTTTACTTTTTAAAAACTTTTGGTGAATGGGTAGGGGTACTATGTACCCCTATACTCATTCACATGAGGGGTGGGATCGGGGAGCCCTCTTTTTAAAGGGGGCTTTAAGATCCTGATAAGCCCCCCAACAACCACCGCCCAGGATTGCGGGGAAGAGGCCCTTGTCCTCTGTCCAAAGAACCCCCATGTTGAGGGCATGTGGCCTGGTATAGTTCAAGAGGGGAGGGGCCACTCGCTCATCCTCCCCTTCCTGGCCTGCTGGGCTGCATGCTCTGATAAGGGTCTGGTATGGCTTTTTTTTTGTGTCATGGGGTTCCCCTTAAAATTCATACCAGACCCATAGGGCCATGAATGGATTGGGGGGATCCCACGCTGTTTTTTTCAGAATATTTCATTGCCGGCGTTCTTTTGTGTACATTTCAGCTTTCAGTGGGGAAGCGCGCTGATAGCTGAGTCATCGGTTGTTAAGGATGCGGAAATGGGCTTCACACAGAATTCAAATCAGTCGATAATTTTTCCATCATTTTGAATACGAATTGTTCCAAAAATTTGGAACATGTTAAAATGCAATTAAATGAAATGAAACAAATTCTGAAACTAAATCAGCAAAACTAAATTTGTAGCATAACAAATCTATCCAAAACTAAACAATTTTTTCAGTTCTGCACATGTCTATTAGAAAAGGGTCGGATAATGCTTCCCTCTTATTTTTTATCTACTCTTACTACAGCTATTAAGCAGTATATCTGGAAAGGCCAGAGAGCAAGAGTTTTGTTCTCAATTCTCACTAAACATACATCTTTAGGTGGTATAGGGTTTCCAGTGCTCCAAGATTATTATAGGGCAACGCTCTTTGACCAGTTGAAGGTTTGGTTCAATCCTACCATTAAGAGGCCTTGAGTAACTATAGAAAAAGCTATGCTCTCCAATTGGGAACTCAAGGCATTACTGCTGGCACCCACTATATGTCTCAGATCATCCCTGTATTTCAGCTACTTTAGCGCCATGGGACTACTTACTCTACAAATCTAGCGAGTCCCCTACACTAACGTTAACTGAGATACTACTAAAATCCTACGAGTTTCTTATTCCTTTCCTCTCAGTCAAAACCTGGCTAGACAAGGGATACTTTAGTGTGAATGAGGTTCTAGCAGATAAACAGGATAGTGATACTTATAAATGATCCCAAATTGGTAATTTCCATCAGATTTTCCCAAGCCAACACATAGGTAAAGAGTAGACAATAGGGAAACATTACCATAACCCTTCTACTGTAAAGGGTGGTATTTAGTGGTTTTACTCTCATTTACAGCTTCACTCACAGACCATAAAATCCCCACCCTTGGGAAAGGGATTTGGGCCAAAAATGTCTGGTTAGCAGACAACTTTTAAACATACATATAATGTCACCCATTGTGTGTACCATTGGGAAAATAATGTTGAAGATTACCCATAGATGGTATCAAACCCTGTACAGACGAAAATGTACCCCGACTGTCTCTCTGACAGTTGGTGGTATTGTGACCACAAAGTTGGCATACTTCATATTTTTTATCACTAGCTTCTGGTATTCTCTCAAACAAATTCCCCAAACAATATGGAAAGGTGGTCATGCGTATACTGATTGCAGGTAGGCTTAGGATCACTAATAAGTGGAAACAAAATTTGTCTTCCAACTTGTCTGAAGTAATACACAGGGTTCATTTACAATGCTCCAATTAATAATTTCTCTCACTCTCTCACAGTGGAAGCACCAACTTCTGTTAAGTGTCGGAACTGTGGTTAAGAATGTATAGTCTTAAAAGCATAAAATAATCATAACCTTGAAATGTTTATATTATTCTCTGATGAGACAATTGATGACCAGTTGTATATGGTAAGCACAGGGTCAACATTATATATTGGACACTTTTTGGAATTCATTGCATATACAGGGGTTGATTTACTAAAGGCAAAAAGACTGTGCACTCTGCAATTACAGTAGCTCCAGAGCTTAGTATCATCCAATCATGTGGAAGCAAAAATGCATGATACATTCTATGCATTAAGATAAAAAGCTTTCTGTGTGCAGCAGCCCCCCCTAATAGTTACCTGAGCCCATCTTGATCCAGCAATATTGCATGAGAGACTCAGCCATCTGGTACTCTCCCTCCTCATTGGCAGAGACAGCAGCGAAGCGCCATTGGCTCCCACTGCGGTCAATTAAAGTCAGTGAGGAGAGAGAGGGGACGGGCCATGGCTCCGTGTCTGAGTGGACACACGGAGCTGCCGCTCAGCTCAGGTGCCCCATTGCAAAGCTGCTTGCTGTAGGGGGCACTTAAAAGGGGGAGGGACCAGGAGCGCCAAAGAGAGACCCCAAAAGAGGAGGATCTGGGCTGCTCTGTGCAAAACCACTTTACCGAGCAGGTAAGTATAAACAATTGCCGACCAGCTCACATACATATACGTCGGCAAAGTGTCTCATTCCCGTGAATCGCCATACCGATACGTTGGCTCCTTTAAGAGCCAGAGCAGGCGCACGTGCATGCGCGCCCGCTGCACAGCAGGGGAACAGATGCGCATGGCCAGCGGGCGTAATGACTGCCGGCCACCTGCGATCACGGACACGAGAGCCAGAATGGGGATTTGTGTATGTAAACACATAAATCCCTGTTCTGACAGGAGAGGAGAGACAGATCTGCTGTTCGTAGTAATTACGAACAGCGATATGTCGCCTCCTCCAGTCAGTCCCATCCCCCCACAGTTAGAAACACACGAGGGAACACATTTTACCCCTTGATCACTTATTGTGATTTTTTTTGGCCAAATATATGTAGAAGAATACATATTGGCCTAAACAGATGAAGTATTTGTTTAACAAAAAAAATTGGGATATTTATTACATCAAAAAGTAAAAAATATTGTTTTTCTTTCAAAATTGTTGCTCTTTTTTGGTTTATAGCGCAAAAAATAAAAACCGCAGAGGTGATCATATACCACCAAAATCTCTATTTGTGGGAAACAAAGGATGTCAATTTTGTTTGGATACAACGTCGCACGACCGTGCAATTGTCAGTTAAAGCGATGCAGTGCTGTATTGCAAAAAATGGCCTGCTCATTAAGGAGGGAAATCTTCCAGGGCTGAAGTGGTTAACATGTTTGTTATTTTTTTCAGAAAAAAACACACGAGACTTTAGTATCACTTTAAATTGAATGTGCGTGTAAAGGCAGGAGTCCCAATACTTTGCGTAATATAGTGTATAGCAGAGATCCTGATAAACTACTTACAAAGTCTAATGAGTATCTTTCAGCGCAATGCAGACTACCAAGCTTTACATTTTGTGGTAGGTATGGAAAATAATTTTAAAACTGAATACGGGATCTGTTTATTAATCCATAAGTATAATGGGATCAATTATTCAGTATATGGTATAGTGTGCATGTAATTTATAAATATTATTATTATGATTAAAAATGTAATTAACTACTTTTCAACCCAAACTATATGTCATTCACTTAATATATAACATACCATAACTTGTGCTAACTGCTATCCATAGCTGCAAAGTGTGCCATACCCTAACTTTATCATTCATTAAACATGCATCAGGGAGCTCCAAGAGCAGTGGATAATAGATAATTATATCATTCTTTTGAATACTGTACTGATCCATAGGCAGGAGTGTGTTTCTAATATGGCAGCATATATGAATGTCATATACAGGCATACCACACTTTTAAGTACACAATGGGGTTTATTTACTAAAGCTGCAAAGTGCAAAATCAGGCTTACTTCTGCATAGAAACCAATGAGCTTCCAGATTTTATTACCAAAGCTTAATTTAACAAGCTGGGGTTAGAGGCTCATTGGTTAATATGCAGAAGTGAGCCTGATTTTGCACTTTCTAGCTTTAGTAAATAAACTCTATTGTGTACTTAAAAGTGGGGTATGCATGTATAGTCATATACAATGTGAAATGTCTTTTAAGAACTATATGTTGGAGAATTAAACATAACTGTTATTAAACAGTTATGAGCAAAGAACGGTATCTGATGTAAAGTATACATTTTTTACATACTTGCTTGGTAAGTTTTTAAAGAATTTTGCTGCTTTATTGAACTAGTTGCTCTGTACCATATGCATTAAGTGTACTCATGCTCTACTTTAGGGTAAAATTTGTTTTTTAAGTTCTCTCTGTTCTGTATAAATGTAGTCCTTAAGAAAAAGACTTTATCTAGGATACATTTTATTCATTGTAGTATCTAATCTAATCTAATCTGTCCACGTTGAGCAATGACAGTACTGGTAGGTGTGTTAAGTTCATATGGTAAGGGAAGCTGAAAATTCTTTCAGATAAGGATGTGCTATTTAGACAAGTTAATGTTAATGGTATTTTTACAAATCAGTAGTCATCTATATAGTTATCTTTGAAATGAACAGCCAGAAAAGTGAATCAGTATAAACCATAGCCTTCAAAGTGTATGACGGGGCAAAATATAAAAAAGTAAACAACAAACAAAATCACACATGCTTTATATCTCACAATACAGAACAGTTCTCCCTGTTTACACAGAAGTTACCTGTTGAACTTGGCAGAACTATGTTCATCTCCTAATTTCCCATTGTATTGGCAACACCGTGGAGTACTTTTCAAAGATTCACCAGAGACATTTGCCAAAGTAAGACTGAAAAGGCAACATTTTCTGCCAAGGCTCGCTTTATGTATTATGCAACTGATAAATTGCATCTTGTAAGGGTGACTCTTGATAGTAGAACAGCAGCTATTTCCCACCGCTTTGCTAATCTTTGTAGAAATGGATTAAGCTTCTTTTGGTAAATAACAGAAGTTAATTCATTCACATGACGATGTGTGCTATCCATGGTGCTGAACCTGTGTAAAAACTGTTTCATCACCTTGCATACTGAATGCTAGCAGCATTTAATTTCTTTCCACTGTAAATGATAGATAAATAGCTAGCTAGATAGATAGATAGATAGATAGATAGATAGATAGATAGATAGATAGATAGATAGATAGATAGATAGATAGATAGATAGAAAGCTGCATGCCCCCCCCTTCAACCCCCGACAAAGCTAGCCAGCCCAGCAAATAAGGTATGCAGGTTGGTATTTCCATAGCATGGAGGCAGTGAGCATGCTATGCAGTTACCAGTCCACATGTCTTTCAGCATTTTAGGATGTTTTGAGAGGGGCTTCCAAAAGTCCCAGTGCTAACAAATACTAATCTCATTGGCGCACCTAGTACCCAGAGGGGGGTGCCAGCAATATGAAGGTTCATCTACCACCTAGTTGACCCACTATGGGAGAACGTAGTTTGTGCCTGGTTTTAGGGTCCTGTGAAGCTCTTATCAGTGCTTATGGGTAAATGTAGGATGAAAAAATACACACAACTAAAAAGCGCCTCATTCTTTTTTTTATAATATTGATCTTTTTGGGTTCTGTTGATGTCCAAGTTCTGGCCGGCCCCCAATTCAGCAATGACAGGTCAAAATGGAGGAATGCAGTGCCACCCAGTGTATACTGCTATTTCTGCTCCTCCCTTATAAAATTATCCCACAAAGCCTTGTGGAAATTTTGGCAAGTGTATTATCATCTGACAGTACAATAATGTGTACCCTAACCAATTACTTATTTCCAAACAGCAGCCAATTTTTAATCTTCTGATCCTCCTGTAAGAAAACTGCTGCTCTTTCTGACCTTTTATGGGGACTGACAGTCTTCTGTCTGCATGAATAAAGGTGCAGGCATTGCAAGAGAAAGTGCAGAGAAGGGCAACCAAACTGATAAGAGGCATGGAGGAGCTCAACTATGAGGAAAGATTAGAGGAACTGAATTTATTCACTCTTGAGAAGAGGAGAATAAGGGTGGATATGATCAACATGTACAAATATATAAGGGGTCCATATAGTGAACTTGGTGTTGAGTTATTCACTTTACGGTCAACACAGAGGACAAGGGGGCACTCCTTACGTCTAGAGGAAAAGAGATTTCATCTCCAAATACGGAAAGGTTTCTTCACAGTAAGAGCTGTGAAAATATGGAATAGACTCCCTCCAGAGGTGGTTCTGGCTAACTCAGTAGATTGCTTTAAGAAAGGCCTGGATACTTTCCTAAATGTACATAATATAACTGGGTACTGACATTTATAGGTAAAGTTGATCCAGGGAAAATCTGATTGCCTCTAGGGGGATCAGGAAGGGATTTTTTTTTCCCTTGCTGTAGCAGATTGGAGCATGCTCTTTTGGGGTTTTTTTTTAGTATTCCTCTGGATCAACTGTGGGCATAGAATGGGGTTTATTGGATTGTACGATATATTTTATTTTTATTTATAATTTTTATGGTTGAACTGGATGGACTTTTTTCGGCCTAGCTAACTATGTAACTATGTAACTATATACCAAGTCAAATAAAAAAAAACTTATACTGCTTGCATTTAAAAACATATTTATTAATGCTGTATTATTGAATAAAGAGCTGTAGTAATTTGTAGCATCTATTACATCTGCCTTGAGTTTAGCTTTAAGAAAGTTGTTTTAGTGCCTGCAAATTCTTTGAGTTTCTCTGTCAGGGTACTGTAACAAGCAGCATAATAAAATTTAGAATTTTAGTGAAAGGTTAGCAAAGCTCCAATATCTTGGTTCTAACCTTTTACTTGGCTACAATATATTATAATGGTGCTTTTTACAGGACCCTGGGAAGGTGAAAGAGGAACTATGTGAACAATCAGCTGCCGGTAAAACATCACTTTCTGAACTTCAGAGTTGAAACAAGCAGCACAGCAGTACATACGCTATAGTTTAGGAAAGTTCAGACTTTGTTATTTCACTCTATAAATTACTTACCAGTAAGGCACCAAAATTACTAGCTATAAACTGGGATAGAAGGGTAATATCTATGTAGCAGCAGTGAGGTATATGAATTCATGCGTCTCATATATAAGATTGTTTACGTTAATAAAAAAGCAATATTTATTCTTGTCTTCTACAAAAATGCAAAAGCCACATGGACAAATAAAATTGAGTCCACTTAAGCCAAAAACAGAAAAACAGTATATCAACTCTTAATTTAAAATTAGTTGTGGTTTTCTATGAATCAGATCACACTTAGAAATCGGTACTGCATATTTGGATTGTTAGCATGTACCTTAAATGTCAAAAAGTACTTCAATTTGTTAACACTGTGCTTCCACATCAATTTCCAATTTATATAGTATTCCTTTATTTAAATATATCTCTTTGACCCTTTCACTGATGGGGCCATTTTTTATTTTTTATTTTTGCATACATGTTAAAATGCACATTTTAGGAATGAAGATTAGTTTGAACCTCCAAGCATTATATATTTTGTATGAAATGTTTTTTATTTTCTATTAAATGATTGTAGTTGCAATTTTTATGCCACTCTTTATCAGGCCCAACATTTTTGTAAACAAATATGCTAAAGTAAAATTTTGTGCATACAAACAGTGAAATTAAAACAGGGAGGTTGAGTAAATAGATACCAAACATGTAAGGCCTTACAATTGCACACATTAAGGCCTCATGCACACTGCAGCTCAAATGCCTGTTTTACAAGCTTTTGATGTTTTTTTTTTCTCTTTTCCCTCTAAACACCCCTCAATGCTGGCTTATGTGTCCGTGCACACATAGATGTTTACGGGTGTTTAAAGGCAGGGGTGTTTAGTAGCAAAAATAAAAAAGAAATCACTTCCACGTTAGAGAGGAACATTTGGGCAGACAAAAAGTACATAAACGCACATAAACATGCACGTCTAATGGCCAGAATAATTATTCCTGTAATGAGAAAAGATATCCAAAGGAGCACTGTGTACATGAAGCCTTAACAACTGCAAACTAGGTCAACCAAAATCACTAATTGCCAACATTTTAAATGCCCTTACAGATCATGAGTTTAGCATTAACTGTGAATGATGGCCATAAAACTATTACTTTTACTCTGGTAGGTGTGACAATATGTGTGGTAGACATGTTTCGACATCGTTTCGTACGAATCAAAAATTCGTACGAATTTCCGAAAATTCGTACGAATTTCCGAAAATTCGTACGAATTTCCGAAAATTCGTACGAATTTCCAAAAATTCATACATTCGTACGAATCCGAAATACACATTTTTATGCATACGAATTCTGTACAAAATACGAAATTTATATTACGAATTTCGTTTCCAAATTAACAGAAACGTTTAAAAACCCAGGAAGTCAGCACAGCACAGGGATGGTGGGAACCCCTCATTATGATAAATTCATCATAACGAACTTTTGTTATATTAACAACAAGTTTACTAATCTAACGAAAATTCGTATTTCGTACGAATCCGAATAAAATTTTGTACACGAATTACGATATACTATTTTTTTTTATACGAAGCGGAACGTAACGAAACGAAACAAATTTTTTGACGGCACCGATGTCTAATGTGTGGCACAATTGTTTTTGTATAAAGATGCACAAAACATGTGCATATGTATTTTTATGTGTGTGTATTTGCAGGTAACAGACTTTTTTGACTGATTTAGTAAAATTTTTAAACTTTTTTTTTCATTAAGCTTCACTGCTATCACATGGGGGGTCATAGCAATCCTTGTATACTGCTTGCACACAATAAACTATTTTGCTTTTACTTGGGAGGGACCACTTCTACACCCTATTCTTGATTGATGCAACAAAAAAAAGTGAAAACAGGTGCACCACTAGTGTATTAAACATAAAGACACTAAATACGTTTATATTTAAAGAATGTGCACTCACAATCCCTCCTAGAATGGCTAAAATAAAAGTAACCAAGACGAACTGCTATCAGGCATAATACTGAGTGTCTGCCTTTGAGGCAGCTAAGCTAAAACAAAATATCCACTAATGGTATGCTACATACAAGTTTTTATATGAAACAATCAAGCTTACCAGTGCTAACTGAAAGTATAAGCTCAACTTTCATAACATATTCAGGGTGTAACATGTTACAAATGAAACGGCCCCTGCACCTATGGCTGCAGTTGTATTTTGACAAACAAATAATCTGACTGGATTCAGCCTCTGTTTGGCTGAAAAATGCCCAGCAAAGTCCGTCAACAAAAGTTGATCGTACAAAGGGCACCCACTAAGTGGCTTTTGGCTGTTCCTCAGGAATCAGACAACATTTGCACTGTATGTTCCGCTTTACTTATCAAAATTAACCCTAACATAAATGATTAATATAATAGATGTATGTATTGTCCTAAAATCCTACATATTATGCTTACTCTATAGGTTGGCATTAATTAATTTTGTGTACTTCAACAAATGCAAATTGTATCATTTAAGATGCAGAGATGGAGATTGAGGGCTGTACTTCAATCTCATTTCTCTATCTCAAAGTTGGAACATCAGAGGTCTGTTTAGACCGTTGATATTTCACCAAAGCCCCCAAATGGGGCTCCGAATGAAAAAAATAAAAATAAATAAAATTAAAAAAAAAAATAGAAATAAAATGAAATGGTAAAAATAAATAAATAACAGAAATAAAAAACTACTGACACTAAAGGTGAAACTACCAGGGTCACAAAAGTGGTACTTGCGACTGGGCCCTGGCATTCCACCACCAGACTCGGAGGGAAGCTCCCTGGGCTAAGAGGGAAGGGTCCTGGCTGGGGGTCATGGTTTCATGCACAGGGCCCCTGAAGGTTCTAGTTACGCCTTTGGAAAACACCATTTGCCTGTGTATGCTTCCCATTAGTAAATGTATATTTTAGATTATTGAAAGTTCTGGAATATTGAAAGAAAGAGCTAAAATATTACAATGTTGCAATAGTAGTGCAAACAAAAACATATGATCACAAAGCAAGACACCGCCAATAAATGCAAGCCCAGCAGGAATAATAAAAACTCTTTTATGACAGTGTCTTGGTCCTGTGTCACTAAAGGAATATGGATGAGGTGAATGTACCTAGGTTCGGTTTGAAGTGGACATTATTTAAGTTCTGATGATGAATCACATTGAAGTCAATAAGAGCTGAATGTTAAAAACAGTAATTACCATTTTTAGGGTTAATAAGCAAACAAAAAAAACAGTTTAATGGGCAGTAGTGACTTTACTAATACTTAATTTATACAGTATAAATGCAAAATTCCTTTAAATAGAATGCCTGGGGCAGGGGCGTTGCTAGGTCTACAAAAGATCTGGGGCTAGAATCCATAGCAGTGAAGTAAAGAAAGTCATACGCTTGGGCTGTGTATATATATATATATATATATATATATATATATAATTTATATATAAAATATTGTTACATATGTGAGTGCGGATCCCATGGTTTATTTATAATAACAATATTTACACAATATATATGACTTCAGATTTTTTCATTTCTACTAATGAGATTTGTACCCACATATATGACTGAGAAATATAGAATTTGATATGTAGAAAGAAAATAAAGCAAGAGTCATTTGCTCAGTCGTTTTTTTTTTTAATAAAATTGCCAACATAATACTTAAGGAAAGAGATCTATGAATAATAATAATAATAATCTATGAATATGTAAACAATGGTCTTCTACATTTGCATATGTTGTACACCCCAGTCAAGAGATTATGATGATATATATAAAATATAGTAACAATAACACACAAATGTAAAAAATAATGCCCATCCCCTTTTATAGGGCACATGGTGTATAGGGACGTACAATGTAAAACATGGTTGTATTTCCCCACCCAGGAAAAATACAACTGGGTGCAATGCTCTGCAGGCTCCGTATAAAAAATTAAAGATAAATGCCCCGTCAAATGCAGCCACTGTGCCCATAAATTGAAGACACTGTGCCCAGTCAAATGAAGCCAATGTGCCCCATCAAATTAATCCACTCTCCCCCGTCAAATGAAGCCACTGTGCCCATGAAAAGCAAGAAAATCAGCACCCATTGTATTTCTACATCGATTAGAGAGCATAGTTAATAGCAATTGAACTGAATATTACTTATTTTGTGTGGGGGGGGGAGAGAGAGAGAAAGAGAGAGAGAGAGAGAGAGGGGAGAGAGAGAGAGAGAGAGATTGAGGGAGGGAGGGAGGGGGATGGGGGGTAAGAGAGAGGGAGACACCAGAAGCACCTTAATACCTTTAATCTTCTCTTCTGTCCAAGCCACCACGGTCATTATTCTATTCTCCTGCTGGCTGCTGCCCTTAGGCATAAACACAGCGTGACTCTGGAGGGAGAAGGGGGCCTTGCCGTGCCGGCTCCATACAAGGAGAAATCGAGCACCGCCATAGTTTTCCTGATCTCCTGTGGCTTTCCTCAGGCAGCATATCACTCCACCGGTAACAGTGCTGTGGGTGGCGCCGCAATGGCAAGATCACACAGAAGGTGAAATGTGGCTGCCGCCACTGCTGTCCATCCTTTCTCCCTTTCTCTTTACATAAAAAGCTTGACCTGCTTAGACACTCAGGTCTATTGACCCCACAATCATGGCTCCGGCCTCAATAGCCACCCCTTAATGATGCCTATGGCCTGGGGTGTGTCTTGAATCTATTTACAAACTGTACAATGTATAAAACCTAGTAGAGCAAAACTGATATTTAGAATACAGTTTTGCTGCCACCAACATCAGGCATACAGAGGAAAAGAACTGCTACCAGCTGGCCAGGTCAGAATGCCTTATGTCGACTGCATTCTCCCTCCTGCTATAAGCTCATGGTCTTCATGGAATCTATAGCAGAACTGTCTCCCAGACTCTTTTGATTAAAAAACTATCTGTGATCAGTGGCTGGGAAGCCTCTGATAACTGCTGTTCAAAATGTGACCCTCTCCTTCTGCTAATGCTGCCAGCACTGCTTTCCTCTGTATTTGTGTGACTGCATGCTGTGTTGTTTTGGGCCCCTTTTTCGACCCCACTTCACTGTTTTCTCTGATTCCCAACAGTCTTCTCTCTCTACTTCGCTTCCCCCTGCAGCACTCCAGACTTCTCCTCCTCTCCTTCCCTGCCAGCTGTCAGCTGCTGCAAGCATACATGGAATCAGTTATCAGGATAGAAAGTGGGATTGTCAGTAAATATGTCATGCTTACTTACCCTTTCCTTCCTTCCTGTGTTAATTCATAACTGAAAAAACTGTGTTTCCTATGTTTTCAGTTTGAAAATTAGCAGGAATCCTCTGTACAGAACACTTCTTGTTCATTCAGCGAGTTCAGCCAAAAAGCACGAGGTCCTCCCAAAACCCACACAAGACCCTCATCTGAGCATGCAGCCTTGCTTGCCAGGAAAGGTGGAAGGTGAACATGTGCCCCTCTCTTGAACTATACCAGTCTACTTGTCCTGTAACAGAACCCCATTAAAAAAAAAAAAAAACAGGAAGGATGGCATCCTCACAAAATCTCTAATAGACCATTATCCAAGCATGCAGACTAACTGACTTTGACATCTACAGTGTTAAGTGCAAATACTGTACACTGTCACTGTACTAATGACACTGGCTGGTAAGGGGTTGACATCTAGGGGCAATCAAAGGGTTAATCATGTGCCTAAAAATGTGTAATATGTGTTATGTGTGCTGCTTTTACGTTTGTTTTTTCTCTCTGACAAAATCATTGACTGAAATCAGCTGCCAAACTTGTGCTGCGCGCATGCGTGCCCCAAACCCAGAAGAAAGGCCGTGATGTACAGGTACGTCACCCAGTCTGAAACTGCTGCCCTCTGGCAGCACAACTACTGTGGGCAGGTAGCAAGCAGTTAATTGGAAAAAAAGTTCCTTGATACAAGTCTTGCAAATCTATTATCAATCACATTATCTACTAATGCACATCCAATAATTCTGATGAACAGCACTTGACGACTGGTGAAAAAAAATAATTCTACTGACTGTCAACACAATCTGCTTTCATGAATTACTTGACTGATTGACATCTTCCGGAGCCCCATGCTAAAATTAAAGGAATGAGTGACATTATTGACCAAATATGAACATGGCCGTATTTGGTCAATATAATTTTCATGGCTGAGGATTCCCAGCCAGTACTCAAATGGGACTAGGTGATGTCACTGGTTGCTAAGGATGTGGTTCCTGCACCTGTCACTTTCTAAGCAAGCACTGACAGGAAGATAGCTGCCCTATAATATTTGTAGGAAAACTGTTACTATATTTGAAATTCAGTGTTCAGATGAATGCCTGAACAGCCAAAGTTTGATCTGAATCTGTGTTAAGACTGAACATTGAGGGTATCCCTACAAAGACATCCAATGTCAAAGGTTTATCAGAATTCTAAATTAAATGAGAGTCCCTTAATGTATTAGCAATGGTGCTTAAAGAATTTGAATTATGACATTGTGTGCAAAAATACTAGTATACAACATAAGAAAGTTCAACTAAGATTAAAGGTGTTGTAACCTGTATCATTTTACCCTGCAATTAATTTGCTGTCCCTTTACCATTTTAAGTTTTGCCTTTGTAATTGCAACAGGGTTCCAAATAACGAAGGACCCTCATTGGGGAGCCATAGCAAGAGCCAGGTGGTCAAAATGATAAAGAGCTTTTTCACTCTTAACATTTGGACCCACCTGTGATGGGACAAAAGCCTAATTAAATTCTCAACTTTTAAAAGGCTTTGGCTTGAAATTGGGTTATTGGTGCTGCCAGTCTCAAAGAAGGTGATTCCAGCTTTGCTGATTATACTAGTAGAGGCACAGCTGGAGTTGTTGGGATAATCAAATGTGGCATTAGACATAAAGAAAAGACAAAATTACCAAAAGTGTTTGCAGGCACACCATGCCAAAGGTGCCTACTAAAATCCAATGCTACTCAATTACCATTATAGAAAGATGGCATGGGCCATTAGCTTGTCCCGAAATGAAATTATGTATGTTTTAGTCAGTGTTATTTCAGTCAATTGATTTATTTCTTATCACATCCTTTATACAGGATTAGTTGTTTTTGTGCACATACACATCGATTGGGTAGCACATTTAGATTTATTTCATGAGCCAGACAGCGCTGTTACTCCAACAATTAGTCAGTGTTATGCCTCGTACACACGTAGGGACTTTTGCCGGCGGACCTAGTCCAGCGGACAATCCCGCGGGACTTTCCGGCTAGGTCCGCTGGACTTTCCGAGGGTGTGGACTTGCCCACACACGCACGGACTTCTCCAGCGGATAATCCGCCGGCCAAAAGTCCGCGGGACTTTTGAAAATGAACGGACTTGCCCACACACGGAGCAGTCCGTTCATTTCGAACGTAACTTCAGGTTACGTAGCTAGCGTAGGCAGCAAATGCCGCCGCGCTAGCTCCGCAAGCTGGCATGGATTTAAAGGGAATCCCCACGCCGAAAAAACGGCGTGGGGGTTCCCCCCAAATCCATGTCAGACCCTCATCCGAGCACGCAGCCTGGCAGGCCAGGAAAGGGGTGGGGCCGAACGAGCGCCCCCCCCCCCCCCCTCCTGAGCCGTACCAGGCCGCGTGCCCTCAACATGGGGGGTGCCCTGGGGAAAGGGGGGCCGTGCGGCCCCCCCACCCCAAAGCACCTTGTCCCCATGTTGATGAGGACAAGGGCCTCTTCCCGACAACCCTGGCCGTTGGTTGTCGGGGTCTGCGGGCGGGGGCTTATCGGAATCTGGGAGCCCCCTTTAATAAGGGGGCCCCCAGATACCGGCCCCCCACCCTATGTGAATGAGTATGGGGTACGATGTACCCCTACCCATTCACCTAAGGTGTAAAATGTAAAGTAAAAAAAAAAAACACCCACACTTTTGAAAAAATAGTTTATTGCACTGCTCCGGGGGTCTTCTTCCGTCTTGGGGGTCTTCTCGCCGGACTCCCCCGCCATTTACCAAGCTCTTTTACCGAGCGAGGGGAGTCCGGCTACCTTCTTCGTCGTCGCCGCCGTCTGGGGGTCTCGATCCGCCTTCGGGGGTCTTCTTCCGTCTTGGGGGTCTTCTCGCCGGACTCCTCCCCTCTCTTCTGCTCTTTTACCTAGCTCTTTCACGAGGGGAGGAGTCCGGCTACCTTCTTCGTCGTCGCCGCCGTCGTCTGGGGGTCTCGATCCGCCTTCGGGGGTCTTCCGGGGGTCTCTTCTGTTCTTGCGGCGGTCGTCGTCTTCCGCGCCGCCGGCGCCTTGTCCTTCTTCTTGTCCTTCTTGTTCTTCTTCTTCTTCCGATGTTGACCCGTCGCTGTCTCTGCCCGGAATGCCTGTGCCGATCTGCGCTCGGACTTATATAGGGACATGGGGGACAGGGTCACATGTTCATGTCACATGGTGACCCCGCCCCCTTGTGTTGTCACAGTCCCGGAGGATGCTGGGACTGTGACATCGCAAGGGGGCGGGGTCACCATGTGACATGAACATGTGACCCTGTCCCCCATGTCCCTATATAAGTCCGAGCGCAGATCGGCACAGGCATTCCGGGCAGAGACAGCGACGGGTCAACATCGGAAGAAGAAGAAGAACAAGAAGGACAAGAAGAAGGACAAGGCGCCGGCGGCGCGGAAGACGACGACCGCCGCAAGAACAGAAGAGACCCCCGGAAGACCCCCGAAGGCAGATCGAGACCCCCAGACGACGGCGGCGACGACGAAGAAGGTAGCCGGACTCCTCCCCTCGTGAAAGAGCTAGGTAAAAGAGCAGAAGAGAGGGGAGGAGTCCGGCGAGAAGACCCCCAAGACGGAAGAAGACCCCCAAAGGCGGATCGAGACCCCCAGACGGCGGCGACGACGAAGAAGGTAGCCGGACTCCCCTCGCTCGGTAAAAGAGCTTGGTAAATGGCGGGGGAGTCCGGCGAGAAGACCCCCAAGACGGAAGAAGACCCCCGGAGCAGTGCAATAAACTATTTTTTCAAAAAGTGTGGGTGTTTTTTTTTTACTTTACATTTTACACCTTAGGTGAATGGGTAGGGGTACATCGTACCCCATACTCATTCACATAGGGTGGGGGGCCGGTATCTGGGGGGCCCCTTATTAAAGGGGGCTCCCAGATTCCGATAAGCCCCCGCCCGCAGACCCCGACAACCAACGGCCAGGGTTGTCGGGAAGAGGCCCTTGTCCTCATCAACATGGGGACAAGGTGCTTTGGGGTGGGGGGGCCGCACGGCCCCCCTTTCCCCAGGGCACCCCCCATGTTGAGGGCACGCGGCCTGGTACGGCTCAGGAGGGGGGGGGCGCTCGTTCGTCCCCACCCCTTTCCTGGCCTGCCAGGCTGCGTGCTCGGATGAGGGTCTGACATGGATTTGGGGGGAACCCTCACGCCGTTTTTTCGGCGTGGGGATTCCCTTTAAATCCATGCCAGGTCACGGAGCTAGCGCGGCGGCATTTACTGCCTACGCTAGCTACGTAACCTGAAGTCACGTGCTAAATGAACGGACTTGCCGATGAGCGCAAGTCCGTTCATTTCAAAAGTCCCGCGGACTTGCCCACTAACGGCGGGATTATCCGCTGGACTGCCAAGTCCAGCGGATAATTTGAAAACAAAACTTCAAACTTTAGTCCGCCGTACTTTGGCGCCAAAAAGTCCGCCGGCGCCCACACACGAGGGGATTATCCGCTGGACTTCAGTCCAGAGGATAATCCCGCGGGATTGTCCCTTCGTGTGTACGCCGCATTAGTCTGTGTTCACATGTTCAGTTATATTTGGTCACAGTATTGTAGCTAATTGTAGTTCACATGACTTGCTAATTTAGTTTTATAGTTTAGTTTATGACGCAATACGTTATTAATATTGTTAATTTCAATCGTTCTTTTGTTTTACATAAGAGCAAAGAGTGTCTAGGAATCGTTGCATGTAGTCACTGTTTGCCTGCAAAATGTCATTTGACTTGGCTGGTAAACGCATATTAGGTATGTGAAATTATTTTTATAAAACAGGATATATATAGCACCAACAGTTTACGCATCTCTTTACAATGAAAGGGTAGGCAGTACAGTTACAATACAATTTAATACAAGAGGAATAAGAGGACCCTGCTTGTTAGAGCTTACAATCCAAGAGATATGCTATATTTAAAATCAATGGGTCCAGGTATAGCAGGTTAATTAAATCTTTTTGGATAGTTGGAATAAAATAAGTCGTTGTACCAAGTCTTCTGTGCCTGAACATAACTCAGTAGACCAATCAGCACTTTGAAAAGGTATTCATAGCTGAAACTCTTTTTAGTGGGGAAGGATTTTTAGAGTGGTGAGGGATTAGAGTTTTTTTTTTAAAAAGAGAGTTTACTGCCGCTTTAAATTAAGTAGGGGAATGCTACCTCTCTCTATTTATTGTTGTCTGTTTCGCTGTTGCAGATTTTCAGTCTCTCCCTTTCTGGTAAAACATTGGGGGTCATTTACTATAGCGCCGATAAATTATCCTGCAGTCTGTAAAAATAGCACCCAATTAATGCCAATTAAGACTTCAACTCTCAGAAACTGGGCGCTAATGCAAATAGAAAGCAGCGCTATTGCCGGCAAACATGTCTGTCAGATCACATATGCGGGAATAGTGGAAGTCAATGGGGCTCGAACCTGTAAAATCTCACTGAATGCTTATATGCAAGTTCTTTGCCATAAAAAGTATATGGGGACCCGGGTCCTGCTCCAGGGGACATGTATCAAATGTTTTTTAAAACGGCCATATTTTCAGGAGCAGTGATTTTAATAATGCTTAAAGTGAAACGATAAAAATTAAATATTCCTTTAAATATCATGCCTGGGGGGTGCCCTCAGTATGCCTGTAAATTAGTGCATCTTTCCCATGCTTAGAACAGTACTGCAGCAAAATTACATTTCTAAAGGAATGAAATGTCTTTTAAAACTGCTTGCGGCTGTAATGTATTGTTGGATCCCGGCAATATAGATACAAATCCTTGAAAAAAATGGCGTGAGTTCCCCCCAGTCCATTACCAGGCCCTTCGGGTCTGGTATGATTATTAAGGGGAACCCCGCATGAAAACAAAAATTGCGTGGGGGTCCCCCCAAAATCCATACCAGGCACTTCAGATCTGGTATGGATATTAAGGGGAACCCTGCACCAAAATTAAAAATAAAATGGCGTGGGGGTCCCCCCCCAAAATAAAGACCAGACCCTTATCCGAGCATGCAACTCGGAGGTCCAAATTTTCTGAAAAAGTAGCCCAACTGTAAAACAAGTCATATATATTTTAATAGAAAAGAGCTCTAATTTATATTTGCATATTCCTTACTGATTTACATCAGCAGAACAAATGCAGGAAGTGATGTGTGCACATGGGCCAGAAGAAAATGTGTGGTGATGCCAAATAAACAAATCAATGAACCCTACTCACACCAAATCTAACTACCATATCCACCCACACATTAAATAAGCACAAGTACATATCCTACACTTACCCAGCAATTGAGCAGCACCTCCTCTTTGCTAAAGAGGGACCTTGCCAATAGCGACGATTTTCACTCCCAAAAATGCTCTTTAACACAGCGCTTATTCTGGTATTTACTATAGCGCCCTGTAAAAAAGACATTGGAGCTAAAATGAGAGCTATTTGCGGGTCTGAGCATGCTCAGTTGTGTTGGCACCTAGTTGTACAAAAACGGGGAATCTCTTCTCAGACTTTTAATGACATTTCAGTGTAGAAATCACTTTGTCACACAGTTTAAAAGCAGATTATCTTTAAATAATATACCGCATATTTCAGTACCATGTAGGCAATTATATCATGCTCTAAATATTATTTCCATGTGCACTACTCCAGGTTTTAGCAGAGTAAAATTTTTTTTTACCAGCGCTTTTAGTGCTTAGTGAATACTAATTAGTGCTAATTTGCGGTAATTAGCACTGCAGCGCTATAGTAAATGACCCCCATTGTCTCCAGTTAACGTAGAATGCCCTCCTATCCTGCCTAACCTGTGTAAAAAAATGTGTATACTTACCTATTTTAAATTCGCTCTGGTCATGTGATCCTGCAACTTCGGCTCACCTGTGTCAGTGAGCAGCCACTTCAGGGGAGAGGAATACGCACCACAACAGATGGAACATGGGAGTCTATAAGTGATCTCACAGCTCTTGGTATTCCTAGCCATTGTCAAGCTCTCCCTTCTCTACTCTGCAGCTGTGGCTCACTGACACAGGAAATCGCATTACCAAACTGGAACAGGCTAAAATAGGTAAGTATACAGACCTTTTTTTCACAAGTTTGGCAGAATAGGTAGCAGGGGAGGGGACATTTTTAGGCATGGTTAGAGGTAGGCTGAAATTCATTCACATTTTTAAAAACAAAGCCTAAAGATCTTAGCACCGTGAGGAACTAAGCTAGACACATAGAGTTAAACCTAACAGCTAGGAAAAGCATATTAAAGCATAGAAAGATGCAGAAAATGAATTGTGCATTTAAATGGTAAACAAGCATCATGAAATAAAAAAAATTTCAAATTTCAAAATTCTAATTTATCCATTGCGGACACCCAATAAAAGAAAGAGGTGGGGGGGTACAGACAATGTTTGGGGCAAAGATCCATTCATCAATTGCAATTTCCACCCAGGTAAATCTCATAAATTATTATTGGAATTAATGTTTGTGCTCGCTGATTATACGTCTCTTTAATCTTAAACTAGAATCTTAGGTATACTGTGCGCCCCTGCTAATGTAAATACAAATGAAAACACTATTTTGATCATTCCTCTGTGTGACATGCTCACAATTATACACCCTATTAAATACATATACTGATTACTGAAGGCCTGAGCCAGATCCTCTTCTTGAAGCACCACAACATTTACAGCACATAATGTTACAATTACGAAAAAAAAATAAAACCTAAATGACATACTCTTTCTCTCTCTCTTACCTAAAAGACAAGGTAAAGGATACACCCCAGATTATAAAATATTTTCAATCCAAGCTGAAGAAGTCTTTCAAAAAAGAGATAAGGCAGTTTGACCACTTCAATACATGGCACTTTCACCCCCTTCTTGCCCAGGCCAATTTTCAGCTTCAGCGCTGTCACTCTTTGAATGACAATTGTGCAGTCATGCAATGCTGTACCCAAACAAAGTTATTATTTTTTTTAGACAGATAGAGCTTTCATTTGGTGGTATTTAATAACCACTGAGTTTTTTTATTTTTTGCTAAACAAACAA
The DNA here is from genome assembly GCA_028564925.1 of Lithobates sylvaticus. Lineage (NCBI taxonomy): Eukaryota > Metazoa > Chordata > Amphibia > Anura > Ranidae > Lithobates > Lithobates sylvaticus. The sequence goes on from CM053026.1 coordinate 281,555,597, forward strand.
AAAAAGATTGAAAATAAAAACGTTTTTCTTTGTTTCTGTTACAAAATGTTGTAACCATGTAATTTTTCTCCTTCACTGATGTGCACTGATGAGACTGCAATGACAGGCACTGATAGGCTGCACTGATGAGGCGGCACTGATGAGGAGGCACTGATATGCAGCACTGATGTCCACTGATAGGCGGCACTGATATGCAGTACTGATGGGCAGCCTCTATGGGCACTAATAGGCAGAAATGATGTGCACCGATAAGCAGCACTGATTAGGCATCACTGATGGGCACTGGTGGGGCTGCACTGATAATCATTGCTATGATTATCAGTGCAGATCCTTGTGAGGAAAGCTGCTTATTGGCTCTCCTCTACTCTCGCGCCATCAGCGTGCCGATAGCTGCCACTTCCTTTTTACACCGTGATCAGCTGTGATTGCACACAGCTGATCACATGATAAAGAGCCTACCTCATAGGCTCTTTACCATGATCGGAGATGCGGTGTGTCCAAGCGACACACCGCTCCACTGATCACCTTGCTGCACGCCCTCGGGGGCACGCACAAGCAACTTGTTTTGAAGGATGTCATATGTCGTCCAGTCAGAACAATTGAACCACCTCAGCTGTCAATTTTCTATAGGCCGGGCGGGTAGTGTTTAAACTTGCTGTTCATTTAGGGGGTGTTGACAACCGACTGCAAAAAATCCATACTGAAGATGAAATCAGTATACAGATTGGAATACTGCATAAGAGACACAAGGTAATTTTACCCAAAAATATGCACCCAGAAATAATAGCACAAATCCATTCAAGTCACTTAAGCATAGAATCTTGCCTTTGCAAGGCCAAATATGTGCTATTCTGGCAACAGGTTGTCAACATTATTGCAGTAAAAAGGATAAAGGATTGTAACACATGCAATGAATATCTATGCAAGCAGACAATGGAACCCCTTATGGCACACATATCACCAATTCTACCCTGGAGTAAACTGGGTGTGAACTTATTTTTTGTACTTGGACAAAACTAGTTAAAATTAATTGATTAATATTCAGACATCTGGGAAATATAGTTGATGTACTGCATAAAACAATTTCAAAACAATAGCTGGATTCTGCAAGGTAAATTTTTGGTCATCATGGAATACTTCACATAAGTGGTTACGTTATCTCCACAATTAGTCAACTTAGAATTTGACTGGTTTTCCAGAGAGTGTGGATTTGAACAAATGTTATCATCTCCATAGTATAGTCAGTCCAATGACAAAGCGGAACCTGCTGTAAAAATAACAAATACACTAGTAGTTGAGCCAAAACAAAAGACTTGTGTCTAGAAGAACAAAAAGCCTCCTTTCCACAGCTAAAAAGCTTTTGTTTCCAAAAATAACATAAGAGGTAGTAGACAATCTCACAATGAAATTCCAAAAAACAAAAGCACTCTAAGATAATCAAAATAAGAAGCTCTCTGAGCTAGATATAGGTCAACCCCTTGTCTTCATAAGTAGAATGTGGAGAACAGGTATATGTATAGAGAAGGTTGCCCTATGTTCCTACATAATGGAAGCAGATGTACATTGCCTGAATAAATGAATGAATCAGAGCTGGAAATGTCTATGGAAGATGGTGCTACACCAAGCTGCATTTGAACACAAGTTATCCGTTCACCTGCAAGATATAAAGACTTTACCCTTAACCACTGCAGCCCCGGAAGAATTTCCCCCCTTAATGACCAGAGCATTTTTTGTGATACAGCACTGAGTCAATTTAACTGACAATTGTGCGGTCATGCAACATTGTACCCAAACAAAATTGATGTCCTTTTTTTCCCCAAAACTAGAGAATTCTTTTGATGGTATTTGATCACCTCTGTTGTTTTTATTTTTTGCGCAATAAACAAAAAAATACCAACATTTTTGAAAAAAAAAAAAAAACAATATTTTTAACTTTTTGTTATAATTAATATCCCCAAAAAAATTATACAAAAAATGAATTCCTTCCTCAGTTTAGGCCGATATGTATTCTTCTACATATTTTTGGTAAAAAAATTGCAATAAGCGTATATTGATTGGTTTGCGCAAAAAAAAAGTTATAGCGTCTACAGAATAGGGGATAGATTTATGGCATTTTTATTATTAGTTTTTTTATTAATAATGGTGGCGATCTGCAATTTTTATCATGACTGCGACATTGCAGCGGACAGATCGGACACTTTTGACACCATTTTGGAACCATTGACATTTATACAGCGATCAGAGCTAAAAATAGCCACTGATTACTGTATAAATGTCACTGGCAGGGAAGGGGTTAAAGAGGGTGATCAAGGGGTGTAGAGGGGATGGGCTCACTAGAACATGACAGAGATCACTGCTCCCGATCACTGGGAGCAGTAGATCCCTGTCATGTCACTAGGCAGAACAGGGAAATGCCTTGTTTACATAGGCATCTCCCCGTTCTGCCTCTCCGTGCCACGATCTTGGACCACCAGCAGGCATCGAGTCCACGGGACCCACGGCAAGAACGCATGCGCCCGTTAGCCTGCGATGATGGAGGGACATATGGGTACGCCCATTTGCGCAGCTGTGCCATTCTGCCAACGTACATTTATCGTGCAGCGGTCGGCAAGCGGTTAAACAACTTTTCTTTTTAAGAGCACCAGGGTTTAATAGGTCTGCATTCATCTACATTAACTTACAAATACTGCAGTCAATCAGAATTACAATAATTGTTGTGCCTCTCTATAAAGTTTTTTGTTGTTACACTGACCTAAGCCTCATGAAACAAAACATAGACTTTAATTTCTAGCAAAGAAATGGATAATACACCTCACCTTGGTGGTGAAGCATTTATATAGAGCAGGTGTCTCAAATTGGCAGCCCTCCAGCTGTTGCAAAACTTCAGCCCTGCAATGCCTCATGGAACCTGAAGTTTTGCATGACTTCCACAGGCAGAGGCATGATGGGACTTGTAGTTTTGCAACAGCTGGAGGGCCACCAGTTTGAGACCCCTGATATAGAGAATATGTCAGCAAAGACTATTACATATGCTGTAAAACCAATTAATTAAAGTGTAGACTCCCTGAGGTCAATTAGGATATTTCTATGTTTTATATCCTAAAGGTAACTTTAAAAATACTCAGCAAGGTTAAATATCTGAATTATTAATGATAATTCTGTTTGACACAAGATATCAATGGGCTGGGAGGGGTTGGAAAGCAAATTATTTTAGGTGAACAATTGTAAAACTAGAATCTGTTACATCTGGCCGGAGGTAGTATAATAAAAAGCAAGATCTGGGAAACAAAAATAGGTAAAAACAGAAAAAAAAAAAGAAAAAAACACTGAAATAACAAGGTAAGTACATAGATTATATTTTTTATAGTTAGTATACATTTTGCAGCATAGCAAACAGGTAATGCTGTATTCATTAAAGTAGTCAGCATGAAAATCTCAGTATACTCAGTGTACTGGTGCCTCGGCTACCATTTAATCACTGCCACTGAGAAAAATCTCAGCAGAAAATACCAGTATTTAAAGGAGATAAGTGTTATCTTATGTTCTTTCAGATGTAGAGGTGGAACCCACTTTGATCACGGGTAACAGCTCATATATATGTAATTAAACGTGTATTTAGCTGTTTGGCTGCACCACATGAAGAGTTGTAAACACTAAAATTGTACACTGAACACTCTCCCATCAGTTGACACAACAAACTTTCTATCCACAGGACAGCTAAATTATTTGGTAATGTCTTTAGTAATGCTTTAAGGAGTGGATCAGAGCAGGGGCGATTTAAAAAAAATATATATATTTTACCTTTCTGAGTAAAGAAAATTTGATGCCAAAAGTGATAATTAATTTATTTTATTATTTTTTATTTTATTTATTTATTCAGAAACATGCAAGACATTTTTTTTCCAGAAAAAAATAAATAAAAAATCCTAGCATATGCTAAAACTCCATGTTTCCACACACTTTACATAGTTTGAATGGGCCAAGCTGGCCCAAACTAACTATGTCCTTTACTAACCTGTGAGGCCGCTGGATGTGTGGTATATATTGTATGTATCTGTGGCTACATACAGCATACCGCACTGTTTTGCGAGTGTGAGCCAGGACTATTTGTCTCATGCCCAGAACACAGTAGAGTATATTGCAGCGGTGCTCTGCTACTTAGAGCAAGACATGTATTCTATCAATGAATACCAAGCTTCCTCTGATTGGCTGAGAGACGGGCTGATGATGTCACAACCTCTGACTTAGCTAATCAGAGGAAGCTTTGTATTCATTGATTGAATACATTGCTTGCTCTGAGCGGCTTAGCCCTGCTGCGGTAGACTCTTTTGTGTTCCGGGTATAAGACCGGAAGTCGTGGCTCGCACCCGGAACACAGTGCGGTATGCTGTATGTAGCCTCAGCTACATACAGTTTATACCATGCATCTAGCAGCCTCACAAGTTAGTGAGGGACATAGTTGGACCAGCTTGGACCCAAGGAACTCGTTTTTCTTTTAGGTGAAAACAACCTTAACTTATTTACTAAACCTAAGTGAAATTTTCCTATCACTTTATTATAGTGGTTTCCAACCCCCTCTTTAGGGGCAGAGCTGGGTTCCACACTCTTATGCATCAGAAGCAGCACTCAGAATAAAAGGGAAGCCAGGTAACTCAGGGTTGGGGAAGGAGCTCACAATTTATACATCTATACTGACTCCTGGATCCAGAAGGGAAGAACAGGAAATAAAGAGGGGCCATATTTTATTATATGAGGAAGAAAAGTGTCTTACCTCTGGAAGGTGGAAAGTGTGCTAACCTCTGTATCTTGCTTAAAGACTTTCACTTCCTTATACTATCAACTTAAGCTGTACACTGGGCTGTAGCTTACCCTGCATACTATGCAAAGCTATATGTTACAAATGTTACACCTATACACTACTAAATATGGTTCCACACTAAGACCCCCCCCCCCCACTCCTCGAACCCCTGCTCCACCCGCTGCCCAAGGGGGTGGGTACATTTTATGTAATGGTCTACCAAAGGGTACACAAATGAAAACATTTTGAAACCACTACTTTAGTAAGTACACCTCAACGAATGAAGTAAACATAGCCGCACAAACTTAGTGAACATCAAATTTGCTAAGTGTAAATTCTCTGCTTCTTTGTTAAATTAAGTAAAACAATTACAAAACTGTTTCCTAAATATCATATAAGGAATGGTAAGAAAGGGCAGTGAAGACTCCCCAGAAAATATGACATACCACCCCAGTCTGGGGACAGGAGTGTGTGGATAACACAAAATGGATTACAGTACAGACAGGAAACATCAGCAGCAGGCACAAACATGGTGCTTTCTAGGCAGATTTGACCAGCTATGGAGATTACTATGATGGTAGTTGTGCATCTGTCATTTTCTAATTTGCCATTGTTTTCTGTATCTGAGGCAGTTTGTTGATCTATGAACCCAGTCTTATTTCCTTTATTTTGTCCACTTTCCCTTTCTATTTTGCTTCATAGCAGGAATGCAACTTTGAGCACACAATGTAACTGTTTTTAAACAACTACACTTTATCTAAATTAACTAGTAAATGACAGTTTCCAAAAAAAGAAAAACATTTATTTGCTAAATCTAAAAAAAAAAAAATACTTACAAAAAACCCATTACATATACATTTAATGAAACACTAATGCAATCTTTGCAAACTGATTTATGGAAATGTGACTAATATGCTCAACATCTAGAATGGAAGATAGTACATGATTTATAGAGAAAAGGGAGGAGCTGCCAGTTTGGTCTGGGATCACTGTGGGAATCCCAGTGATGTCATTGTCCAAATATGATCATGTTCATATTTGGTCAATGAGGTCACCTTAGAGACCTTTCCTTTTGTTTACATTCTGTGATGGGGACCGGGAACTATTATTCAAAGCAAGCAGTCATGGGGAGCAGATTGCATTGGTGAGCATTGTTCATTGTGATTGATGTGGATCTGCAACCCTGGATGCCATGAGTGCAATGGGTTTACAACATTAATTGAATATGAATTAATTAATTCATTTATTAATCAATGTCAATATCTGTGTGTTTATTTACTATTTATATTTTATTGTGACTGAGAGGGGTACTATGTATTCACCCTCCCCAGGTTAAGGGTATGTGGCCTGGTAAGGATCAGGAGACAGAGAGGGTGCATGGTTTTCTCCCCCTTCCTGGTCAGCTAGGCTGCTTGCTCAGATAAGGATCTGGTGTGGATTTTGGTAGTGGGCACATGATATCTTTTTTTGCTTTTTGCAAGAGGTTCTCTCTTTAAAATCCATGCATGCCAGACCCAAAGGGGGGACCTGTGTGGAATGTATTTTTTGGAGGGGACCACTGTTTTCTTTTTCTGGGTGGGGTCTCACATTAACATCTATACCAGACCCTCATCTAAGGGTGTTTTGCTTTGGTACATGCTTCCTAGGGCAGTGCCCAAACGCCCACCCCCCCCCCGCCATGAAATTTGTTTGTCAATCCTGTGTGTATGGAATGGGGCATTCTTCCCACTTCCCACTCTTTCACTGACCCTTCAATACAAGAGAGCACTTGTATACTGACCCTCAATGTATGAGGTCACTTTTACATTGATCTCCAAAGTAAAAGAAGCACTTTTCCACTGATTATCAAAGTAAGAGGGTATGTTTCACTTGGCCATTAATGTAAGGGGCACTACGCCAACCACCAATGTAAAGGAGCACTGCATTTTTTTATGACTGTTATTATGTTTCTAATTTCATGATAATTGGATGCAAAATGCTATAAGTTTGCCATTTTCCTTATTCTTGTATATATGTCTAAACATAAAATTTACAGATTATACGATTGTATCATGATGAGCTGTAGCTAATGAGGCTGGGGGGGGAGCGGTCCCTGAAACCATTTTTTTTTAATGGTTCCTCTGTGGTAAATTTGAGCAAGACAGATCTAGGGAAAGGAAGGCATTTTGTTCTTTATAAGTAGAGGGTTGGGTTGCTTGGAGGCCTATACTACACATTATATACTGTATTTCAAGATCACCACATCATAGTAATAAATGTTATCATTTTAATTTGGGCTTCTATAATAAAGCACCTTTGTTTTACTATACAAAAAAAAAAGGATAACAAAATGCACATTATCTGAAACATATCTGAACGGACATTTAACACCCTAAAATTGCAAAAAAAATTATATTCCCAAAAACAAGTTGGGAGGTCCTCAAAACAGTGGTGACAAGAATGAAACAGCAGTCAATGTTCTGTTACTTACTGTATGTACATCCATACACTTCCACTCTCATTCCTATCCTGCCATTCAAGTTCCAGTTCAAAGGAGTGAAACGCAGGTATCTTGCTCTTATATGATTCTGAAGCTTATGTTGAACAACACTGTCTGCATTTGTATTTCCAATGAATGCCTGAAAAAGAAAGAAGATTTGCTTAAATATTACATCTATTGTGTTTTTTTTTTCTTTTAATAATAGTGCAAGTTTGGTGGAGAAACTTCTTTTGAAGCACACAAGCCTTCTAGTCACAAATGTTTATGGTTACTTAATAAAGAAGGTATGGGCTAAAGTCTGCTGTTGGCTGATGCCACAGAGCAGGTCCAGGCTCTGCAGTGATCCCACAATAATGTAGGGATCCACCCAGATGCCTGACAGGCAGCTGGCTCAGCCTCTCAGCATGCTGCTGGGAGACTGAGGCAGCCTCTCCCGCCTCCCCCCCCCCTTTTACAGCTTGGAACTGGAGGGTCAGAGCACAGAGCAGAGACTGGCAGTCTCTGCTCTGAGCGGACCTGGAAAATGAGTGGCCAGCTGTTTTGGTCACTCATTTCCCAGTGTAGAGGTGGTGGGGGGCAGATGCAGCATCAAATTAATGCTGCAACCACCTAAATGAGTATGAATGTGTATTTTTTTTATCCCACACCTCTTTCTAAAGGAAATACATTTATAGAAAATCATTACATGCGGCTAACTTATAGGGATTAAATATTCAATTTGCATTCAACTCTGATCCCCATGTTTGACAGCAATTCAATGCAGGCCGTGAAAGCTACAACTAATGACAAATTACCCTTTCATTTTAACAAGAATTTAGATAATTTACTCTGTAACACAATATGCTTTCTTTTTTTTAAGAAATTACCTTCATGTAGGCAGATAAAAGTTTTTGATGGTATGTGTTCTGTTTGACTGAATGTTACTTGTAAGAACTAAGAGATGAAAGGAAACAGGATTGGCAACCTGGTGATGACAGAATATCTATCAAAGTGTGAACATTAGCAAATGGGGCATGATTTCTAACTGACTGGAATAATTCCACTCTCTCAAAACATCTGCTCTGGCTAGAGGGTAAAAACTAGAAATTAAAAACTGGTCAACTTGAAATCAAAACCCTGCGTTCAGTATGCCTTTCTAGCCAGTAGTTTGAAAAGGGGAGTATATGGCATGTATGACCGTACTGTCTTGTCACTCACCATTTGGCACTCTGACTTCCTCTGTGCTTTCTTAACAAGTTACATCCACATAACATAATATTTAGTAAAAATACCACAGCAGCATTTTAAAATAATATGGTATTTCTGAAAACATGTCTGTGCCTTATTAACATCAGCACTCTTAACATGGCAGTATTTTAATGACTTACAGTATTACGATTTAATACACATTAATACCTAATTTTGTTTATCAGCAATAAAAAGAAGGAGGTTCAATATACTACTCACTGTTAGTTTTTAACAGTTTTTTTACCGAACTGCAGTTATCAGTGCCAAAGCTGATGGCGGTTAGTTACCCAATGTTGTTTATGAACAGCAATGGATAAAGAACCATTATGCAGCTACTGTGCTTGATGGTTGGGAAGTGTCAAATCATTAGACAGACTGGTTTACAGATATGTATTCCAAATATGCAGCTCTTCCCTCATTTATATACCTAATGTGCATCATACAGTGCTATATTATACAGCTGTCTCCCAATATAAATACAATAAAAATAATAATGAAAACAATCAAAAACACAATATTAAATATATAACATAATCTAAACCAATAAAGTGCCGAAGTGCTTTGTGCTGAATATACTGACCAATAAACAATGTGTCCAGTGCCTTGTGAATCCTATATAGGATAAACATAATTTCCAACTTGGACTCCAGACACCATGGGTGATATTTACGAAAATCCAGTTTGCACTACAAGTGCAAACTACAAGTGCAAAGTTCACTTGAAGTTGCACTGAAAGTGCACTTGGAAGTGCAGTTGCCTTATGTCCGAGGGGGACATGCAAGGAAAATTAAAAAACACTATTTTAGCTTGCACATGATTGCATAATAAAATCAGCAGAGCTTCCCCTCACTTCAGATCTACCCCTTAGATTTACAGCAACTGCGCTTCCAAGTGCACTTTCAGTGCAAATTCAAGTGGAGTTTGCACTTGTAGTGCAAAGTGGATTTGCCTTTCCTAAATAACCCCCCCCCCCCCCCCATGTGTGTTGTGACACATCCTACTGGGCACCTGGAATATGGTCCCACCAAAGACCTGTCAATACCAGTCATTTTACAGTAACCAGGCCTGGTGGTATAGCTAGTTAGATCAGTACTGTGCTGGGAAGTTTTCTGAGGGGGTGGGGGAACCTATTTTCACTGCTTTGTAGGGCAAATTGTACATGATTATTAGAATTTATTGCAGTCAGTGCATGTCAGGCACAGACTCATACTTTATAGCCATTTTGAAAACGGCCTCTACTACTCATTGATTTGTGCTGTGGGGCTTATTTTTCTGAATCTGCAATTGCAGCATAATAGACCAGGCACTGAGCACTCGTGCTGTTTGTCTGCACAGTGTAACCTCTTAATACCTTTACTGATCATCATCAAAACCTTTTACTACAGTTTCAATTGTAGCATATTAGAGAGGCTTTAATCACTAGTTCTGCTGGTCTTCATAGTATACCCATAAACTACCCTTTACTGTTCATCATTGCCCTGTGCTGTAGGGCTTCTTATACTAAATTTGCAGTGTAATAGATCAGACATTCAGCACCAGTGCTGCATGGTCAGCACAGTATAGCTGTATTGTCAACTTCTGTAACTGTTCATTGCCGTGTGCTTTGGGGTTTATCTTACAGGATTTATACCATATTAGAACAGGGAGGCAGTTGTATTGCCAAATTTTACAGCCAGCCTCTCCAGTCGTTACCGCTTTGTGTTACTGTTAAAGGCAGAAGTAAAACACACACTTGGTATATTTTTAGTCACACAGTCTACCCAATTTTAAAGGTACTCTGTCATTTATTTTATGTCTGACACACAGGATAGTGTTACCGCTGTTAAATAAAAAATAAATTTAAAAAAGTACATAGTGTGCACACACATTTGTAATCACACAGTCCATCCAATTATACAGGTGGTCTGTCATTTATTTTACAGTGCATCCGGAAAGTATTCACAGCGCTTCACTTTTTCCACATTTTGTTTGTTACAGCCTTATTCCAAAATGGATTCAATTCAATATATTCCTCAAAATTCTACAAAAAATACCCCATAATGACAACATGAAAGAAGTTTGTTTGAAATATTTGCAAATTTATAAAAAATATAAAAAATTCCCATTCACATAGTATCCACATGTGGTAAATTCAGTTGCTTGGACATGATTTGTAAAGGCAAACAGCTGTCTATATAAGGTCCCACAGTTAACAGTGCATGTCAGAGAACAAAACAAGTCCAAGGAATTGTTGGTAGACCTCAGAGACAAGATTCTATTGAAGCACAGATCGGGGGAACGGTACAGAAAAATGTCTGCAACATTGAAGGTCCCAATGAGCACAGTGGCCTCCATCATCCATAAATGGAAGAAGCTTGGTCCACCAGAACTCTTCCTGGAGCGGGCCACCTAGCCAAACTGAGCGATCTGGGGAGAAGGGCCTTAGTCAGGGAGGTGACCAAAAACTCGGTGGTCATTCTGACAGAGCTCCAGCCTTTCTCTGTGGAGAGAAGAGAACCTTCCAGAAGAACAACCATCTCTGCAGGACTCCACAAATCAGGCCTGTATGGTAGAGTGGCCAGACGGAAGCCACTCCTCAGTAAATGGCACATGACAAATCACCTGGAGTTTGTCAAAAGGCACCTGAAGAACTCTGACCATGTGAAACAAAATTATCTGGTCTAATGAGACAAAGATTGAACTCTTTGGCCTGAATGGCAAGCATCATGTCTGGAGAAAACCAGGCACCGCTCATAACCAGGCCAATACTATGCCCACAGTGAAGCACGGTGGTGGCAGCATCATGCTGTGGGGTTGTTTTTCAGCTGCAGTAAATGAGGGACTAGTCAGGATCGATGGAAAGTCGAATTCAGCAATGTATAGAGACATCCTTGTTAAAAACCTGCTTCAGAATGCTCTGGACCTCAGACTGGGGTGAATGTTCATCTTCCAACAGAACAACGACCCTATGTACACAGCCTGGATACAAAGGAGTGGCTACAGGACAACTCTGTGAATGTCCTTGAGTGGCCCAGCCAAAGCCCAGACTTGAACCTAATTGAACATCTCTGGAGAGTTCTGAAAATGGCTGTGAACCGCCGCTCCCCATCCAACCTGATGGAGCTTGAGAGGTCCTGCAAAGAAGAATGGGAGAAACTGCCCAAAAATAGGTGTGCCAAGCTTGTAGCATCATACTGAAAAAAGACTCAAGGCTGTAGTTGGTGGCAAAGGTGCTTCACCAAAGTATTTAGCAAAGGCTGTGATAATTATGTACATGGGATTTGTTTTAATTTTTTATTTAATATATTTGCAAATATTTCAAACAAGCTTCTTTCATGTTGTCATTATAGGGTATTGCTTGTAGAATTTTGAGGAAAATAATGAATTGAATACATTTTGGAATAAGGCTGTAACATAACAAAATGTGAAAAAAGTGAAGCACTGTGAATACTTTCCGGGTGCACTGTATGTAAAAAAATACACCAAGGAAAGAGGAGCAGGATTGGTCAGTGTCTGGTCTGTGGTCAGTCCTGCAAAGGCCATATCTGAAGAGGGAGACCACAGGCAGAAAGAGAGGTACCACCTCCTGATGCTTACTGGGAGCTTAAGTTTAGTCAGGAGGAGGGGAATGTGGAAGATCACGAGCTGCTTGACCCAACTAGGGTTGAAGGCATTGACGAGTAGAGCTGTGGTCAGGGGGAGAGCAGGAATAAAGTTTCACAGCAGCAACATCCTGGGAGAAGGAGCAGGGTGCATAAAAATAGCAGGGTCCCAATACAGTGGCCATCAGTTAGCAGCCACATCAGGCCATCCTAATCTGTCAGAGGTATGCAGAAAAAACTGAAGCCCTATGCTAGGTCTGGCCACAGGACCTTTGATCTCTGGGTGTTCTTAAATAACTAAACTTCTGGTAAAGCGGTCATCATCTACAATACCTATGCTCAGGCCTTGAAATAAGGCAAACATGTTAACAACATGAACATCACATATATGTATGAATAACCAAATGAGAATCCCCCACCCAGCAAAGAAAAGGGCCCACGTGGCCCAGAAGGCAAAACAGGTTGCTTCCCCTGCTCCCTCTTCAGCTCCTATAGCTGCATCTTCCTGATCAGCCCCCCCCCCCCCCAACACAATTAGATCTGCTATCTCTACTCAAAGGGAGACAATTTTATCTAGGGGGTTTAAAAGAAACGTAACCTTGTCTTTCACAACCTGTAATGAGGGGAAGAGTGGCAATGGGTAACAGTTGCTGGATTTGCAGCCATTATCCTCTTCATCACTGTATTCCACTCCAACACTTCTATATTGGTGTTCACCAGCCTTTCCTCCTGCAGTTATTGGAATAAAAGAAAAAGCTCCCTTACAACCACACTGACACCCAGTCCCTTAGTGCTACTCTTGCACAACTTCTAACTCATGGTCTGATTAAGAAGCTGTAGCTTACCCCGGGGGCGGACGGCCTGCCCAGGGAGTTTTACTCGCAACATTTAGACCTGCTGGCACCCCGGCTCGTGTCTCTGTTTGCCCAGTTCTTCCAGAGGGGGGCCCTCCCCGAGTCAATGTCTGAGGCGGTGGTGGTTTTGATACCCAAGCCTGGCAAGGATCCGGAGGACTGCGCTTCCTACCGACCGATCTCCCTCCTGAATGTTGATGCCAAGGTCTTGGCGAAAATCCTGGCTAACAGGTTGACATCGGTCCTTGGGGAGGTAGTCCATCCGGACCAAACTGGGTTTATGCCTGGGAAGGGTACTGACATCAACCTCTGCCGCCTCTTTCTCAACATGTCCATCACCCACGCCAACAATGGTAGGAGAGTTATAGCCTCCCTGGACGCTGAGAAGGCGTTTGACTCAGTGGAGTGGGTATTCCTGTGGGAGACTTTAGGTCGGTTTGGGTTCGGGCCCAGGTTCATCAAGTGGCTTCACATGCTCTACCAGACACCCAGGGCCTGCATTAGGACGAACGACAGGATCTCTGCTTCATTCCCATTACAGAGGGGCACGCGTCAGGGGTGCCCGCTATCCCCAGCCCTGTTTGCCCTTGCGCTTGAACCCCTGGCCACCCTGATTAGGGATTCAGAGAGAGTAGAGGGCCTGAAGGTGGGCACACTGGTTGAAAAAATATCGCTATACGCGGACGACGCGCTACTTTACCTTCAGGACCCAGGGGATTCACTGATGGCGGCCCTGGACATTTTCAATACTTTTGGGAAGTTCTCAGGGGTACGTATCAACTGGACCAAGTCCAACATTTTCCCTCTGCACCCACGGGCACGGGAGGCGACCACGGGAGTTCCCCTTATATGGGTTGACCAATTTAAGTATTTGGGTATCCAGGTCAGGAGAGAGCTGGCAGGCTTTCAGGAACTTAATCTTCGGCCAATTATGACCCAACTGCGGAATAAATGCACTACATGGGCCTCTCTGCCCCTAAATCTTATGGGCCGCATAAATTTGCTGAAGATGATCTTCCTTCCCAAATTCTTATATGTGTTTTGGAATAGTCCCACCTGGATACCCAAATCCTTTTTTGCGGAGGTTGATAAATGTGTGGGTTCATTCGTCTGGGGGGGAGCTGCTCCGAGGCTGGCGAGGCCCACCCTGACTCTCCCGGTGCAATGTGGTGGTCTGGCAATGCCAGACTATAGGACATACTTTTGGGCGGCAGTTTTGGTCACGGTCAGGTGGTGGTATGTCCTCTCCAGGGAGAATGCAGCGGTGTGCTTGGAGGCGGCGATTATTGGATCATTGCAAGAGCTAGGCAACCTTGTGTATAGGGGTGGTAGGGCCTATGCAGATCTCCCGCTACCCACTCGAACTACCCTAAGGTATGGACCGCCTCAAGGAAAGGGCTCCAAGGTTCACGATGCTGGTCTCCCCGTTGTCCCTTATGGGGAAATCCCAACCTCCCCCACATCAGAACAGTGCCAGACCCGGTGATCTGGGCTAGATTTGGGGTAAAGACCATTAGTGATATTATGGTGGCTGGAGGGTTGGCTCCATTCCCGATCCTCCAGGCCACACATCAATTACCAGGCTGGATGTACTTTCGGTACATCCAACTGCGTCACGCCACTAGAGCCCAATTCCCCGCACCCATCAGGTTGGAGATGGACCCCATTGAGAGAGTGCTATCGCAGGACGAACTCGAAAAACCCCTCTCGGCCCTGTATATAAACCTCCTGAAGACAGACTCAACTAAGATAGATAGATTATATGACCAATGGAAGGAAGATATTCCAGACCTAGACCTGGAAGACTGGACCGACTGTCTGGCCGACAGTGCTGCCTTATTAATATCCTCCAGGGAGCGCCTGATCCAGGTCAAGTTTCTGCATAGGGTGTACTACACCCCCCAGAGGCTTCACAGGGTTTATCCTCAGCGGTCGCCCGACTGCCCTCGCTGCTTGAGCAATGTAGGAACGTACCTTCACATGTTCTGGAGCTGCCCTAAAATAGTGGCTTACTGGAGGGAGGTGGTGGGTTCTGTTAACGGTCGCCTCCAACTGAGTCTCCCGATGTCTCCCAAGTTGGTGCTACTGGGCATCCAGGATGATGACCAAAGGCCTAAATACACCAAATTGCTACTGACCTATCTCTTCTTCTATGCCAAGAGGGAGATTGTGCTGCATTGGAATGCGCCCTCTCCTCCCACAATCAGTGCCTGGGAAAAGTCCATTAACACCGTACTCCCATTGTACAAGCTGACATATATGAACAGGAATTGCCCCAAAAAATTTGAAAGGGTATGGAAACCCTGGACCGGATGAGGGAGGTGACCTGAGGATGGCTATGGAAGGTAAAAGGGATCGGGGGGAAGGAACGGGGATTTACTGGATACTAGCACAAGATGTTAATAAATAGCTCCGTTGATGTTGATGCTGTATTGCTGATAACCCTTCTGTTGACTACTAGTGTATTTCGCTGACTGTAATGGATATTTGATTTCGTCCATGTTGGACACATGTTGTAACCTGTAAGATACTCTGCTTCAATAAAGGAACAGTTTTGACTCTTAAAAAGAAGCTGTAGCTTCGAAATGCATTACCAATCCTTGCCACTGTGAATAATCACATTTCCTGTTCCTATGAAGTCGCGACCAGCTGCTTTTTGTTTCCTGCCTCCTGGTTCCCAGCATTCTCTGGATCTCTGTAAGATCACACCAGTGCCCCAGGCTGCAAAGGGAAGACATCTATGTGACTCCAGGACTGGCAATTTTCACCACATACTGAACTCATCTAATTTAACCTGTGAGTTACTACTTGCTTTTATTAAATATATGATTTATACTGCACTAAGTCTGGCACCCCTCTGTTCCCAACTTCTAACTCTGCAACTAATGTCTCACAGATTAGTAGACACACCCTCCTTCCAACACCTATACTCTCCCTTGGTACCACATGCCCAGCTGCCACAATTTTTCCCAAAAATCTGTCCCTGCTTTACATGACCATGTGACCCAGAACCTGTTCCTGCCACTACAGAACACTGTTAGTGGCAGAATGTACCTGACAGTCAATATCTGGTTAGTTTTGCATGGGCAAGGGTGGCACATATTTTTACAGCACACTGCTAGGTGGTGGTGGTTAAACAACAAACCAAACCAAACAAAAAGTACACTCATTGAATTGGTGGCACCACCTTAGGATATGGGATATTCAGTCATCTCTGCCACTTGTTCCTATTCCTCCTTCTACTCCATCTTTACCAACTCCACCAAAATCTGGATATCACAAGTGCCAGGCTTATGCAGGCTTAAGCCTCATACACACGGTATAATTGTTGGCAGGGGATTGCCTGTTCAGACTGTTGTCATAAAATCTGACTGTTAGTACGCTCCTTCTGACAATTGTTGTCCAACTTCCGGCCAACAAATGTTGGATGGCAGGCTAGTAAATTTTCGGCGGACAACGGTCTGTTGTCTGATTTTCGTATCGCCAGTACACAAGTCCGTCACACAAAAGTCAAAAGTACAAACACGCATGCTCGGGATCAATGCTCACCAAACACAAAATTAGCAGAAGGGGCCCAGAGGGTGGGGCTCAAGAGCTGAAATTCCTTGTAGTACGTCACTACGTTTGTGATTGTTGGCCGACAATTGTGTACCGTTAGTATGCAAGACAAGTTCCTGGCACACGACCTTTGGACAAAAATCATACGCTCAGTTGGCCAACAATCGTACCGTGTGTATGAGGCTTTATTCAGTAAAGCAATGTGAATTATAATGGTCAAAGTAAAAAAATCTTACTGAACTGAAAATTTTCTGATGACAGAATTCAATGTCAGAAGTGACGTAATGTGTTGAATTGTTTTGTATGTGTTCTTTCATGAGCATGCCTAGTCTTGCTCTTCAGATTTTTTTTGTCAGAAAACCGTACTAATGAAAAGAAAATCGGACGTAGTGGTCACATCAGACAAAAATTTTCAAGCCTGCACATCCAGTTTTTGTCTGCCAAAAAAATTGTAATCGGCTGTCAAGAGCAGCATACTAATGATCAGAAAATCAGGAGATTGTTCATCGGACCAAATGTATCTTCAGATTTTCTGACCGCGTGTACGGGCCTTAAGACATTTTATTTAGTTGATGTGGTTGACAGTGGATAAGAAAAAAAAAAATTACCTTTAATCAGATTTACATTCAGTGTCACTGTCTGCAGGTATAGCTGCTGTAGTTGTATGTTACATTTTTCAGACTGGTCTGACTAATGCCGCGTACACACGAAGGGACTATCCCGCGGGATTGTCCGCTGGACTCAAGTCCACCGGACAATCCCCTCATGTGTTGGCGCCGGCGGACTTTTTGGCGCCAAAAGTCCGGCGGACTAGGTTTTAAGTTTTGTTTTAAAATTGTCCGCTGGACTTGGCAGTCCGGCGGACAATCCCGCCGTTAGTAGGCTAGTCCGCCGGACTTTTGAAATGAACGGACTTGCCGCTCATCGGAAAGTCCGTTCATTTAGCACGTGACTTCAGGTAGACGTAGGTAGCGTAGGCAGTGAATGCCGCCGCGCTAGCCCCGTCACCTGGCATGGATTTAAAGGGACTCCCCACGCCGAAAAAAACGGCATGGGAGTCCCCCCCAAATCCATCTCAGACCCTTATCCAAGCACGCAGCCCCGCAGGCCAGGAAAGGGGTGGGGACGAGCGAGCGCCCCCCCCCTCCTGAGCCGTACCAGGCCGCGTGCCCTCAACATGGGGGATGCCCCAAAGCACCTTGTCCCCATGTTGATGAGGACAAGGGCCTCTTCCCGACAACACTGGCCGTTGGTTGTCGGGGTCTGCGGGCGGGGGGTTATCGGAATCTGGGAGCCCCCTTTTATAAGGGGGCCCCCAGATCCCGGCCCCCCACCCTATGTGAATGAGTTTGGGGTACGATGTACCCCTACCCATTCACCTAAGGTGTAAAATGTAAAGTAAAAAACCACACAATTTTGAAAAAATATTTTATTGCACTGCTCCGGGGGTCTTCTTCCATCTTGGGGGTCTTCTCGCCGGACTCCTCCGCCATTTACCTAGCTCTTTTACCGAGCCGAGGAGGCAGGCTACCTTCTTCGTCGTCGACGCCGTCGTCTGGGGGTCTCGATCCGCCTTTGGGGGTCTTCCGGGGTCTTCCGGGGTCTCTTCTGTTCTTGCCGCGGTCGTCGTTTTCTGTGCCACCGGCGCCGCCTTCTTCTTCTTCTTCTTCTTCCGATGTTGACCCGTCGCTGTCTCTGGCCGGAATGCCAGAGCCGCGCTGTGCTGGGACTTATATAGGGACAAGGGGACAGGGTCACATGCTCATGTCACATGGTGACCCCACCCCCTGGTGATGTCACAGTCCCAGAGGATGCTGTCCCCTTGTCCCTATATAAGTCCCAGCACAGCGCGGCTCTTGCATTCCGGCCAGAGACAGCGACGGGTCAACATCGGAAGAAGAAGAAGAGGAAGAAGAAGAAGAAGGCGGCGCCGGTGGCGTGGAAAATGACGACCGCGGCAAGAACAGAAGAGACCCCGGAAGACCCCCGAAGGCGGATCGAGACCTCCAGACGACGGCGTCGACAATGAAGAAGGTAGCCGGCCTCCTCCGCCCGGTAAAAGAGCTAGGTAAATTGTGGTGGAGTCCGGCGAGAAGACCCCCAAGACGGAAGAAGACCCCCGGAGCAGTGCAATAAAATATTTTTTCAAAATTGTGTGGTTTTTTACTTTACATTTTACACCTTAGGTGAATGGGTAGGGGTACATCGTACCCCAAACTCATTCACATAGGGTGGGGGGCCGGGATCTGGGGGCCCCCTTATAAAAGGGGGCTCCCAGATTCCGATAAGCCCCCTGCCCGCAGACCCCGACAACCAACGGCCAGGGTTGTCGGGAAGAGGCCCTTGTCCTCATCAACATGGGGACAAGGTGCTTTGGGGTGGGGGGGCCGCACGGCCCCCCTTTTCCCCAGGGCACCCCCCATGTTGAGGGCATGCGGCCTGGTACGGCTCAGGAGGGGGGGGCGCTCGCTCGTCCCCACCCCTTTCCTGGCCTGCCGGGCTGCGTGCTCGGATAAGGGTCTGAGATGGATTTGGGGGGACCCCCACGCCGTTTTTTTTGGCGTGGGGAGTTCCTTTAAATCCATGTCAGGTGACGGGGCTAGCGTCTGCCTACGCTAGCTACGTCTACCTGAAGTTACGTTCTAAATGAACGGACTGCTCCGTGTGTGGGCAAGTCCGTTCATTTTCAAAAGTCCCGCAGACTTTTTCCAGCGGATTGTCCGCCGGAGAAGTCCGGGCGTGTGTGGGCAAGTCACACGCTCGGAAGTCCGGGCGTGTGTTGGCAAGTCCCCCCTCGAAAAGTCCGGCGGACAATCCGCCGGACTAGGTCCGGCGGACAAAGTCCGGACGTGTGTACGCGGCATTAAGCTACTTTTCTCCACAACTCAGGGAAACTTTGATGACTGCAGGTGTTTGGTGTAATATCAGTTTATTTTTTATTTTTTGAGGGAGTGCATGCACATTATCATATGGATGCTTACAAGGCATCTTAAAGTGTTACTAAACCCACAACAGTAAAATCAGTCTGCATATGCAGTTAAGCATGCTTGTTATACTCACTGTGGAACCAAAGGGGTTAATTTTTGCATTGTGTATAAAGGCTGTTTGATCCTGTCTCTCTGATCCTTCTCTTCTTCCACTGTCTCCAAAAAAAATAACCTGATATATACAGAGCTAGGGGATGGGCTGCACATGCTTAGCTTTCTTGGGAGGGTGCATGTGATCAGCACAGGGCCAATCAGCACTTTCCAGACATGTCCAGACAGAGGATCAGGGGAGAATGAAAACTCCTTCTACAAGATTTCTTAGGAACCGATAGTCACAATGCTGCTATATACTGCTGATGTGAAAGAGTATTCAGCCGTTTAAATTTACTAAAATAATTGAATTTGCATGTTCTGTGTAATGTGGGAGACCAGATAAAGTGATGCAGTATGGAAGGTTGGAAGGTTGATATTGCCCATGTATTTAAAAAAAAAAGGTTCTCATGATATCTTTTAAGGGTGATATAAAACACATTACGTCCATTACGTCACCACATTACTACAGTGTAAGGAGAATATGTCATGGAAGAGTTGGCCATTGCAGCTTTCTTCTGCAGCTCCAAATGACAGCTGGGTCTGTTACACTTAATGCTGAAGTGGGGTAAAAAAAATGAAAACCCATTCCCTGATTCCCATTCCCATGTATTACCATGTAACATTATTGAGGACATAATCACTGTACTGCATATAGCCTGTGCAGAAATTGGAGTTGTGGGTGGTCCTCAGTAGATTGAAACCCCACATATAGCCTACAGAAAACTACCTGGGAGAAGGATACAAGACCAGTGACCCTGAACTAGTAGGGAGAGCGGCAGTGAGCAGTTTTTTTATGGCAAGAAGCTTACACTAAGGCAAAATGCAATAGTTGTTTTACTGGATTAATGCAGATAAAAAGAAAATACACAAAGTCAGTATGTTTCAAGTAAGAATACACACGCCTCTTGTGTTTAAACTATATATGTATAACTCTTGATTTTTCTGGTCTGAAAGGAAAGCTTTAGAACACGCCATAACCCTAAAGGAAAATGAAAGCTTTAGAACAATCCAAAACCATCCTTACAGAAAAGGCCAGTATAGCATGTGCTGTTGATACCTTTTTCTTTTACAGCCTTTTGTTTATTATTGATATGCAGATGCTCTTTAACATCTATATTGCTCAGTAATAGCAGCTTACTTTGCAAACAGTGGTCCGTAAATGGAAAAATGTAATCAGTGGTTTGCAATATTTATACAAGCTAGTATAGTCTAATTTTTATCTTTTCACCATAAAAATGAAAAGCTGTTATGTAAGTGATGCCACTTAGGAATAGGTCTTCACCACATTTTTCTGTGCCTGAAAATAATTTGGATGGCTAAATGAAGTTGGCAATGTAGCAGTAAGATGATGCCCCCTCTGGAAATTTGTTTTGATAAAAGTGTGATCCTCATTGACAGCTTCACAAGGATATAGCCATTTCCAATTATCATCAGATACAGCTCATCACAGGGAGAAATTTGAGTGGGATAGGATAGAAGAATAGTGTCTGTCATTGTTTATTAGGAAAAGCCTTTATGGTCTTTTAGAATATTTCTCATCTAGTAGGATGATATTGATACATCTTGCATTAAAAGAACAAAATAACACTTCTGGAAGGAATAATAATTCCTTGCACAAATCTAAAATGTGGAGGGTGAACAGCTTTTCTAAAGCAAATACTTATAGTGGCTAAATCTTTGATGTTTATGTTTTCATGCTGAACGTTATTTCCAAAGGGCTTTTGTTTGTGGGTTCTACATTGATTGTATTCCATGATAATTTGCTAATAAATGCTATGTAGGCGGCATTGTTTATTCTTGTTTTGGAAGATTGGATTTGATAATCATGTTAATTTGAGTGATCATCCAGACATCTTAGCTTGTCAGTATGCCATTATTGTTTGGCTTCTTTTATTGAAAATGTTTAATAATATAAAACATGCAAGCTATTGGGCATGTATGTGCAATAATTATAATGCTGTTCAAGAGCCGTTTCCAATTTTCTTAATTAAAAAAAACTCCTTGGACTTAAAACAGATCAATTGATTATTATGTTTGTCAGTGTCCAGATTGAAATAGACATGTTAAATATCCAGTAAAGCCTCGTAAACATGATCAGATTTTCCGCGGACAAAACCTCTGACTTTTGTCTGAAAAGTGTCTGCCTGGATTTTGTCTTGCATACAAATGACAAGGAATTGTCGGCCAAAAAACACGAACGTAGTGACGTACTACGTGGTTTTTCAGCTCTTTAGCGACACCCTTTGGGCTCCTTCTGCTAATTTTGTGTTAGTAGAAGTTTGGTGAGTGTTGATTCATGCTTTTCATTTCGTGCTTTTAATTTCGTAATTTTCAGTTTGTTTCTGAATGGCTGTTCATCAACCAGACATGTTGTGGAATCAGAGGAGATAACATGTTATTTATTATTGGCCTTGGAGTTATTGCTTTGACCCAAGTCCAGGAAACAGGAGGAGGAGGAGGAGGATTTCTTGAACCAATAATTGGTTGCTTTATTAATTGTGACCAATTATGTCATATGGTGATAAGGCAATATTAAAAGTCCAGGTAAAACACAAATCATAAAAGACAGGCGTTTGTCCCTTTAAAATATTGCAGCAGCGCTAAAATACAGTCCTTTTATGTTAAAAAGTTCATTAAAAATCATGGTGACCCAAAATAAAGTCCATAATGGTGCAGTGAGCCCAAATTCGTAAAGATAGAGTGATACACCTTCCACCGGATATTCAATTTTCACCGCGTGCAGTACACACTCCCCTTTGGGGATGCACTCACCAGAAATATGATAAATATAGGCATTTCAATCATAAGCCATAGGACATTGCTATCTCCTCAGCACGGTCAACTCTTCACCTCCTGCAAGCATTAGATAGGATCCACTCCAACCCAGCATACACATATGAAGAGAATAATAGTGCAGATAGCGTAGTACAGTTTGGCAAAAAAACTTTATTTCAATATCCAATACCCCCCTTTAAAATCTGCGTACCCAAAAGCAAATAATAATCAGCTTTGTAATAAAAAATGCACTCTGCCTGACTGTCCCGTCCGTCCGCCGGAAATCGGGCTCCAAAGCGATGTGTAGAGCGGTGTCTGCCTCTACTTCCTGGTCGCTTGGTGGCTGGAGCGCACCCTGGAACGCATGCGTCACTTCCTGCGAGGTCACGACCCTGACGCGTTTCGTCACTTCCGGACGTCGTCTGAGGGTGTGACCTCGCCACCGGAAGTGAAGGTTATAAGTGATCAGCGCCCAATACGGGCGCTGTGTTGTCTGATTGCCAATACATCTGGCCAATGGGAACTCACAGCCAACTATACAATGTAATGCACAGCCGCTGTCTGCATTTAATGTTCGCCATAACGTTTTCCTTCATTTATGTACCATATCTTTAGTTCATTTGCCATAGTGCCTATACACATTTGTTTCATATCCTTATGATAATATATACAATAATCTAATAACTAAAACTTACAAGTCAGTTATCTATACATACATTGATGCCGGCCTTTTAACCCTTACATCGCATGACCATATATGGTTGCTTATGTGGAAATATGTGTGTTTAAGGCTGCGTGTTATAATCATTTCATTGGTGTATGCGTTCTATGTCATATATATATTCTTCAGAGATAATTCCGCTCTGTTTGTATATTTTACAATCCAAACCCATACTATAGTGGGTAGCTTATTTATATCAATGTGGGAACCTTTTAGGATAATTGTGTTAGTCCGCATCCATATTTGCATACATGGCGATGCTAGTGTCAGTAATTCTGCCGGTATGCCAACCTCCCCATACACCAATCATTGTATATTCATATCTCCATATATTTGATGTGTAATTCCACACTACAGTGAACTCCATAGAGACAAATTTAAAAATTCACACAAAATATTTGTCATAAAATATATAAATAAAATAATGGTAAAATACTGAATGCTACATAAATATATATAAATTAAAAATTAAAATTAAATTTAAATTATTAGAAAATTACCCATATATATAAGTTTAAATTTAAATTTAAATTGGATGGGGGGATGGTAAAACTACGCTGATATTATACTAAATAGTCCTTTAAGAAAAACTTCAGCTATATAGGGCATACACGTCCAATCTCTAGTAATGTTTTGTACCAGCTTCAAACAATATATAGAGATATAAACATGTGTATACATACATATATATAATATGTGTAAAACATGAGTAAAATAGATAAAAGATGAAAAATTGAAGTTCACACATATAAAAATCCTACACCGTCTAAACCCATAATAGTCCATTATATATAAAACCCTAAGTCTAAAACTCCACTAATCGGATGTATAAAACCCTGCGCTATGCGTAAAAAATGTTGGGGATATTAGACCAGTCAAATTCATTCTGAGCTGTAACGTATAAAATGGGGTGAAGCAATTCTTCATATGCACCTTTTTTATCGGATTACTATGACCGCTGTGACCTTTTGTGTCAGTGACCTTTGATCAATTTCTTTTCTAAAAAAAGGGGCTCTTGTTAGAAACCCCACTTTTTAAAGAAATTTATTTTTGGAAACAAACTTTTCTACATGTGGATATGGCCTTATGTGTTTTAGAGCATATAAATAAATAAATAAATAAATACATATATATAAATAAATACATATATATAAATAAATACATGAATAGATCAATCTATGCCTTAGAGGGATCAATAAATAAATATATATATATAGATAAAATCGTATATAGATAAAACCATATACATAAATAGATAAAACCATATATATAAATAGAATCAGTGCGTTATGTGTCACTTATAAAACAGTTGATGTCGAGCTCAACGTTCAAGCCTTTAGGTACTAGGACATCTACTGAGTATATCCAGTGAGTTTCACGTTTGGATAGCTCTCGTACTAGGTTAATTCCTCTCCAATGGGGTTGGATCTGTTCAACCCCCCAAAACAGTAGGCCGGATGCATCCATGTCATGCTTCAGCTTGAAGTGCAGAGACACATTGTGGTCTTTGTACCCTATTTTAATGTTATGTATATGCTCTGCAATTCGTACTCTCAGTTTCCTTTTTGTTCGTCCAATGTAAATCAATCCGCACGGGCATTTTAAAGCATAGACCACATGGGTAGAGTTGCAAGTAATGAACTGATCAATTGAAAATTTTTGATTGTTCACTGATGAGTTGAAGCTCTCAAGTGCTCTGCTGGGTGAGGTTATTTCTCGGCAGGCCTTGCACCTTCTACAAGCATAAAATCCATTTCTGTCCCAGAACGTGGGTGGTCTTTTCGGAGGGTCTACGATTTTCCGTACGATTTTATCCCCAAAACTAGTGGCCTTTCTGTAAATAAACTGCGGTACTTGTGGTAATTCGGTGTTGAGCTTTTTGTCTAGCAGGAGTATATGCCAGTGCTGTTTAAATATTTCTTCAATTTCTTTATATTGAGAATGAAAACCAGATATGAAACCCCATTCCTTGCTACTGGTTGATTTTTGGGTCTCTTTTTGTTGAACTACTGGTTCGATATCCTTTTCTTTCAGGCACACCGATCTGGGTATTTTCTTCACCTCTTCTACTACTTTGCCCAGGATGTTAGGGTTATAACCTTTTGTTACAAACCTATCTGTTAAAATGTTGGCCTGTTCCACGAAGTTGGAATCTTCCGAACAGTTTCTCCGTACCCGCATGATCTGACCCTTCGGGATGTTCTTGAGCCATTGTGGATGGTGCCCACTTGTTATTGGCAGATAACTGTTCCTATCCGTTTTTTTGAAAAAAACTTTTGTTTCAAGATTCTCTCCTTTTCTGTATATGGTGACATCCAAATAGTTAATCTCTTCCTTACTTCTTTCTGATGTTAAAACTATATTGCGATCATTTTTGTTTAAAAAACCTAAAAACATGTCCAAAGCACACTCTGTTCCAGCCCAGATAAAAAATAGGTCGTCTATAAAACGTTTATAAAATAATAGTTCTGTTGGTTGTTGGTTAAAAATTATTTTATCCTCCCACTCGGCCATAAATAAATTCGCTATACTGGGTGCAAATTTTGCACCCATAGCTACTCCACGTTGTTGTGAGTAAAACGTTTTATTGAACCAAAAATAATTGTGCCCCAAACAGAAATCTAAACTGTTTCTTAGGAAGATTTTCTGATTGTGGGGTATGTCTTCCCTTTTGCTCAGGGCCCAATTCAGGGCCAGGAGCGCGTCATCGTGCTGAATATTTGAGTATAACGATGACACATCAGCTGTTACTAGCCATATCTGTGGTTTGTTGGTGAGGTCAACGTTCTGTAACAGATTTAGGAAGTTCTTTGTGTCCTTCAGATACGATCTGGTGTTTTGGACACTTTTCTGAAGGAATTTGTCCAAGTATTGTCCCAAACGAGAGGATACCGACTCTATGGAATTCACAATGGGTCTTGCCGGAGGGTTTACAGGATCCTTGTGGATTTTTGGCAAAGTGTATAGTGTCGGCACCCTACTACTCGTTGGTGCCAGATATTTACTTTCTTTAGTTGAAAGAACCCCTGTGGTTCTCCCCATATCTATTAGTGCTTCCAGTTGGTTTCTGTATGGTATAGTGGGGTCTTTATCCAGTTTCTTGTATGTGTTCGTGTCTGATAACATACTTGAGATTTGATTCTCATAGTATTCTTTCGTCAGCAATACGACACCTCCTCCTTTATCTGCTGGCCTTATGATGATGTTCTTGCGCTTTTCTAGCATTTCTATCCCCTCATTTATATGTCTCACGTTTACTTCTTTTTTGGGTCTGATAGATTCTAGATCCTGTAGCACAAGTCCCTTAAATACTTCAATCTGGTGATTGGGGTTGTTTGGGGGGTTGAACAGAGATTTATTTTTTAGGCCACTATTTATGACACCATTAGAATAGGTCACAGCTGGTCTGATACCCGGCGTAGTCCCCAAAAAATGCTTTTTTATGTTTAGTTTCCTGATGTATTTGTGTATGTCGATGTAAACATCAAACTTGTTTATAGGTTTTTTTATGCCGCATTTCAATCCTAAATTTAAAATATTCAATTCTTTATGGGTTAGCTCTATTGGTGTTAGATTGTATATCCCTGTTACTCCGATCCCCTTCTTCTTTTGCTGGGACCTCTGCCCTGCCCTGCAGCCTCTAGTGTTTCTTCCTTTGGATACCCATTCTCTTCCATACCCCCCCTTTGCTGATTTGAGTGTGGGCCCATCCATGGTGCTGGGGCCTGGGTTTCCCTGTAGTGGGGGTACGGTTGTTGATGTGGTTGTTGGTATCCTGGGGGGTGGGGAGGTCCTGGTGGTCTCCCTCTCCGAGATTGAGCACCCCGGCCTCTCCACTGGTTCCCTCTCCCCCTCCCTAAAAAAGGACGAGGTTGGTAGTGTGCGTTGTAACCACCCTGCTGGTGAGGGGGTGGGTATCTGTTATACGGCGGGGCATTCTGGGGTGTTCTATAATATGCTCCCCCTTGTTGATCCGTATTCTGTCTCCCTCTATTTGTGTTTATTCTCCCCCTCCCTCTTTTAACCGGAGTGGAGTAGTATAATGGGGATTGGACATCAGTGTGTTCCCTATTCATATTTGCCCGAGGTGTCCTGGGTATAATAGGGTCTTGAGTGGGGGCTGCATTGGTCTGAGAGGCTGGCATCTCTGACTGGGACGTAGGATATATCTGATCTCTGTTAGTCCCTTGTGTGCCTGGTTGCTGCCAGGAATAAATGGTATTTTGTTTGAAGTCATTTAGGTCCCTCTGGAATTTTTTAATTTTCTTTTTTTGTGTGTCCCTATCTACTTTCTCTAATCTCTTTTGTGTTCTTAAATTAAATTCGATAATCTGCTGACTCTCTTTGATGGGGTCTAACTCTTTTTGTAGATTTTTTATTTTTGTCTCTATGTTGCTCATTTTCTTCTTTTTACGTTGTAAGATGAGATCCTGTAATTTGTGTCCTACCCCATTGAAGAATTCAAGCCATTCCTGGCTAGATTCGGGGTCATCAAGACCATCTTGAGGGGTGACATCCCATCTCAAACTCCTTATAATAATCTTTTCTTTTAAGTAGTGTTCCATGGTACATATGTCCCACCAGGCTCTAACCTGTTTTTCTAAAGCATTGCTTAATGCTGCCATGGCTCCATTATAATTTACTTCGCTTGGGGTGGGTGCATGATTTAGAAAAGTGGGGTTTCTAACAAGAGCCCCTTTTTTTAGAAAAGAAATTGATCAAAGGTCACTGACACAAAAGGTCACAGCGGTCATAGTAATCCGATAAAAAAGGTGCATATGAAGAATTGCTTCACCCCATTTTATACGTTACAGCTCAGAATGAATTTGACTGGTCTAATATCCCCAACATTTTTTACGCATAGCGCAGGGTTTTATACATCCGATTAGTGGAGTTTTAGACTTAGGGTTTTATATATAATGGACTATTATGGGTTTAGACGGTGTAGGATTTTTATATGTGTGAACTTCAATTTTTCATCTTTTATCTATTTTACTCATGTTTTACACATATTATATATATGTATGTATACATATGTTTATATCTCTATATATTGTTTGAAGCTGGTACAAAACATTACTAGAGATTGGACGTGTATGCCCTATATAGCTGAAGTTTTTCTTAAAGGACTATTTAGTATAATATCAGCGTAGTTTTACCATCCCCCCATCCAATTTAAATTTAAATTTAAACTTATATATATGGGTAATTTTCTAATAATTTAAATTTAATTTTAATTTTTAATTTATATATATTTATGTAGCATTCAGTATTTTACCATTATTTTATTTATATATTTTATGACAAATATTTTGTGTGAATTTTAAAATTTGTCTCTATGGAGTTCACTGTAGTGTGGAATTACACATCAAATATATGGAGATATGAATATACAATGATTGGTGTATGGGGAGGTTGGCATACCGGCAGAATTACTGACACTAGCATCGCCATGTATGCAAATATGGATGCGGACTAACACAATTATCCTAAAAGGTTCCCACATTGATATAAATAAGCTACCCACTATAGTATGGGTTTGGATTGTAAAATATACAAACAGAGCGGAATTATCTCTGAAGAATATATATATGACATAGAACGCATACACCAATGAAATGATTATAACACGCAGCCTTAAACACACATATTTCCACATAAGCAACCATATATGGTCATGCGATGTAAGGGTTAAAAGGCCGGCATCAATGTATGTATAGATAACTGACTTGTAAGTTTTAGTTATTAGATTATTGTATATATTATCATAAGGATATGAAACAAATGTGTATAGGCACTATGGCAAATGAACTAAAGATATGGTACATAAATGAAGGAAAACGTTATGGCGAACATTAAATGCAGACAGCGGCTGTGCATTACATTGTATAGTTGGCTGTGAGTTCCCATTGGCCAGATGTATTGGCAATCAGACAACACAGCGCCCGTATTGGGCGCTGATCACTTATAACCTTCACTTCCGGTGGCGAGGTCACACCCTCAGACGACGTCCGGAAGTGACGAAACGCGCCAGGGTCGTGACCTCGCAGGAAGTGACGCATGCGTTCCAGGGTGCGCTCCAGCCACCAAGCGACCAGGAAGTAGAGGCAGACACCGCTCTACACATCGCTTTGGAGCCCGATTTCCGGCGGACGGACGGGACAGTCAGGCAGAGTGCATTTTTTATTACAAAGCTGATTATTATTTGCTTTTGGGTACGCAGATTTTAAAGGGGGGTATTGGATATTGAAATAAAGTTTTTTTGCCAAACTGTACTACGCTATCTGCACTATTATTCTCTTCATATGTGTATGCTGGGTTGGAGTGGATCCTATCTAATGCTTGCAGGAGGTGAAGAGTTGACCGTGCTGAGGAGATAGCAATGTCCTATGGCTTATGATTGAAATGCCCATATTTATCATATTTCTGGTGAGTGCATCCCCAAAGGGGAGTGTGTACTGCACGCGGTGAAAATTGAATATCCGGTGGAAGGTGTATCACTCTATCTTTACGAATTTGGGCTCACTGCACCATTATGGACTTTATTTTGGGTCACCATGATTTTTAATGAACTTTTTAACATAAAAGGACTGTATTTTAGCGCTGCTGCAATATTTTAAAGGGACAAACGCCTGTCTTTTATGATTTGTGTTTTACCTGGACTTTTAATATTGCCTTATCACCAATTTTACTGTATTTTATAGTGGCTGCTTTATTGATATTTAATAGCGATATTAGGTATTGATACGTGTGTTAATGAATTATACCTAAGTACGCTTAATCCAGGAGCGCGGAGTGATAGTCCCATAGGGCGGCAGATTTTGAGGCACTATCCTTTTCGATTGAATTATGTCATATGCCTTTGCTGCTGGAGCTCCAGGAGAATAATCCGGATGATTTTCAGAATTATCTTTGGATGATGGACCCCTGCTTTCACCAACTTTTGGCATTGGTGACCCCCTATATTAAGAAGCAGGACACATGCATGATTTGATTTGTTATATTTTATATATTTTTGGATGCATAGAATGCACTTTTTGGTTAAGTTCTATTGGCAGATAGCATGTCTAATTGTATTTGTTTTCTTTTTTTAATGCACAATAAAAAAAATGTGGATAATAATACTTGGCTATGTGTTTTACTTCAAATGACAGTTTAGGAGTAGGCAGTTACATTTAAAAAAATACAATGTAAAATTGGCAAGGGACACCAACATAGTTGTATCTTTGATCTTAAAAACTACGGGATAATGGTTTTGTGGTAACTTGCACCAAAAAAAATAACAAGCATAATAATATTATTCTTGATATCACTAGAAAAAAACAGCTTTTGGAAATTCGTTTGCAATAACTCCATCAGTATCACCAGCAAAGCAGCTTCATTATTATCCCATTAAAGAAGAAGAGAATTGTGCGCTTCATTTCGAGATTTCATGATTTGCCACGTCACTAATGTTAATTCTCCATATCGAACGCTAGTTTACAAGACCGACCGCTTCTGGCTTGTCCTTGCTTCCGAGCATGCATGTTTGTACTTTGGACTTTTGTCCAACGGACTTGTGTATACACGCTCGGAAAATCCGACAACAGACATTTGTCCGCGGAAAATTTTAAAGCCTGCCATCCAACATTTGTCCGCAGAAAATCTGACAACAATTGTCCGATGGAGCGTACAAACGGTCAGATTTTCCAACAGCCTGTCATCACACATTTCCCGTCAGAAAATCCGATCGTGTATGCGGCTTAAGTCTAACTTATAAACACTGGGGGAGATTTACTAAAATGGGAGCACTCAGAATCTGGTGCAGCTGTGCATGGTAGCTAATCGGCTTCCAACTTCAGCTTGCTCAATTAAGCTTTGACGATAAAACCTGGAAGCTGATTGGTTTCTATGAAGAGCTGCACCAGATATTGCACTCTCCAGTTTTAGTAAATCTACCCTGCTCTGACATGTTTGGTTGTCGTAAAATTTGAGAACCAGCGCTCAAATTTTTGTTGTCAGAAATTCTGACAGCAAATGTTCGATGGAGCAGACACACGGTCGGAGTTTCCGACAACAAGCTCCCATCGAACATTTGTTGTCGGAAATTCCAAGCATGTGCACGCGGCATAAGAGTTGTATAACCAAAGTTGAATATTCCATCAGTCTGTGAAAAACTTGAGTAAGGATGGAATTGAGTTCCTCCAGAGAAGGTACAGAGATAAGGCTACCATCCAAGTAAATTGTTACACCACACATTTAAAAACAGTGCCCATTAGTTTTTGGAAACACTGAACACATTCCAAAAGAGATGTGTTTAAAGTGAAAGAATCCCAGATGCTTTATGAAAACTGTTAGGTTCCTGGCCTGCAAGGCAAGTAGAATTTGTAAATAGTAATAGTGAATTTGTTGAACTCCATTGCACTGCAATGGGAAATTAAATCCTTTATAGTAGTGGGTAACAGTCAGGTATTATTGTTTTGTTTACCAGATGAAGGTCAACACAATCTCAAATTTCTTTATTTCTCCAATGAGGATTGGGATTATACCCTGTTCAAATTACCTAACAACTAGCTTCCTGACACTACTACTCAACAATACAATACACAGGTACTCAACAAGACAATACACAGGTACTTGCAGACCCACAGGCACTTGCAGACCACTTGCACTCGCAGCCTATGTGCACTCGTAGACCACTTGCACTCGCAGACCACTTGCACTCACAATACACAGGTACACACCATACACAAGTATACACAATACACAGGTACTAACAATCCACACACTACTCAGACAACACTCAGGTACTTACACTACACAGGTTCTTTGAACCCTGTTATAACCTTCTGTTTTCAACTTTGATTTTTAACTCACCACTTAGTCCAGTTCCACTTGGTCTAAGTTCCAGCAGGCTCAAAATGAGTTCTACAGAAAGTTATATAGGCTTCAAGCACCTGTGACCAATTAACCACTCCCCTTAATTAGTATTCTGAAGGAAGGGAAAAAAAGGGCTGTTTAAAAATTGACAGAGAGGGTGTTAAAGAAGCTGCAAGGAAAATCCCCCCAAAAAACTACAAATGCAACACAGCAATCACCAGCAGTCAAAAGCAAAACTTGTTCACACTCTCCACTCAAGGTTTTCACGGTTCAGCTTCTAACCAGCAAGTCTGGCAGCCAAAATACTTGCTGGTACTACGGTTAGTCAAAATACTAACACAATAATTATATATTTATAGAGCTTAGCTAGGTACACACAACACACCCAAAAAGGGGTGAGCTAACAGAGTTCACATTACAGTGCTGATGTGTACAAACCATTATGGGAATATGAAAGCAAACCTAAACACAGTGACATTCACAACCGACCTAAGCAACCCAGAGTGGATTCTACAACTTACAAAAGATCAAGCGTGATAAGTAGAATTGGGAGTGCGGTTCATCCTGCGCATGTGTTTGGACCAAAAATTGACTGTTCGTCCATGCGACGAACACCCGAATTATGAGGGCGTTCTACCCTTTGTTCAGCCAGCTGAATGGGGATGAGCCAAACACCCCCTGGTTCAGTTGGCAGCAGAACATGCGAACAGGCAAAAAATGTGTGCAAACACAAGAAAACCTATAAAGTCTATGGGACGCGAACGTGAAAAATCAAAAGCGCTCGGGGGGCGGAGCTTGCCGCGGAAGGAGATGGACGCTCTGTGAGAGAGCTCCGCAGCACACAGGGACAAACCGGCACAGACCAGGCTGCAATCACAGCAATCGCTGCGGAATTCACCCACCGGAGCTGGGATAGGAACCGAGGCTCCGATCGGTAATGTCCAGGAGGAACAAAAATATGAAAAAGCCGCAAAAGATGACCGAATACTTCCCGCTGGGTCCCAGGCAAGATGGCGGCGGCGGGCCGGCAACACGAGGAAGATTCAGCACACCGATGCCGACATCATCTAAAGGTAATCCAAACAAAAGGATGGCCCCACCACACTGCCCGCAATCGCCCATACATACCCCAACCTCGGGAAGCCCAGAAAAAGCCAGATTAAGGCTGGATGCCACGGATCACGTCCTGTCCCACTCCCAGGGCCTAGACTCAGGGGAGGACACGAGGGAACTCCCGGACTCTATTGACACGTTCCCCACATCTAACCAGCCTGTGCTGGATACCACTCTGAGAGACATGTTAGTCTCCCTAAGGAGCTCTCTGCATACCGATATGCTTTCCTGTGTCCACAACCTGGGGATAGAATTGAAAGAAATTGCTGCTAGAACCGATCACATTGAGCATAAAATGGGGGAATTTGCGACCACCATCAACGATCTGGTGGACGCACACGATGACCACACAGATGAGATGGACGCCATGAAAGCTAAAATGGCGGACATCGAGGACCGCTCAAGAAGAAATAATTTTAAAATTAGAGGGGTTCCCGAATCGGTCGCACAACCCGATCTGAAAATGTATGTCACCCAGTTATTCCAAGCCATGATCCCGGAACTAACTGAGCTTGATATCACAGTGGATAGAATCCACAGGCTACCCAAACCGTCTCACCTGCCGGACAATATACCCAGGGACGTAATCCTGAGACTCCATTTTTTTCACATAAAGGAGCGCCTGATGGCCGCATCTAGGAACAAAGAGAACCTTTCCCCGCAATACAGAGACCTGCAATTCTTTGCGGATCTATCCCAATTCACCCTGCAAAAAAGAAGGAACCTCAACACAATCTCTAAAGCTCTGAGAAACCATAAAATTGCATATAAGTGGGGTTTCCCGACAAAACTAATCATCACTAAAGATGGGAAGGATCACGCCGTAGACACCCTTGCGAAGGGAATGCAGCTCCTCCACAAATGGCAAATTATCCCAGATGTAGCCGAGACCAGCAAACACCGCAGTCCTCATCGCACTGACGATGACTGGAACCTGGTTGCTCCCAGACATGCACATAAGGAAACCTAATTCACTTGCAGCCACCACATATTTTTACCTACCGTTCCCTGTTTAGGAGAAATATTTGCTGCTAAGCTGAACTTTTTTTTTACTTGTTTTTTTTTGTTTTCTGCAACTGCACTTTTTTTTCATATACCCCCCAAGAACATCTTGAGTGACTATCAGTCACACCCGGGTCATGACGACCCTCCTCCTCCCTCACAGGAGACTCTCGTTCTTTGCCCAATGTTTATTTCTTTGTTTCACCTGACTACTGTTTATGCCCGCAGTACTATCCTTCAGCAAACAGACGCAAGTCTACATCTAATATGGATCTCTAACCCCACGGGCCACTTTCTCGCAGAATCCAGGATCAGCCGTGAACACTCCAAGACCAAATGTAAGTGTTTTCAACACATGCTACACTACACACACTGGTTCGACATTACAAATGGTCGTTAACTTTCTGACAATCAACGCTAGGGGACTCAACCACCCCGCCAAGCGCAGATCTATGTGGAGGGAGGCTACTAGACACAATGGAGATATCCTTTGCGTCCAGGAGACTCATTTCAAAAAAGACGCACAACCTGGGTGCTCCCACCCCAAATTTCCGCATGTTTTCTATGCTAGCTCCGGAGAAAAGAAAAGAGGAGTATTGACGGCAATCAGAGACTCAGTAGCCTTCAAACTTCATAGAGAATTCCAAGACCCGCAAGGCAGATTCCACATCCTAGTGTGTGACATTAACTCAGCTACATACACAATTGTGAACGTCTATGCACCAAATCGCAACCAGATCGGCTTTTTTCATAAGCTCATGAAGAAGGTCTCTCATGTAAAAAAAGGCCACTTGTTACTATGTGGGGACTTTAATCTCCCTCCAGACCCTAAGGTGGACTCCAGCTCTTCCTCCAATAGAAAACTACCGTCTCTCCTACCCATCCTACAATCCTACGAACTGTACGATGCATGGCGATGCATCAATGCTAGCGAAAAAGACTACACCTTTTTTTCCTCCAGCCATCAAATCTACACTAGACTAGATCTTTTCATTTTAGATAAATGGTTACTACCGAAGGTTAAAACATCTGTTATTAATGATATAACCTGGTCTGATCATGCCTCGGTGTCACTGCGGGTGGACGACTCATCCAACAACAACCCGACTTACATTTGGAGATCCAACCCGCAGCTGATCCAGGAAGATCGGTCCAGGCTAGCAACTGAATTATATAATTTTTTTGAATGTAATGAGGGCTCTGTAGCGGACCCCTTTGTGACGTGGAATACGCACAAGGCGTTCATGCGGGGCCTTCTCATCCAACTGGGAGCTAGGAAAAAGAGAATGAGGGGGCAGCGCATACTAAATATAACAACCCAAATCCACACTCTAGAAACCCAAAATAAAGCACAACCCTCCACTGCACTAACTGAAAAATTGGCGGAATTGCGTCAAGAACTCCGTCTCATACTGCTGGAGGATTTTGAAAAGTCTTCCAGGAGGTTGAAGATGACATACTATGCCAACGGCAATAAAGCAGGGAAACTCCTAGCATCCCGCCTCAGAGGGATTAGATATAAATCGAAAATAGCACATATCCTACACCCCCATACACAGTCCAAACTATACCATCCCCAGGCCATAGCAGATGCATTCAGTGCATACTACGGCTCTTTATATAACTTAAAAGACGACACTAACACAATACAACCCCTGCCTCACAAAATAGCAGAATTTTTGGACAAAGTAAACATCCCCCACCTCTCTGAAGAGCAAATTACGGTGCTTAATTCACCATTTACAATTCAGGAGGTCTCCCAAGCAATCAAAACCCTTCCCAATAACAAATCACCTGGACCTGATGGTTTCACAGGAGAATACTTTAAGACATTTATAGACACTTTAGCTCCTAAGATGGTCGGTATATTTAATTGTACTGCTGCCTCCTCACACTTTCCATCTGAAATGCTGAAAGCTATGATCGTTGCACTACCGAAGCCAGGGAAAGTACCGGATACCCCACAAAATTTCCGCCCAATTTCGTTACTCAACAACGATCTAAAGATCTACGCCAAGCTAATAGCCACCAGATTGGTAGACCTACTGCCCTCACTAATCCACCCTGATCAATCAGGATTCACTAAGGGCCGTCAGACGGCAGATGCCACTAGACGTTTGATAAATGTAATCCACCTCACAAACAAAACCAAAACGCCTTCTCTGCTCCTAGCGCTGGATGCAGAGAAGGCGTTTGACCGCATACATTGGGACTACCTTAAGCAGGTCCTCTGTAAATTTGGCTTCACAGGACATATTCTACAGGCCATTATGGCCTTATATACAAACCCATCAGCCCAAGTCTATGTGTCAGGAATGTTATCTACTCCATTCGACATCACTAACGGCACTCGCCAGGGGTGCCCCCTGTCACCTCTTATATTTAACTTGCTAATGGAACCCATGGCGGCATACATTCGCCAGCACCCTGAAATTTCTGGGGTGTCGGTGGATGGTAAAATGCATACCATCAGCCTCTTTGCGGATGATATCATCCTAATGCTCACTAAACCTTCTACTTCCTTGGCTTCGGTACATCAATCCCTCCAGATGTTTAACGAACTGTCATACTATAAAGTCAATGAGTCAAAGTCTTATCTAATGGGTCTAGGATTATCACAGACAACAAGGCAATACATCTCAAGTAACTTCCCTTATACATGGAAAGACAAAGGTTTGGCCTACTTGGGAATCACCCTTACCCCTCAGGTCTCAGACTTGGTCAAAATGAATTACACCCCCTTTTTGTCTGCATTAACCAACAAACTATCATCCCTTCAGAAATTTGAACTCTCTTGGACAGGGAGATTAGCGGCATTTAAAATGCAAATTCTACCACAGTTCCTCTATCTATTCAGAACATTGCCAATCCCGGTCCCCAAATTCTTTTTCCAGCAAGCACAAAGGGAACTAAATAGCTATTTATGGGCAGGGAAAAAGGCACGTTGTGCTTTTCACAAACTTATCAAACTAAAATCAGCAGGAGGAATAGGCTATACCTCAATAAAGGACTACTACACGGCCACAGTTCTGACCCAAGTCAAAGCGTGGTTCCCTGACATTAGCAAAAACCTATGGGTAGACCTAGAACACCACCAAATTAAAGGGAAGAACCTTTACAACTACTTAATAACAAGCCCCTTCCACCATAAAAATGCTCGACCCACCAATCTATCCCCTACCATCCAGGCATCTACTGACGCCTGGCGGGAACTTATTGAAACAGCCACAACAGAGGGACCCACCATCCCACTCAAACTTCCTATAACGGCCATGTCCCTTGTGATTCCAAATATCTCTCTGCAACATTGGAAAACCAATACTGCACAAGAGATTCAACTCAATGACCTGTTTGTAGGCCCCGCACTTAAAACATTTAGATCACTGCAGATTGAATTCTCCATTCCAGCATCAGACGAGTACCAATACACCCAACTAGCGCACTTCTTCAGAACTAAAAAGGAAAGGATTGTAGCCAATCTCCCCTGGCGGGTGGCGGGGTTCTTCACCAATAGCAACACAAAAGTAAAAGGGACATCAGTGATATATACACACCTACAAGACAAACAGACATTCTCCAAACAAGCCCACATACTGTCCTGGGAGAAAGACTTAGAGAAAAGCTATACTATACCACAATGGGAATCAGCCTTAAAAACAACATATGCCTCTACAAGGAGCGCCAACCTCTGGGAGCTATCTCATAAACTACTTCTCAGATGGTATCTTACCCCGTACCGCATAGCCAAATTCGCCCCGAATGCATCCTCAAAGTGTTGGAGGAACTGCGGTTCAACGGGAACCCTAATACACATAATGTGGTCGTGCACACAAATAAAAAGATACTGGTCTCTAATATTCCAAACTATATCAAATCTCACAAACACTACTGTAGCGGGATCCCCAGGATTGGCGCTCCTATCATTGGGCATAGACGAATTCCCTAACCCAGTTAGGAAACTAATATCTAACATCCTTATAGCAGCCAGGCTTACTATAGTGAGACACTGGAGGGACACAAACCCGCCTACCGTGGCGGAAACTTTAAGAACAACTAATACACATTGTATATACGAAACCCTATTTGCTCACAGCATAGGAAATTTCCCTTCTATCCACCCCATTTGGGATCCCTGGAACAAATGGTATCCTCAAAACACTGGTCTGAAATTTTTCAAAGCAAGAAAGTAAGTGGTCATCCTAGATCCCATTATCCTGCCAAAATTAGGGCTAGTCACGGTGAAACATGTTCACGTTCTCTATCCTTCTACTCTGTATACTGATTTTCCACCCCTCTCCTATCTCTCCTAATTTCCTACTAAAATTTTCTAAGAAGATGTTCTCAAAACCACGAAGACAGGAAATACAATTTAAAAAATTATCTAGAACTTATATGTTTTTGTAAACACCGGGGGGGGGGGGGGTGGGGGCCTCGCCCCTTCTGGCACAGCTTGTGCCCAGATGGGGTGCCTGGGGGGGGGGGCCCTCTCCTCTGGCTCCCTGACCTTGGCATGTTTGACTACTTTTATATTTAGGTATGCACAAATGTGATACAAGACTCGTACATGTCTGACAAACGATATGACACCTAATGTATCTACTAACATGCTAAATTTTTTTAATATGATGTTGAATAAGTTTGATGACAGACTCTTACTTTGTTAATGTTACTATTGTTGTTATGCACAAAATTTTTTCAATAAAAACGATTGAAATTAAAATCAAAAGCGCTCATTTTAAAGGCTTATATGCAAGTTATTGCCATAAAAAGTGTTTGGGAATCT
The DNA here is from genome assembly GCA_028564925.1 of Lithobates sylvaticus. Taxonomy (NCBI): domain Eukaryota; kingdom Metazoa; phylum Chordata; class Amphibia; order Anura; family Ranidae; genus Lithobates; species Lithobates sylvaticus. The sequence continues at coordinate 281,594,427 of CM053026.1, forward strand.
CGGTCCTGCCCCAGGGAACATGTATTAATGCAAAAAAAAATAAAAAAACTGATGTTTTCTCGGGAGTAGTGATTTTAATAATGCTTAGTGAAACAATAAAAATGAAATATTCCTTTAAATATTGTGCCTGGGGGGTCTGCCTGTAAAGTAGCACATCTTTCCCATGTTAATAACAGTATCACAGCAAAATTACATTTCTAAAGGAAAAAATGTAATTTAAAACTGCTCGCGGCTGTAATGTATTGTCATAACCTGGCAATATAGATACAAATCATTGAAAAAAAACATCCCTCCCCCAGTCCATTACCAGGCCCTTTGGGTCTGGTATGAATATTAAGTTGAACCCTGCACCAAAATTTTAAGAAAATGGCATGGGGGCCCCAGGCACTATATACTCTGAGCAGCAGTATATATACCATACAGCCTGCCCTATATACTCTGCAGAAAAATTGTTCTTTAGGTGTTATTGGTGCCAGAACACTGTAACCCCTGACATTTTCTCTGGTTGGGCGCATGAACAGGCCCTGCTGTGAAATATTATATCAAAAATTTTAATTACATGGCCCTGTTAAACAGGGGCGTAAAAATTGGGCCTTTGGTTTTGGTGGTGCCAGGACACTGTAACCCCTCACAGTTACTCTTGTTGGACACAGGAACAGACCCTGCTGTGAAATATTATATCAAAAATATTATATATAAAAAATATAGCAATTTGGCCAAGCTAGCATTTAGACGCTGAGTATGTGGATGGTTGGGACCGAATTTCTTTTTTTACGGTTCAGAAACTGGGGTAGGCAAATTTGCCTGCTAAAATCAATTGGTGGTGTACTGCTAGCAAATTGGCTGCAAGTACTTGGGACACCTATTGCTATACCTTCATTCCTCTCAGTGCAGGTTTTTGAGAGGACTGGAGGTATATTAGGGTTGGAGATCCCAGATGAGGAGCAAGAAGTCCACCTTTTTCTATGATGTGGGTCTTTCAAGTGCTGTTGCCAACAGACTGCATGGCAGGTTGTCATATGTCTGGTCAAGCATGTGGTGCCCAAGCGACTGATGTTCTGGCCATGCTTGATCCGCTTCAGACATAGGCTGCAAACAGCAACGGTGTGATTTGCTGCACACGTGTCGAAAAAGGCCCAAGCCAAGGAACTTTTAAAAAAGTATTTTTGAGCGTCCGCCTCTCCTTGGTGGCCTTCTGGACATGATGTATGTTTTGTTTGCAACACCACACTACACTTTATTATATACTGTGTACACCTTCTGAAGTGTATTAGAAACTATACACAATCGAATGTACTGTAGATATAGGCTACACTGAATGCAGAAGAAATAAGTACTCAGCGCGGTCATTAAAAAAATAAAACCAATAAAAAATAATAATAAATATGCCAGCTGACACTCAAGGTAAATTCAAACAACACCTCATAGGAACAAATAAAAATGCAGTAGTGCAGCGCAAGAAATAAATTAAATAAAATAAAGAAAAATGCATAAAGTAAAATGCATGAAAAATGTTCATCGGACTGTCCCAGAAATGATCATATACAAAGTCCCAGAATAAAGTGCCAGTGCAGAAAACTATTGCAACTTCAAGTGGGGTGATGGTAATAATCCAATGACAGATCTCAGTGATGGTGATCCCTTCACCTAAAAGTAAGGGTGGCCTCTCACCTCCCTGCTTCAACCTACAATAGGTCACAAAGCATTATGCTGTGGGTTAAAACTCTGCTCTCAACACCGTCAGGAATTCGTCTCCAACTGGGGGGAACCTCACCAATTTCCAGCAGTAACCAGCATATATATGTAAGATTAAAAGAGGACAATCTAGTGCTCTCTGCTTGTAAAGAAATTTTTAATATGCACAAAAAGACCCTGCTCCACGCTGAGGAAGTCCCGCCTGGACGTAACGCGTACGAGGGTCAGGGAGCACGAGTGACGTCACCCACGGCCATTTTGGATTTTTCATTTGTAAACACACACAGCGCCAGCACTCGGGACTGAGTGCAATACAATGTGAGTGTAATTTTAATTGATTTTTGTGCATATTAAAAATTTCTTTACAAGCAGAGAGCACTAGATTGTCCTCTTTTAATTTTACATATATATGCTGGTTACTTTGTATATAATCATTTCTGGGACAGTCCGATGAACATTTTTCATGCATTTTACTTTATGCATTTTTCTTTATTTTATTTAATTTATTTCTTGCGCTGCACTACTGCATTTTTATTTACACTGAATGCAGAGTAAATATATATATATATATATATATATATATATATATATATATATATATATATATATATATATTTACTAGACTGTATATATATATATATATATATATATATATATATATTAATACACCGCCTGAAGTGTATTAGAAACAGTACACCACCAAATGCACTGTAGATAGGCTACACTGGATGCAGAATATCTATCTATATATATATATATATATATATATATATGTATTCTTGTATTCTACCTACTACTCCAGACTATCTGACATAAACCTTTTATGTTTACAGTCAATACCTACCATGAACACAATGAGACCAATGGGGATACACATTTTCCATCCATGCAATGCTTTCCCTCCAATCTGCCCTGTGTGGGGTTCCTTCTGGCTTCTGACACCTGCTTGAAAGGTGCATATCATTGAAATTTTTAACAGAAAGGCCAATTCTTGCTTTCATCAACTGTTATAGTGTAAAGGCACCTCGTACACCCAAAGACCAATTTTCCACACCTGTTTGACAGGCCAATTCTTGCTTTCATCAAGAGTATCTCTATAGGGTTACAGTGTAAAGGAACCTCGTACACCCAAAGACCAATTTCCCACACCTGTTACTTCTTTCCAAAGTCTGCGAAAGAGACACCAGGATGTATCCAAAATATCTCTAATCTTGTTCCCAGTGCACTACATTGTGACCTCATCGTCAGTGTTAATTTTGTCGACTAAAACATTTTCGTTGACTAAATTAATACTATTTTAGTCAACTAAAATACGACTAAAACTAAAACAATTAAGATGGCTAAAATATGACTAAAACTAAAAAGGCATTTTAGTTAAGAGTATGACTAAAACTAAATTGAAATTTGACGTCAAAATTACCACTGGTCTGTAGTGCATGTTCAAACCTAAGACCGTAAATAATAACATATTAGATCTTTCACTCCAGCAGTATATAATGAGTTTGAAAATTGTAGAGAAATGCTTAATTAATGCATTACAATTTAACTACACCCATTAGATTTTAGTCTACTAAAATGTATTGGAGATTTAGTCGACTAAATACAACTAAAACTAAAACAATTGCAGAAGACTAAAATGGGACTAAAAATAAAATGCCATTTTAGTAAAAAGACAATAACTAAAACTAAATAGAATTTTGCTGCCAAAATTAACATTGCTCATCATACAGACTGTCTCCCCAAGCCGGTGTTTACAAAATAAAGAAAGCTTACAGGGAAAATGTCAATTTTCGTTGGCTTTATAAATGCAGTTATTGCTGAAGCAGATTCTATATACAGTACAGTTGTGCCATTTTACAGATAGACTAAGTGGACCCCCCAGGCACTATATTGAGAGGAATTCTTAATTTTTATTGTTATTTCTCATTTTTATGCTTTCACTTTAAGCAGTAAATCACAGTTAATCACCGTTCATTTAAAAATAAAAAATTTTACCAATTTTTTTTTCATTGATTCATGTCCCCCAGGGCAGTACACGGCCCCCATAACAATTGTATGCCCAATTACTTGCATATAAGCCTTAAAAATGGGTACTTTTGATTTTTACAGTTCGGGTCCCATAGACTTTAATGGGGTTTCGTTATTCGGTTCCGAATGTTTGCGATGTTCTAAATTTCTGGTGCGAACCGAACAAGGTGTTGTTCGGCCTAACCCTAACTCACACTATACTGACACACTATATTCACACTATATTATACTGACACACTATATTCACACTATACTAAAACACTATACTCACACTGACACTACACTAACCCTCTACACTCAAGTCACAATAAGTGAACACACTAACTTGCTAGTAGCAAACTGAGCTCTGCTCTATCCATCTCCACTCCAACAACATACTGCAAAAGCTTCCTGTGGGAAGGAACCTTTTATAGTGTGAGGTGGGACTATGAGCCGTAATTGAACAAAGTCATTATCACTTTGTCCGATCAGAGTTCTGACAGTGCTCTGTGCCCTAATTGGCTTCACCCATGCAGAGGACAGTGCATTGTGGGGTGAACATCCCATCTAGCGCCCTGCAAATCCGGGCAAAACAGGTGATGTTCGTGACAAACTTTTGCTCAGCCCAAACCGTTTGCCCAACTCTATTGACAATATATCCAATAGCATTTTGGAATACAGACCTTGGACTGCTCACTGTGAGGACTTAAAGTTGTTGGAGAAAAGTGAGAGGAAATATAATACACACTTGAAAAAAGCCCATCCAAAAGATGTTTCTCAGTTTGGGGTGGATACTGGGAGGTCTGTTCCCCTTCTTCTTACTGTCTATATATTTCCGTAAGATTAATCTATTGACAATGGTTTGACTGTTATGTGGCATACAGTATCAAGTGTGGCATTTAGCATAGCAAGTTATTAAATTCTGAGGGGATACTCTTACATACAGTGGACATTCATCAGCATTGAAGAACTGTGGTCTTATCCTTCACCTCCTTCTGTGTGACCATGGGGTCAATTCACTATAAACGTTAACAGCATGTGATAATGCAGTCACATGACTCAATTGCATAAATTATCGCACGTGATAAATTACAGTGGATATAAAAAGTCTACACACCCCTGTTAAAATGTCATGTTTTTGTGATGTAAAAAAATTTGACAAAGATAAATAATTTCAGAATTTGGGGGGATGGAATTTGGGAGGACCCCCACGCATTTTTTTTTAAAATTTTGGGTTGGGGTTCCCCTGCGGGGAAATCCCATGCAGTTTTTATCAATAAACTTTCATTTATCACTTTTGTGTATTGCCGGACCGACAATTCATTATAGCCACTAGCGCTAGTACTTTTAAAAAGGAAAATTTATTATCAAATACTTACCGTAATTTTCCTTTCCTGATGGACTCCATGGCAGCCTACGTGTGGGTTAACCCCGCCTCCTCTCCAATGCTATAGGACCCCATTACCATAAAAGAAAACTCACCACTCCATACTGTGTTCCGTAACTAGCCTACTCATATGACTCATGGGTGGGAACTCCGTCTGCCATGGAGTCCATCAGGAAAGGAAAATTACGGTAAGTATTTGATAATAAATTTTCCTTTTTCCTGACAGACTCCATGGCAGCCTACGTGTGGGAAATAACTAGCCGACCACACGGGTGGGTATGCTTTAAACAGAAAATATTTAATCTGGTCTATCAGCCGATAGAATTTTCAAACCAAAATTAACAGAGGATAAAGAAGCAGGTTCAACGCAATAGTGTGACATAAAAGTATTAATAGAAGCCCAAGAGGCTGCCTTGCAGATTGTCTCAGGAGCCACGTGCCGAGCCGCTGCCCATGAAGTAGCCATTCCTCTAGTCGAATGCGCTGTCACCGCCTCAGGAGGAGCCAAGCCCTTAGCCCTATAAGCCTGCTGTATCGTTCTCACAATCCAAGCTGCAAGAGTCCTGGTTGAAGCCTTGTTCCCCTTGTTGCTGCCGGAGTGCAGTATGAAAAGATGATCTGACCGCCTAAAGGCGGAGGTAATGCGAAGGTATTCTCTCAGTGCTTCCCCGACATCCAAAGGATGAATGTCATCAGATCCTGGTGATCTAAAGGTAGGTAGAACAATTTCCTGATTCTGATGGAATACCGAGGTTACCTTAGGATTGGATCCCAACATAGGAATGAGGACCACCCGGTCCGGAAAGAGTCAAAAAGGGTTCTTCAAAGCCCAGTGACCCGATTTCTGATACCCTCTTGGCCGAAGTGACTGCCACCAGAAAGGCAACTTTTTCCGAAAAGTCTTTAATGGAAAGCGGGGATGGCCCCGTCATACTCAGCCCAGAAATATAATCCAGGACAAGGGGAAGATCCCACTTAGGGAATCTCGATTTCCTTTGGGGCTTGAGTCTTGAGGCCCCCCTGAAAAATTGACGAACTAACGGATGGATTGCCCAGGAGGTACCGGAGAAGGCTGACAAAGCTGAAACTTGCACCCTAAGAGAGCCTACGGATAAGGGAAGGTCAAGGCCAGTCTGCAGGAAACCGAGGATATCTTGGACTCCTGGGTGTTCAAAGGACCTCTCTGTAGATAAACAAAAACTCACGAATCTGGACCAGATCCTGCTATATACTTTGTTCGTACTCGATCTCCTGGAACTCAATAAGGTAGAAATCACACTAGAAGCGCATCCGATGGATTCTAGCCTCTTCCTTTCAAGAACCAGACCATCAGTTTCAGTATTGCTGGACATGGGTGCAGTACCGCCCCCTGAGACAGAAGGTCCGTCCTGAGCGGGAGAGATACCGGCTCCCGTATACTCAGTTGAACTAGTAGAGGGAACCAAGGCCTGTTGGGCCAGTAAGGAGCGATCATCACTACCTCCACCGTCTCCATCTGGAGCCTCTGAAGAAATCTGAGAATCAGGGGAAGTGGCGGGAAGGCATAGGCCCTCCTGAATCTCCATTGGTCTGTCAATGCGTCTGTCCCCAGAGCCTGGCTGCAGCGGTTCCGCGTGTAGAACCTCTCTATTTTGAAGTTGCACGGGGAGGCAAAAAGGTCTACCTCTGGATCGACACCCAGCGACAGGATCCACTTGAAGGACTGGATGTGGAGCACTCGTTGTTGTCCAACTGGGTGCGTGATAGAAAGTCCGCTTGCGTGTTCTGCACCCCTGGGAGAAAAACCGCAGAAATATTCACCAAGTTCTTCTGTGCCCATGACAGAATGGGTTCCACTTCCCGGAGAAGGGTAGAGCTCCTGGTGCCCCCTTGTCTCTTCACATAGGAGACCGCTGTGGTGTTGTCCATTCGCAACAGTACCGACTTCCCCCTCAAGATCTGGGAGAAGTGCTGGAGAGCGCACCAGGCTGCCCGGAGTTCCAGAATGTTCGATCCTAGGACAGGAAGACTTATGTCCCACTTGCCCTGTGCAAGATCCGACCCGCAAAGGGCCCCCCAGCCGGTCCCGCTGGCATCGGTTGTGACCGTTACCCAAGAGATGGGAGCTATCGAGTGACAGTTCAGGAGATTCTTGTGTTGGAGCCACCAGAAGAGACTGTTCCTCATTGTTGATGTTATTCGTATCTTTTGGCTTTTGCTTCCCGACTTCCACTGTTTCAGAAAACCCGACTGGAACGGGCGTAGTCTCCACAAGGCCCACTTGACCATAGGTGTCGTGGAGACCATTGTCCCTATGATTTTGAGACACTGCGAGGCTCTCAGGTATCGTGTATGAAGGGCTTGAGAAACCCTTTCCCGGATGACCGGGATCTTTTCCACCGGTAACGAGATTGTACTTCGCACGGTGTCGAACTGGGCACCCAGATAAATCAGCCGTTGTGTTGGCACTAGCTGGCTTTTTTCCATGTTTAGGAGCCAACCGAAGCTGGTCAATGTGGACATCACCTGCTCGCGATGAACTAACAGCTGCTCCTTGTTTTGTGACAGGACCAGCAGATCGTCTAGATAATGGTACAGTCTTACTCCTTTCAGCCTGATCAGGGCCACCACTGCCAAGAGCACCTTTGAAAAGACTCGAGGGGAGGTCGTCAACCCGAAGGGGAGGCAGATAAACTGTAGATGGTCTTGATCGACATGAAATCTTAGAAACCTTTGGCAGCTTTCCTCTCTTGGAACATGAAAATAAGCGTCCTTTAAGTCGATCGAGACCATCCAATCCCCTGGTTGGATGGCTTGTTGTATAGTTAGAAGAGTCTCCATTTTGAATTTCCCGTATTGTATATACCGATTTAAGTATGTCAGATCTATCACTGGGCGCCATGATCCACTTTTCTTCTGTACTAAGAAGAGGGGAGAGTAGACCCCTTGAAAACGCTCCTCTTCTGGCACCCGGACCACTGCCCCCTGAGCTTTTAACAGCTCCACGTACGAGAATAGAACTTGTCTCTGGTCTTCTGACCGAGGAAGTTGGGTAGACACGAACCTGGGAGGAGGAACGCTGGAGAAGGTCCACCTGTGCCCTGACGAGACCGTCTTGATGACCCAATAATCCGAGATCGAGGCCACCCAGACGTGCCGGAAGAGGGATAGACGGGCCCCCACCCGACCCGCCTGGGCGGGCACGATCTCAGAAGGACTTGGGTGGCTCACGTCCACCAGACGACTGGTTCTTGATGGACTTGCGAAAGGAACTCTGTCCTCTGTTCCAATTTCTTCTGAAATCCCTTCCTGGTTTGTAGGAGCGTACCTCCCTTGAGCGATCAGGACTACGCCTCTTGAACTGAGGCTTCTTCCGCCCGAGCAGTCTTCTGTCCTGGGGAAGAAACCCCGACTTACCGCCTGTCGCACGCGTTATGGCATCATCCAACTTGTTACCGAATAACGTAGATCCCTCGAAGGGGATCTTGCACCAGGCTTGTTTGGAAACAGGATCGGCGAGCCAAGGCCGTAGCCACAAGGCGCGCTTAGCCGTGACTGAGGATAGCATAATGCGTGCCAACAGACGAATCAAGTCGATGGAAGCCTCCCCCAGAAAGACTGCTGCGAGTTTTAGTTCTGCTGCTGCTGAACTCCTGGCCAGTTCGGCCGACACGCTATTCAGGAAGGAGTCCACATTTTCAGTCCATGCCTCCATGGCCTTGGACATAGCCGCTAGGGCTAAGACGGGCTTACAGGCCATTCCGGCCAGACCGTAGATCCTCTTGAGGTCCTGGTCGATCTTCCTCTCCAGACCATCCTTAAAGGAAACCGAGTCCTCCATCGGGAGAGTGACATGCTTGGCCAAGCGCATCAACGCTGCATCCACAAGCGGAGCGTTCTCCAGATGCTTCACCTCTTCCATCTTAAAGGGGTACAGTCTGGAAGTCTTGGTAGTCATGGAGGATTTCCTATCCACCCTGCTCCACTCTTCCTCTATCACATCTTTTAATTCTGTGAGTAAAGGGAAGTTTGGCCGCTCCTTACCCAGCTGCTTGAAAAACTTCTTCTGTTTGGCTGGGGGAGTAGACGCTTCTTCCCACTTGAGGGCTTCTTTAATTGCCTTAATCAGCGGTGAGACCATGGCGAAATCAAAGCCCCCGATCTCTTCGTCCGGGAACTCTTCTCCAGAGGACTCACCAGAAGCCTCATAGGGTTGGGACGTACCCGGATCGTCACGGGATTCATCAGCCTGGGGACCAGACGCCGTCGTTGATTGGCTCAACGTGTGAGGGACCACCATGTCCTTAAGCGACTGCTGTACAACACGTTTTACCAGGGACTCCATGCGCTGGGTTTTCCGTGTCCTTTTCCCCGACCGCCTTGGCAAAACATCTGTCACATAATGACTTGTCATCCGGGACTCGTGTCCTACAGCCCCAGCACGTTCTGTACTTTGGGCGTTCATCATGGCGGTGGGAGCGGTGTCTGGAGGAGGAATGAGAACTTCTCCTCTGATGATGAGACCCATGCGAGGATCCTTGCTTGGATCTAGAAGATTGTTTTTGTTGTGGCCTGGCAAGGTCCCTATCCTGCGAATCCGGTCTGGAAGGGCTGAAGCACAAACAGGGTGGGGGAAAAAACATTGGCATCAGAGCAATGCAAACAAGCAATACAGTTGTACCTCAACCCCTCCCTTACCAGCACATACCTAGTGCGTAAGGGCTGGCCACTAAAAGGCGGTGAATTGTCCATAACCTGTGGACGACGGGCGTCACAATATGAATACTGCAGTCTGTAAGAGAAAAATACCCTAAGCAACAAACCGGCCAAAAAGAACTAGCAAGGACAATGCGTGCCATTTTCCCTTTTTTTTTTTTTTTTTAAAAACATCATATATTAAATATATACATAACCATGCATAACAGCATAAGACGGTATTGCCATACCATTACTTTTGGAAGAAATCAACCCCAAAAGAATACATTCACAGATTTTTAAATACATGTATAAAAAGAAACTTCACTTTTTTTTTTTTTTTTTTTTTTAAATAGCACAATCAAAGTATAAGCACTGACCTTGTAGTAGCCAAGTTTGCCTTGGGCTGGGGAACGGGCTTGCTGCTTCCACTCTCCTGGAAACCCAGATAGGACTGCAGCAGCAGCCCAGAATTTAAATTCCCCGCCCGTGACGTCACCGCTCCTCCACCACGCACCTGCGCCGTGGGAAAGCCATACTGCGCATCCGCGACCGTCAGGCCGCGCACGCGCGAACCAGGCCTCGATTTCGCCAGAGGCTGGTGCGCATGCGCAGACCGCCGAAGCGGCTAGGAACCCGGAAATCGTACGGCGGGCTGGAACGCAGGAGCGCTCCAGCCGCCATCCAGGGGGGAAGTACACTAGACGCCAGGGACAACACATATAACAAATAACACTGCCATGGAGTCACAAATAACGGTGCAGACCTTGCCAGCCGCCGATGCCATCCGTCCAACGTCCCTGTGCATCCACCAGCATACCGAGGCAACACCACCCCGTTCTGGGGGGAGAAGGATATCCAGCCTCAAAAAAGCTTACTCGCTCGCCCATGGCTGAGCCCAGAGCTTTGCACCGCATAGGTATGCTTCTTCAGAAATGAAAAATCCGAAATCCTACCGGACGCGAACGGAATGTGAAGGTCCATAGGAGGAGGACAAAAAAGGAACACAGTATGGAGTGGTGAGTGTTCTTTTATGGTAATGGGGTCCTATAGCATTGGAGAGGAGGCGGGGTTAACCCACACGTAGGCTGCCATGGAGTCTGTCAGGAAATGACTTTTTTCCTTTAGAAACGTCATTTTGCTCTAGGACTGTTCTAAACGCGGGAAACATACGCCACTTTACAGGCATACTATAGACACCCCCTAGGTACGAAATTTAAAGGAATATTACACTTTTATTGTTTCACTTTAAGCATTATTAAAATCACTGCTCCCGAAAAAACTGCCATTTTTAAAACTTTTTTTTGCATTGATACATATCCCCTGGGGCTGGACCCAGGTCCCCAAACACTTTTTATGTCAATAACTTGCATATTAACCTTTAAAATTAGCACTTTTGATTTCTCACATAGACTCTTAAAGGATGTTCCGCGGCTTTCGAATTTCCCCCGAACACCCCAAATTGTTCGCTATTCGTCGAACAGGCGAACAGCCAATATTCGATTTGAACTCATGTTCCACCCGAACGTAAAGCCCATCCCTACTCATGAACTGTTATCTTCCATGTTCTTCTTGCTACACGCTTAGCCATTGCCAAGGGCTGGAAATCCCTTCAGCCCCCCTCCAGCATGGAAATAACCACACTCCTAAATAACCACTGACTGATGGAATTCATGCACGCCAAAGTCCACCTACAAATTCCTAGATTCCAACCAAAGAGGGACCTTTAGCTTAAACACCCTAAATGCAACTGACACCCCTACCCTGTCAGCATCTGAATGATGTAACCTTGTTCACATGTTTTGCTCCTCTCAGTTAACACAATGTTTACTGTTGTCGTTACCTACTAGGCTCACAACTGTACTACGCTACCTCCCCTAACCCTATGTGGACCTGCCATTTTTATACTTAATTGACTATTACCTGTATTATTCAATGTAAATTACTGTTTGCTTGTAACTTCCTTAATATGTATACTCACAATAAACTTGAGCTTAAAAAAAATATATAAAAAATTTAAGTTGTGTGTTTCTAGCATTGTCAATGTGTGCTTATCCTTTACTATTACTGTGGAAGGTAGCCAGGACTGAAAAGGCTTATCAGCTGTGCTGTGCATGATACTTAATTTTAGCAGTAATCCATACGTCCTTGTGATTTACTCTTTTTTGTTTGAATATCCCATTGTTTTATGCCCATTGTTCTTATTCATTGAACCAATTCTGAATTGAGCACTGTTATTTGAATGCATAATGTAAGATAATTTTGAAACAAAAGACATGGTTGGCTTCTATGTTAAACTCACCAAATGCTTTTGCATTTCAATAAAAATAACTGAGAAATAAGTCTGCTTATCATATAAAAGTAGTCCTTGATAAACGCATAATTCACTAAGAGCTATACTTTTTTTCCCTTTTGAACAGTAAAGTACAGTAGTTGCTTTTTTTTTTTGTGAAACATGAATAGGCTTTAGTGAAAGCATCTTACAAGGTTATTCCTAAAGAAATATGTTGATTTACTAAAAGCTTTTTTTAATTTAAGTTGTAGAATTTAGAAGCACATATAATGATTATATGATTTTTGGCAAGAACTCATCCTTTATGCATTTTAAGATCACTGTTATAGCTCTGAAAAACCTTTACTTTTGGAAAAATAAAGAGAAAGAGAAGAAACATTTTGGTTTTCCATATTAGACATGAAAAAAAAAAAATGAAAATGTAGACTTATATTATATTATAGGAATGCAATTTATTGGTTAAAGCCTAAGTTTTATTAAAACCTAAAAAAGAAAAACCCACAAAATTTGGGACCAAATGGGCTTGGCTGGACACATTTTCCGTTGACGTCAGAATTCTCCCAATTACATAGTTCACCCACCTAATCCTAGAGCTGTCATTCCCTGAGACCCAACTTCATTTATTAGGATTAGACACAATCTTACACCAAATTCTCAACCTGTAGACCCCCTCCATATTGGCTGTCCCTTTCCATCACTTTTCTGCACTCCGGACGGAGTCACATATCACTATCCTAATATCTGTAAGGAACGCAAGAGACTGCATCCCCTCCTACCCATTCCCCCATTCCCCTATAAGGTTGAGTTTGACCTGGAAATCGTATTCAGTATGTTTATGCCTAGATCTCACCTCCAGTTTTTAAAGTATCATAAAATAACTATCATAAAAATGACAGCCTCTTGCAGCCAATCAGGTCCCCCTGATGAAGTCACGAGTGCGTGACGTAACCGGTAGGGATTGATCTGATTGGAGGATACCGGAGGATACCGGAAGCGATGTGAGACTGGCGTTAGTCGCCTTTTTATGCTGAATTTTCATGTTTTAAATGTAAGGATGCACTTTATCATTTAATAAAGCTATTTTTACCCAAAGATACTTCACAATTCGGCCTTCCCCCCCTTCCTTTCTTGTCCTTTATCCCCATTTTTGGAGAGGTTTACCCCGCTGAGCAGAGGCTTTCTGGAGGACTTCTAGAAATACGAGAGGATATCTGGGAGGAGTGACACAATATTAGTGGAGACAGTAAAGGAGAGGAGTCGGGACAGAGCTTAACCACCTAGCCACATCCATAGGAGACAGTGGAGGAGAGGAGTTCGGACAGAGCTCTATTCTATCTATTGCTCTGAGACAACTGCCCTAAGGTGAGAGGCTAGGGAGTACCAGTTTAGGACCATTTCCACCTGCACCCACCTCCCCGTTCACCCCAAGAAGCTCAGTGTGGTCTAGCCATTCACTCTGGCCTTGGTGGGACACAAAAGACTTATTTTGGGATCATTGGACATTGTGCTAGTTTTCTTCATTAATCTGGTTGCTTGAACATTATCATTTATTCCACTATATGGTTATCACCAGCAATTTATTTACAGGATATTATCCATTTGATTCATCTTTTTACACTTTGTGATATACACGTATTGGTTTCACTTTTTATTTTATTCTTATTTTTCCACTTATTTTATCACTATGGGATTGAATTCCTAATATGTATTTATTCTTTGTTTATTAGCGACTAAGCACTAACATTGTATATATATCAAATTATTATCACCATTATCATTATTCATCTTTTATATATTTTTATATATATCACTATTTATACGAGTGTCACTTTTAGCGCAAAATCATATATTTCTTTATTTATCTTGTGGTTTAGTGTTCACCATTAGATTTTGCGGCTATAAACAAGAATTACATTCTGTCATTAGGCACTTTTAACTCACATTTGAGTGATATGACACTTTTCATTACGTGCCCCGTCCCCCCTTTTTTCTAGTTTGCTAGAGCGCAAAGGATACTTTTCTATTTTGTAACTGCACTCTGAAATGTATTTGTTTAAAATCATAGTGTAAATCTTTCCTTTGAGTTATACATTTTATAGTCTTTAGCTAAGTGAAAGAAACATCCATTTTAACTTTTTTTTTTTTTAACTGTTCAAGAGAAGTACTTTAAAATTTAAGTACAATACATATTATTCTATGTATTACTTTATTCTGCTATTTCCTAGAGAAGCATTAAAACTAGTAATTCAAAAAATTGTATTTGCAGTTTATAATGCTATGACTTTTAAAATATGGATGTAGTGTTACAATTTATAATTGTTTTTATTGTTTAAGAAACATACCGAAATGCCTTCTTCTTGATGATACTGTTTCCAGTTTCTCCCTGTGTCGCTGTACATTAACACATAGCTTGTTACCCAGTCTGAGCTTCCATATTTGCCTTGCGTTGCAATTGCAGTGATTTCTGTTCTTTCTCCCAGATCAATCTGGAGCCACTGATATTTATTGGAAAAATGTGGAGACCACCCTCCAGCTCCTGTGTAAAGAAAATAATGTATAACATTAAAGTGGCTGTAAAGGAAAAACATGAAAACAGTAAAAAGATTTCTAGAGATATTGGCTTTCTAATTAGACCCTGCTTTTCTTACTTTTTATATGGCTGTCATACAATATCATGGCTCATATCAAAGTAGCTAGTGGTCATATGTTGTGGTCTTGCTAGTGATCATTAGCAATTGGTCACTTCACATGACACATACTGTAAGACCTTGCAGTAAATGACAGCACTTCTAAATTGTCAATACATGCTAGTAGTTATACTTCCCTGAATTAGAAAAGTAAAAATGTATGTCTCCAGGATCAGAACATTAACAGACCAAATTTAGTAGTAAGACAAAAGAGAACAAGCTCAATAAACTTTTTTAAAGTCAGTAATAAATCCATGATGTGTGAAATGTATTTCACCAGTGCATTTGACAAATGAAAAAGATACATGTTTGAAATGTGACCTGTAAATATGACCAGGACTGTTATTTTAACCACTTGCTTACTGGGCACTTAAACCCCCCTCCTGTCCAGACCAATTTTCAGCTTTCAGCGCTGATGCATTTTGAATGACAATTGGGCGGTCATACAAAACTGTATCCAAATGAAATTTTTATCATTTTTTCCCCACTAATAGAGCTTTCTTTTGGTGGTATTTGATCACTTCTGCGGTTTTTATTTTTTGTTAAAAATATTGAAAAATACAGAATGTAAAATTTTTCTTTTTATATTTTGTCATAAAATTTTGCAAACAGGTAATTTTTCTCCTTTATTGATGTACGCTGATGAGGCAGCAGTGATGGGCACCAATAGCTGGCAGTGATGGGCACTGATGGGTGGCAGTGATGGGCACTGATGGGTGGCAATAATGGGCACTGATTGCTTACACTGATAGGCGGCACTGATTGGCACCACTGGTGAGCATTGATAGGTGGCACTTGTGGGCATTGATAGGTGGCACTTGTGGGCATTGATAGGTGGCACTGGTGGGCACTGTGGGCACTGGCATGTGGCAATAACAGGTGACACTGGCAGGGGGTACTGATTGGCACAGATGAGGTGCCTGTGTTCCTTCCTCTTCGGGACTGATGTCCCTTTAACATAAGCCGTTGATCGGCTGAGATTTTGTTTACATCATGTGATCCGCTGTCATAGGCTGAATGCTGATCACTTGTTAAGAGGCCGGGACCGGCCCCTTATTCGGATTGGTGATCACGCGAGTCTCAGTGACTCAGTGATCACAGCGTGCACAGGGGAGGATGTCCTATGACGGCCGTCTGGAAATTGAGGTCTGCGCTGTAGCCATCATTCGGCTATGGCCCGGACCTCAAGTGGTTAATAATATGATTAACCAATGTGAGATATTAATATGCTTGAGTGTATTCAATCACTTCAATCACAACAGTGATGTCACATAAGAGATCAAGACTACCAGATATTTCTCTTCACTGCTGGCAGCCAAACAAATCTCAGGAGAGAAGGAAAAATGAGTATGTGCATTTGATGGGGCTGCTATTAAATTGATCCTGATGCTTTATCCAGCATGGGTAAAGCACAGATTCACTTTAAAGCATCCCACCCTTCCCTTTTTAAGAAATTGTGTAACCTACCATTAAACATTTCAGGGCTGAAAAGTATGTTATCTAACAATACTGCCAACACCTGCTTCAATCCTCAAATTACATATTTTAGAAGATAAATGTTGATATTATTGTTGATAAACATGTTTATGTACAGTATATGTTTATAGGCACTTTACCCAGCCCCTTGGTGATACTCTCCTTCCCTTGTTATTCAGAAGTCTATTACTGCAACCTCAGTGGCCAATACAGGCTCTTTCATTTAACTAATAAACCCTTCCCTACCATTTGTATAAAAATACTCCCCAGACCTATGCTTTTTTTTTTCAACAATACATTTGTATTGTTTTCAGCAGATAATCATATACAAACAGTACATAAGAAAAGACAATGAATAGCTCTTATAAAAAAATGCATAATGAACTATAAGAACAATAAAGGCACAATTGGTTTCAGCAGGTCACGAGCATCAGATTATCCTGTACAAATAACAACGGTAACAAAAAGAATGCCAAGGAGTTTTATACTATATTGTCGGGTTGTATAAGACAGAGCTAGATAACAATTGCAGAACAATAACTCCCCAGCCCTATGCTTTGTGGCAAGAATACATTTGTAAACATTTTCCCCCTTAAGAGCCACTAGCTAAAATTAATGCAGCTAGGAGTTCTCAAGACTGTCACTTTCTACTCTGGTCCTCACTGATGATCAGGAACCAGTCAGAGTTCCCAATCATGTATTCACGATATCAGCTCTGGAATAGTTACCAGTAATGCTTTAATTATCAGATTACAGTTACAAAAATATTTATATATATATATATATATATATACAGTGGTGTGAAAAAGTGTTTGCCCCCTTCCTCATTTCCTGTTCCTTTGCATGTTTGTCACACTTAAGTGTTTCGGAACATCAAACCAATTTAAACAATAGTCAAGGACAACACAAGTAAACACAAAATGCAATTTGTAAATGAAGGTGTTTATTATTAAAGGTGAAAAAAAATCCAAACCATCATGGCCCTGTGTGAAAAAGTGATTGCCCCCTAAACCTAATAACTGGTTGGGCCACCCTTAGCAGCAACAACTGTAACCAAGCATTTGCGATAACGTGCAATGAGGCTTTTACAGCGTCCTGGGGGAATTTTGGCCCACTCATCTTTGCAGAATTGTCCTAATTCAGTTACATTAGAGGGTTTTCGAGCATGAACGGCCTTTTTAAGGTCATACCACAACATCTCAATAGGATTCAGGTCAGGACTTTGGCTAGGCCACTCCAAAGTCTTCATTTTGTTTTTCTTCAGCCATTCGGTGGTGGACTTGCTGGTGTGTTTAGGATCATTGTCCTGCTGCAGAACCCAAGTTCGTTTCAGCTTGAGTACACGAACAGATGGTCGGACATTCTCCTTCAGGATCTCTTGGTAGACAGCAGAATTCATAGTTCCTTTTATCACGGCAAGTCTTCCAGGTCCTGAAGCAGCAAAACAGCCCCAGACCATCACACTACCACCACCATATTTTACTGTTGGTATAATGTTCTTTTTCTGAAATGCAGTGTTCCTTCTACGCCAGATATACTTGGACACACACCTTCCAAAGAGTTCCACTTTTGTCTCATCGGTCCACAGAATGTTGTCCCAAAAGTCTTGGGGATCATCAAGATGTGTTGTGGAGAAATTGAGACGAGCTTTGATGTTCTTTTTGCTCAGCAGTGGTTTTCTCCTTGGAACTCTGCCATGCAGGCCATTTTTGCCCAGTCTTTTCCTGATGATGGAGGCATGAACGCTGACCTTAACTGAGGCAAGTGAGGCCTGCAGTTCCTTGGACGTTGTTGTGGGGTCTTTTGTGACCTCTTGGATGAGTCGTCGCTGCGCTCTTGGGGTAATTTTGGGCGGCCGGCCACTCCTGGGAAGGTTCACCACTGTTCCATGTCTTCGCCATTTGTGGATAATGGCTCTCACTGTGGTTCGCTGGATTCCCAAAGCTTTGGAAATGGCTTTATAACCCTTTCCAGACTGATAGATCTCAATTACTTTCTTTCTCAATTGTTCCTGAATTTCTTTGGGTCTCGGCATGATGTGTAGCTTTTAAGGATCTTCTGGTGGACCTTACTGTGTCAAGCAGCTCCTATTTAAGTGATGCCTTGATTGTGAACAGGTGTGGCAATAATCAGGCCTGGGTGTGGCTAGAGAAATTGAACTCAGGTGTGGACAACCACAGTTATAGTATGTTTTAACAAGGGGGGCAATCACTTTTTCACACAGGGCCATGATGGTTTGGATTTTTTTTCACCTTTAATAATAAACACCTTCATTTACAAATTGCATTTTGTGTTTACTTGTGTTGTCCTTGACTATTGTTTAAATTGGTTTGATGTTCCGAAACACTTAAGTGTGACAAACATGCAAAGGAACAGGAAATGAGGAAGGGGGCAAACACTTTTTCACACCACTGTATATATATATATATATATATATATATATATATATATATATATATATATATATATATATATATATATATATATATATATATATATATATATATATATATATATATATATATAAACAGATTAATTAAAACATAGAAAAGTAATAAATAAATAAAATAGTTTTAATATTTATTTGCATTAGTAGGCAAAAATAATTGTGAAAATTCTGAATTAACCCTCTGCACACTGCTGTAAACTCATATCATATTCCTAGGAATCTTTTGCATAAAGGTATTCTTGGTTCACATTTATTGCAATACATGTTCAAGCTGGCAAACTACATCAAAGTGACCCCTCTATGGTCAGTCCCCACTCTTTTGTGCAAAATACCAAATACTTACTTGCTTATACCATACTTTACTGGACATATGGGGCAAATAGACACAGTTTGGGTTTTTACTTGGGATAAGTATGCAAACTCAGTGGTTTATAGGGGTCCCCAGGTGGCGTCTCCTTTTACTGGGTCAATGCACACCACACTGCATGCCTGGGATATGGGGCAGGTGCTGATGAAACCCAATCACCTAGCCTGTTCACCATCTACCCCACTGTTGTTTAGTCCTAGAATCTCTCACTTTGGTGACATCCCAGATCCTGTTTTGTGGCCCCGGGTTGGTATCGAACAACTGCAGGATATTATAGGGGTGATTCCTCACATTTGACCAACTAAAGTGTAAATACGACCTCCTGAATTGGTATCTCTTCTGCCACTTGCAGCTGCGGCATGCATTCTTAGAAAAATTTGGTTCTGAAACCCTAGAGATTCTCCTTTGGAGCAACTGTTATGTGATGAATCTCTGAAGAAGCCAGACAGTTGGATGCCATTAATTCCCAATTTTCAGGGGGATGATTGGGATGATATGTGGGACTCCCCGTTTAGCACTCTGTTGTAGGCTCGGCCGCTACATTCAATTTAAACTGCTCCAAAGAGCTTTTTAACAGACATAACATGTAAGGCTGAGATTGGTTGATGCAATCCTGGAAGTTGTAGTGGATTGGTGAGACAGACAGGCTGGGTATTCAGGTTATAGTGCTAGTAGGAAGGAAGGGGAACCCATCTAAGCAACTCTGAAAGAATATTAGACACACACAGAATGTGAGTGAAATTTGTATTTGTATCTTAATAAATTGGCTTAATAATTTTACACCTTATGTAGTTTATACTCTATTCCATTATAGCAGTTTATATCAACTTTACTACTTTCGATTGGTCTGATTGTGTATGGGTGAGATCCAATCGAGGGCATCACAAAATCCCCTATGTATGGAATCATAGGCTTGCCTTATTTAGCTAATGTACAGTATATTAGCATATGCCCGGGCAAAAAGGTAAATGACCAAAGGGATTTTCACTGAGCACTGGGAGTATCATAGACTTTTTTGTGCATATAAACCACAGTGGGTTCAAGTTTTAAGGAAGAAAGTTTCACAAAAGATTTACAGAACTGACTTACAGTATATTATACATATATGTGTATTTCTAACTAAATAAATTATTCACAGACATTTTTTATTATTAAGTGCACATCACTGGTTTGTTGGTGTTTGAGGGTTTCATGTGTTGACCACATATGAGGTACTACAATGTGCTGCACTACTCATATGTTTCTGAAATAATACACTATATCTTTTTATTTTATAAAAGATAAAGATAAAACCTATCTGGTCTATCTGTTTTAAATAGTGACTTACTAAAGCTGTTTACTTTGTGTGCATTTAGTCTGTACAATATTTCTGGCTATTATCTCTGAAATATTACATTCTCATTTTTATTTCACAGTAAAACTTGCCTCATCTCTTCTTCTAATATTGTAGTCTAGAAAACTGCTTACACACTACACAGCAAGTCTGTACAATATTTCTGGCCGTTGTTTCTGAAAGAAAACACCCTCATTTTTTCATAATAAAAGATGCCTTGTCTCTCCCTCTTAAATTGCAGCCTATTAAAGCTGTTTACACTGTTTACAGTGTGCAGCAAGCCTATGCAATATTTCTGGTTATTGTCTTTGAAATACTACACTCTAACTTTTGTTTCATGATAAAATCTGCCTCATCTCTTTCTCTTAAATTGCATCCTAATAAATCTGCTTATATACTGTGCAGTGAGTCTGTACAATATTTCTGGCTATTGTCTCTGAAATACTACACTCAAATTTGTATTTAAGGATAACACTTGCCTGGTTTCTCTCTCTTAAATTGCTGTGTACTAAAGCTGCTTACTTTATAGGTATTATTTGGTTGTTATAATAATAATAATTATATAGTTATTTTTATGATAATAAAATAATAATAATAATTATTATTATTATTATTATATAATATTTGGTTGCTTCCTAAATATTACACTGCAATATTTCCCCCTTTCTTTGCAATATTTATGTTATGATAAAACCTGCCTTGCAGCCAGGAAGTTAGCTTACATACTGTATGTTGAGTCTATACAATATTTGTGGTTATTGTCATGAAATGCTACACTTTAGTTTTAATTTCATGTCTCATCTCTGCCTCTTAAATTGTGGCCTAGTAAAGCAATTTACATACTGTAAGTAGATAAATTTTCGCGCAAATAATTGAAATAAACAATAGTTAAAAAGTGGTTAAAAAGTAGTTACAAAAGTGCACTAGTGAATGAATATAAACTAATAGTGACACCACTATATATAAATAATCTGGGGGTATTAATGATAATAACAAGTTCTCTATTGCGACTTGATGCGTGCAAAAAGTGTAAAAACACACAGTAAATAGTGACGTGTTGTCTAAATAAAAGTGCCTAGTGTTGAACTTGATGGTAATTGAATAATTGACATATACAATTAAAATATAGAATAAATAAAAATGAGTATAAGAGTAAATTGCATATGAGTATGAAAGTAAATCGCATATGTGCCAAAGAGTGAATCACATATGTCATATAAAGTGAATCATATAAATAGATGATGATACAACAGAGTATCAAAATTAGGCTGAAAAAATGTGATGCACGTGAGTGTGCTAAGACATTAAAAAACAATCCAAAAAAGTAAATCCAAAAAAGTGAACGTGTATCACACACTCAATAACAAGTGTGTGTGAGTGAAAAAAGTTTGTGGTGATAAAAAGTCCAATTAAACTCCAAAATTACAATCAAATATTGCCGAGCTAGTAATATATATGGTCACTGCGATTTCCTTATCGATCATCTATAGTGGGGTATCCTAGATCGGTCTCTCTATTCGCTCACCTCAGTTAGTATTGGGTATCGCCTTTCTGGGATATCCTATATTTCCCAACTATCGATGTCTCAAAGGTCATGGATGTGGATAAGCGTTTTGTCCCTTGTCTTCCCTGTCTCGTCTGGTGGATTGTTCCGTCCAATCTTTCTCCTTATGTATTTATCTGAGTGGTGTATCTATGGTGCTAATAGTCATAGGCTCATCATGACATAACACTCAGGGGAGTAAGAGGGGACGGGGGACAAACAAGCCTCCACTAGTGTAGTAAAGTTAAAACCAAAGGATCAATTTAATAATAAAAGGTGTACATTTAAAACATGAAAAACTGGCATAAAGATAGGAAAACTTCACCGGCGTTCTCAGCGCCTCCTCGCGTCCTATTTTCTTCCACTGCTTGCCTACGGCCACTCCCTACGCGTTACGACACGTCACGTGTCTTCATCTCAGAGATGAGGAGGCGCTGAGAACGCCGGTGAAGTTTTCCTATCTTTATGCCAGTTTTTCATGTTTTAAATGTACGAGTACACCTTTTATTATTAAATTGATCCTTTGGTTTTAACTTTACTACACTAGTGGAGGCTTGTTTGTCCCCCGTCCCCTCTTACTCCCCTGAGTGTTATGTCATGATGAGCCCATGACTATTAGCACCATAGATACACCACTCAGATAAATACATAAGGAGAAAGATTGGACGGAACAATCCACCAGACGAGACAGGGAAGACAAGGGACAAAACGCTTATCCACATCCATGACCTTTGAGACATCGATAGTTGGGAAATATAGGATATCCCAGAAAGGCGATACCCAATACTAACTGAGGTGAGCGAATAGAGAGACCGATCTAGGATACCCCACTATAGATGATCGATAAGGAAATCGCAGTGACCATATATATTACTAGCTCGGCAATATTTGATTGTAATTTTGGAGTTTAATTGGACTTTTTATCACCACGAACTTTTTACACTCACACACATGTGTGATACACGTTCACTTTTTTGGATTTACTTTTTTGGATTGTTTTTCAATGTCTTAGCACACTCACGTGCATCACATTTTTTCAGCCTAATTTTGATACTCTGTTGTATCATCATCTATTTATATGATTCACTTTATATGACATATGTGATTCACTCTTTGGCACATATGCGATTTACTTTCATACTCATATGCGATTTACTCTTATACTCATTTTTATTTATTCTATATTTTAATTGTATATGTCAATTATTCAATTACCATCAAGTTCAACACTAGGCACTTTTATTTAGACAACACGTCACTATTTACTGTGTGTTTTTACACTTTTTGCACGCATCAAGTCGCAATAGAGAACTTGTTATTATCATTAATACCCCCAGATTATTTATATATAGTGGTGTCACTATTAGTTTATATTTATTCACTAGTGCACTTTTGTAACTACTTTTTAACCACTTTTTAACTATTGTTTATTTCAATTATTTGCGCAAAAATTTATCTACTTATTTTATGACTTTTTAGTGTATTTGTGAACACTGTTCATTTTTGCTGCATTTATACGCTTTGTCACTTTTACTGACTTCTATTACTCACAGTAGCGCCAGGGGCCATACCCATACATTATCTAATTTACATACTGTGTAGCACATTTTAATTATATTTCTGTCTAGGGATGGGCCAAACAACCCCCTGTTCGGTTCGCACCAGAACTTTCGAACATCGCAAAAGTTTAGAAACAAATAACGAACACCATTGAAGTCTATGGGACTCAAACTGTAAAAATTAAAAGTGCCCATCTTGAATGTTTATATTTAAGTAATTGGGCATACAATGGTTATGGGGGTCCGAGTACTGCCCTGGGGGACATGTATACATGAAAAAAAAGTTTATAAAAAACATCATTTTTAAATGAGAGATTTATTGATGCTTAAAGTGAAAGCATAAAAATTAAAACTTCATTTCAATATAGTGCCTGGGGGGGTCCCCATAGCCTACCTGTGAAGGGGTGCATCTGTACTGTGTATAGAAGCTGCTGCAGCAATAGTTGCATTTATAAAGCCAGTCTGTATGATGAGGCCACAATGTGGCACTGGGAACAAGGTTATAATTTTTTGGGATAAATTCTAGTGTCTCTAATGCCCCATACACACGGTCGGATTTTCCGATGGAAAATGTCCTATCGGACAATGTTGTCGGAAATTCCGACCGTGTGTAGGCTCCATCGGACTTTTTCCGTTGGATTTTCCGACAAACAAAGTTTTATCTCCTGCTCTCAAATTTTCCGATAACAAAGTCCTATCGGACTTTTTCCGATCGTGTGTAGCCAATTCCGACGGACAAAGTGCCACGCATGCTCAGATCACATTACAAGACCAAAGCTATTGGCTACTAGCCTCTACGTAGTCCCGTCGTACGCAACGAACGTCACCACGTTCAGGATGATCGGATTTTTGGACAACTTTGTCCGACCGTGTTTATGCAACACCAGTGTCGGACAAAATCCGTCGGAAAAAATCAGACGGATTTTGTGGTTGGAATTTCCGACCGTGTGTACGAGGCATTACACAGACTTTGGATAGAAGTAACAGGTGCTGAGAAATTGGTCTTTTGGTGTTGGTGGCGCCTTCACACTGTAAACCTATAGAGGTACTCTTAATGAAAGCAAGAATTGGCCTTGCTGTCAAGAATTTAAATGATATGCACCTGTCAAACAGGTGTGGAAAAATTGGTCTTTGGGTGTTGGTGACGCCTTCACACCGTAACCATATTTAGGTACTCTTGATGAAGTCAGTGACATGGACGTCAGGGGCTTCATAGCTGCTGGGAATCCAGGACTGATTAATTTTGATAAATGTCAGACAGTCCACTGAATCTGTGGACAGACGCGTTCTATTATCTACCCCCACCCATTTTAAATAGTAAAACTGACTTTCAGAACGACCCAAGATAAGCTTTTCTGGATAGCAAGTTACTTTCTATGATCTGTTTCCCATCTTCCCAATAGTGATGGACGAACTTCTGACGGGGCGGTTCACAAACGCAATCGAGCAAACGTGCCCAAATGTTCGCGAACCGCAGGTTCGCGGCGGGCCCCATTCATTTTAATGGCAGGCGTACATTAAAAGCCTCCAAGTCATATTTTCAGCCACAAAATACTTACTAGCTGTGCACACATAGTCCCACAACATGGACACTGACATACCAGAAGTATTAAATGAATCTGGGATCGACAACGACAAGCATTCTTTTTTTATCTGTGAAATTGTGTCAATTCAGGAGTGCATGAAGGCCATGGAGGAGAGGCAAGGTCAGGCCAGGCTATGAAGGGGGTGCAGGAGATGATCAGTGCCACAGTCAGGGCAGCACAGTCCTGTGCCAGTGTCCCAGTGTGCCAACCTGTGCTTGAGCCCCTGACCCCTCCCTCTGCCCGGCCCTTACCCCCACCTATGCAGGGCTCCACTGCAGTGTTTCGGAGGTGCCAGTCCAGTGCTGACCCTAAGCCATGGTGCTGGCACTGCCTGCTGATTGGCTTCTCCGCTGCTATCTCCCTCACTGTCACCAGCACTGAGATAGAACACTGACACCAGCATCGAGATAGAACACTGATACCAGCACCGAGATAGAACACTGACACCAGCACCGCGATAGAGAGCACTGACACCAGCACAGAGATAGAGAGCACTGACACCAGCACCGAGATAAAGAGCACTGACACCAGCACCGAGATAGAGAGCACTGACACCAGCACCGAGATTGAGAGCCCTGACACCAGCACCGAGATAGAAAGCACTGACACCAGCACCGAGATAGAGAGCACTGACACCAGCACCGAGATAGAGAGCACTGACACCAGCAACTCGCTGCGGGACCCAAAAATATGACACCGCTCAACCTCTTCAAACAGGAGGGTACAGGCATATAGTACGGTGTGCTTTCTTTCTACAAGTGAGTCAAAGGTAGAAAAAAGGTGTGCTAGATTATATAAATCGTTTATACAGTTATGCATATACATGGTCTACTGGTCACATGTTTTGAATTCCTCCGAGATCCATGCCTCATTAATTTTTACAAATGTGAGGTAGTCAATACTGTCGTGAGCTAGGCGAGTGCACTTATCGGTCACGATCCCCCCTGCTGTGCTGAACGTCCTTTCGGACAGGACACTGGACGAGGGGCAAGCCAAAAGTTCCATTGCAAATTGTGCAAGCTCTGGCCAGAGGTCAAGCCTGCCCACTCAGTAGTCCAGGGGTTCATCACTTCTCAGAGCATCCACATCGGCTGTTAACCCGATGTAGTCGTACACCTGTCGGTCTACGCTTTCCCTGATGCTGGATCCCGATGACACCTGTCGATGGGTGGGCTGAAAGAATGATCTCATATCAGAAGTGACCAACACATCTTCAAACTGCCCTCTTCTTGCAGGCGCTGTTGGATTGGTACCCGCAACTCTTTCTCTGGGAGTGGAAATTCCTCTGCCAGCGCACGCAAAAGCAAAATGCAGCATTTCTTTAAGCAAGGCCTGGAAGTGCTTCATTCTGAAAGCCCTCTGTGATGGTGGTAACATTTCCGCCATTTTTTGTTTGTACCGGCAGTCTAAGTACGTTGCCACCAAGTACTGGTCCTTGACCTTTATGCTTTTTATATGGGGGTCCCTCTTAAAACACTGGAGCATGAAGGCCCCCATTTGCACTAAACTGGAAGCGGTGTGGTGGCCTGGCTCCTGCTCATTATCCAGGATAATGTCGTCCTCCTTGTTCTCCTCCCCCCATCCACGGACAACAACAGGGATCCCAGAAAGGTTTAAAGCATGCTCTTCTTGCTCCTCCTCATCCGCCCCGGCACCATCCTCCTCTGACTCCTCTTCAGACTCCTGTTGTTGACTTGTCCCAGATAGAGTAGCCCCCATGGGAATTCATCCAGCATTGTGACTTCCTCATCTTCCTGCCTCTGCTCCTCGACGGCTTGATCAATGACACGACGCAATGCACGCTCCATAAAGAAGGCGTAAGGTACGATGTCACTGATGGTGCCATGGCTGCGACTGACCAGTTTGGTGATCTCATCAAATGGCCGCAGAAGTCTGCATGCGTCACGCATGAGCAGCCACTGGTGCGGTGAAAAAAAACAGGCTCCCCAGAACCTGTTCTGCCACATAGTTCGTACAGGTAGTCGTTAACTGCACGTTTCTGCTGGAGCAGCCTATCAAGCATATACAAGGTTGAGTTCCATTGCGTCGGGCAATCACAAATAAGACATCTGACCGGCAGATTGTGTCGCCGCTGAATGTCAGCAAGGTGAGCCATGGCCGTAAAAGATCTTCTGAAATGGGCCGAGATTTTCCTTGCCTGCCACAAGATGTCCTGGACCCCAGGGTATTTGACAACGAATCGCTGCACGACCAAGTTTAAGACGTGTGCCATGCATGGCACATGTGTAATTTTGCCCTGTTTTAACGTGCTCAGCAGATTGGCACCGTTGTCACCCACCACTTTACCAACTGTCAAATTGAGCAGTGTTAGCCACTGATCTGTCTGTGAATGCAAAGCTGAAAGGAGTGCAGGGCCAGTGTGGCTCTTGGCTTCCAGGCACAACAGACGCAGCACAGCATGGACACGTCTGACCTGGCATGTCGAATAGGTTCTGGGGATCTTGGGCGGCGCAGCGAAAGATACGCTAGCAGCGGAAAAGGAGGAGTCAGCCGAGGAGGAGAGGGAGGATGGAGTAGGAGGAGGAGAAGAAAAGGCAGGCCTACATGTAATCCGTGGCGGTAAAACCAAATCTACACAGGTGCCACGGGTTACATGCTTGACGGCCGTCAGAAGGTTCACCCAGTGGGCAGTAAAATTTATATACCTTCCATGCCTGTGTTTGCTAGACCACGTGTCTGTGGTCAGATGTATCTTCGCACCGACACTGTGTGCCAGAGATACATTCACTTGCCGCTGAACATGGCCATATAGCTCTGGGATGCCCTTCTGTGAGAAATACTTCCTTCCTGGGACCTTACATTGTGGTGTTCCAATGGCCACAAATTTTTGAAAAGCCTCCGAGTCCACCAGTTTATATGGCAGTAGTTGGCGGGCTATCAGTTCTGACAAGCCAGCGGTCAACCGTTGGGTAAGAGGGTTATCCGGCGTCATCATTTTTTTACGCTCAAACATTTGGCCCACAGCCTTTTTCCAGAAAAACGTGAGGACGGCATGATGGAAGGTGGAGTGGAGGACAATTCTGAGGAGAGAGGAGAAGGAGAAGTAGAAGAGGCTGGACGGTGAGAGCCTGGAGTGTGGCTTTGTGGGTTCTGACGGTGTTGCTTCCACTGGGCTCGGTGATGCCAGTTCATGTGCCTTCTTAAGGCGGTCGTCCCTAGGTGAGTGTTGGGCTTACCGCGACTTATGCATTGACTGCAAAGGCTGCAGATGGCAACACTATTGTCAGCAGCGGACATGTTAAAAAAAGCCCAAACTGCGGAGCCATGTGCCAGCGTCCTGGGAGTGCCAGATGTGACCGTACATGGTTGATGGCTCGCTCCTGATACATTAGCAGTCTGGTTTGTCCCTCCTGTGCAATGTAATGTCTCCTCCCTATCTGCTGGTCGATCTCTCCCTCTGAACTCCCCTCCTCTTCCTCTCTTGTGGGCACCCACGTGATGTCCCTAGACACGTCATCATCAACGTCACCTTCCCCACCACTATAATTAGAGATCTCGGAGTAGGCAGCAACAGCGGGGACCAACCTCCTTGGGCTGATCTGGGTCCTGTCGTCAGACTGCTGAGTGGCGGTTGTTGCTACCTATTCTTCCTGATCCAATGCCAAGAATGGCTGCGCATCGGAAATGTCTTGTGATGGATCAGAAAATAATTCCTGTGACTCAAGTGGAGGGTATATGGTGGTGGTGGTGTTGGTGGTAGTGTCTTTGGGGGTGCACACAGCAGAGAGTGAAGAGGGTGCAGATAGAGTGGATGAGGAGGGTGCAGAAGAGTAAGGCTGAGTGAGCCACTCAACCAAGTCTGGTGTGTCCTTTGACGTAATTGAACGCACTTTCTGCAACTTCCCACTTTGGCTCAAGCCTGGTGCTCCTGCCCTACCCCTACCACCCCTGCGGAAGGGCCTGCCTCTT
Organism: Lithobates sylvaticus; assembly: GCA_028564925.1. NCBI lineage: Eukaryota > Metazoa > Chordata > Amphibia > Anura > Ranidae > Lithobates > Lithobates sylvaticus. The sequence goes on from CM053026.1 coordinate 281,623,413, forward strand.
CCTCTGCCTGTCATTTTTTAAATGACCCTGTGACAAAAGTCTCTAGAGAAGTGCAGTATATGTGGAAGAAGGTATATAACACCTCGCTTCAATCTGTCGTTTTGGGGGGCCACTGGTCTATCACACCAGTTATAATACTTTTTTCTAATTGCGTTTGTCACTCTTTGTAGTATCGCTGCAGAACCGCTCAGCAGTCACAATGCTGCACAGTAGAAATGCACTATAGTATGCTTTCTATATTTGAAAGTATTTTATACGTGTATTACACCCCTATATACTGCACAGCAAATAGTACACCTATATCAGTCCTTAAAAGGACTTTTGTGGACCTATATTCGTTAGCGATTTGTGTCGCTACAGTCTGTCCCTGCGACACACAGCAACCTCTACCTACACTGACAAAAGAGCTGCAGAACCGCTCAGCAGTCACAATGCTGCACAGTAGAAATGCACTATAATATGCTTTCTATATTTGAAAGTATATTATAAGTGTATTGCACCGCTATATACTGTACACCTATACCAGTCCTTAAAAGGACTTTTGTGGACCTAATTGTAGCTAGTGATTACAGACTGTCCCTGCTCCAAACAGCAAACTCTCTCCCTACACTGAGAAAAGACAGCTGCAGAATTGCTCAGCACTGCAGTCACAAATTGCTGCACAATAGAAATGAACTATAATATGCTTTCTATATTTGAAAGTATATTATAAGTGTATTACACCCATATATACTGTACACCTATACCAGTCCTTAAAAGGACTTTTGTGGACCTAATAGTAGCTAGTGATTACAGACTGCCCCTGCTCCAAACAGCAAACTCTTTCCCTACACTGAGAAAAGACAGCTGCAGAATCGCTCAGCACTGCAGTCACAAATTGCTGCACAATAGAAATGAACTATAATATGCTTTCTATATTTGAAGGTATATTATAAGTGCATTACACCCCTATATACTGTACACCTATACCAGTCCTTAAAAGGACTTTTGAGGACCTAATAGTAGCTAGTGATTACAGACTGTCCCTGCTCCAAACAGCAAACTCTCTCCCTACACTGACAAAAGACAGAATGTAAAATGGCAGCCAGATCAGGTCTATTTGTAAGGTACGGGGTATGTCCATGTGCTGAAATGTCTCAATTGGCTGTCCTGTACCCCATGATGGATGTGTCATGGGTCAAAGTTCTTCACAATGTAAAAGAATATGGCTGCTGCGAACAGCTCCATAAGTCCGCCAGTTTGGCGAATCGCGAACGAGCAAAGTTCTCCGCAAACCGACTGCCGGGCAAAGCGCAAGGCCATCTCTACTTCCCAATGTGTGTTTTAACTACTGCACTTAACTACTACTTAACTACTACTATATTAACTATATGGACTCATTCTGTGAGCAGTGTTTCACAGACTGTATTACACAGCAAGCTACATCTTTTTTTTCATCAGCAGTACTTTTGGATTGAAACTACACTTTGTAGGAAATTGCTTTCCAACTACAATGCTTTTTCACTTCTACAAAATGGTGTGTGCATTTATTTTACACATTATTAAACAACACAGACTAATGTAGCTCTTGAATTTTTTTCATAACCTTCCTAATTGCATTCCTATAAAAGGCTGTTGCATTAAGCACAATCTTCACATTATACTTAGCAGTGAATTATAATACCTGTTTTGTTTATCTGCTTTAATTCTCTTTAGTATCTTCTTATTTAAATCTAGTATTTTACTGCTGATAAAAGCACCTATTTTATCAGAAAAATAAACTATTAAAAATAAGGTAGAACTCTGCAAGAACTGAGAGGTTGAGTTACCAAAATGAATAGAGAGTGTTCACTTAACTTTACCTAAAATGCATTTACTTAGACTGGATTTACACTGTTCTGTGTACATGCAGTGCCCATGGTAACACAAACATTTAGGGTTAAATGTGCCCATAGAGCTTCACTTTGCTTCCAAACTAAATAGCAGTACACATATGTGAACCAGCTACATAAGAAAGAATGCCATTTCTACTTAACCTGCATTTTCATACATCCCAAAAAATGGACAGGCATCTTGCTGTGTTTACGAGCAAGGAAGTGGAAGGGGCACCCCCATTGGTATTGAATGTGTGCATTCTACAAGGCTTTTATCAGGGGGCACAGGGCTCTGCACTTGGTGAGGGATGGGCAAGAAATATCTGGGAGCAGACATACCTGTCTCCTATGGAGGGCCAGAATGTCTGTGTACACTGCAGGCTGCTCAGAACATAGTTACATAGTTACATAGTTAGTTAGGTTGAAAAAAGACACAAGTCCATCCAGTTCAACCACAAATTAAACAAAAAAAAATATATATATACATATATATATATATATATATATATATCATACACCCCATTCTATACCCACAGTTGATCCAGAGGAAGGCAAAAAAAACCCCAGCAGAGCATTCTCCAATTTGCTAAAGCAGGGGAAAAAAATTCCTTCCTGATCCCCCGAGAGGCAATCGGATTTTCCCTGGATCAACTTTACCTATAAATGTCAGTACCCAGTTATATTATGTACATTTAGGAAGGTATCCAGGCCTTTCTTAAAGCAATCTACTGAGCTGGCTAGAACCACATCTGCAGGGAGTCTATTCCACATTTTCACAGCTCTTACTGTGAAGAAACCTTTCCTTATTTGGAGATGAAATCTCTTCTCCTCTAGACGTAAAGAGTGCCCCCTTGTCCTCTTTGTTGACCGTAAAGTGAATAACTCAACACCAAGTTCACTATATGGACCCCTTATATATTTATACATGTTGATCATACCCCCCCTTAATCTCCTCTTATCAAGGGTGAATAAATTCAGTTCCTCTAATCTTTCCTCATAGCTGAGCTCCTCCATGCCTCTTATCAGTTTGGTTGCCCTTCTCTGCACTTTCTCCAGTTCCCCAATATCCTTTTTGAGAACTGGTGCCCAAAACTGAACTGCATATTCCAGATGAGGTCTTACTAATGATTTGAACAGGGGCAAAATGATATCTCTCTCTCTGGAGTCCATACCTCTCTTAATACAAGAAAGGACTTTGCTCGCTTTGGAAACCGCAGCTTGGCATTGCATGCTATTATTGAGTTTATGATCTACCAAAACCCCCAGATCCTTCTCCACTACGGATTCCCCCAGTTGTACTCCCCCTAGCATGTATGATGCATGCATATTCTTAGCCCCCAAGTGCATAACTTTACATTTATCAACATTAAACCTCATCTGCCACATAGTCGCCCAATTTGACAGAGCATTGAGGTCAGCTTGTAAATTGGAGACCTCCTGTAAGGACGTTATTCCACTGCATAGCTTGGTGTCATCTGCAAAGACAGAAATGTTACTTTTGATCCCAGACCCAATATCATTTATAAAGATATTAAAAAGTAAGGGTCCCAGCACTGAACCTTGGGGTACACCACTGATAACCTTAGCCCATTCAGAGTAAGAATCATTAACCACGACTCTCTGAATTCTGTCTTTTAGCCAGTTTTCTATCCATTTACAAACCGATATTTCCAACCTGTAGACCTTACCTTACACATGAGCCTTGTGTGGGGAACTGTATCGAACGCTTTTGCAAAATCCAAGTATACCACGTCCACAGCCACGCCTCTGTCCAAGGTTTTACTTACCACCTCATAAAAAGAAATGAGGTTTGTCTGACAACTTCTGTCTTTCATGAACCCATGCTGTCTGTTGCTTAAAATATTTTTTTCCTGCAAGAACTCGTCTATGTGGTCTTTTAATAATCTCTCCAGTATCTTCCCAACTATAGAAGTTAAACTAACAGGTCTATAGTTACTTGGTAAAGACTTTGTTCCCTTTTTAAATATAGGCACCACGTTCGCCCTGCGCCAATCCAGTGGTACTATTTCCTGTCATTAATGATTCCCTAAAAATTAGATACAATGGCTTTGAAATTACAAAGCTCAATTCTTTTAGGATCCGTGGGTGGATGCCATCAGGTCCAGGTGCTTTATCCACCTTTATTCTGTCTAAATATTTCTGGACCATATCACTTTTGAGCCATTGTGGATTTAGGGCTGTGTCACTACCACCCCCATTGTGGACATGAGCTCCCCCATGCTCCTTTGTATACACAGAGCTGAAGAAAGTATTTAATAAATTAGCCTTCTCTTTGTCCCCAGTCACCCACTCTAGATTATTTTGTAAAGGGCCTACATGCTCAGACTTGACCTTTTTACTATTAATATATTTGAAGAATTTTTTGGGGTTTGTCCTACTATCTTTTGCAATCTGTCTTTCGTTTTGAATTTTTGCATCCTTGAGAACAACCTGGGAATGAAGGGGGAGGGGGAGAGTGAACGTACCTGAGCTCCTCACTGACTTTCCCTTGACTTAGTCACAGTTACCATTAATGTAGAAGGCTGTAAGGGGTGAGCAGTAGGCTGACACATAAGAAAGGCACTCAGCTTGTCCACCTGACCCTCCCCCTTACAGACAGTGGGGTGTAAGTCACACACAACATGCTATACCATCTCTGCAGACTTGAGGGAAAGCCAGGAGTAGAAAAAAGTCTCTATTGGGGTAATTTAGGGGATAGTCTGTGCTGGGAATAGTGGGGGGCAATATTTGTTGTACACTGGCCAGTGTGTTACCTCTGTGTTATGTGCATGACACACTCCTGAGCACTGTCTGAAACACACACTTGAACCCTCTACTCCATGCACTCCTCAGCCCAGCAAAATAATCAAACCTCAGCCCAACACCAGTACAATACGCATTCCTGAACCATCTGCTGTCTGTGCGTATCGCATTCTTGTGCTTTCTGTGTAAAACGCACTCCCGTGCTTTGTGCTCTGTGCAGTATGCGCTCCTTATCCCTATGCTCTGTGTAACACACACGCCTGTGCTCTGTGCGATACTCACTCCTGTGCTCTGTGCGATACTCACTCCTGTGCCCTGCAGCCTGTGCAATGCATACTCCTAAGCCTTGTGTGTTGCACACTCCTGAAACCTGTACTCTGTGCAATATGGGAGGTGAGTACCTGCACCTATTTATGCAGGCTCTGACCATCTCCTGTATCATGTCTGCAGTCTCTGACCATCTCCTGTACTATGTATGCAGTCTCTGACCATCTCTTGTATCATGTCTGCAGTCTTTGACCATCTCCTGTACTATGTCTGCAGTCTCTGACCATCTCCCATAGTATGTCTGCAGTCTCTGACCATTTCTTGTATCATGTCTGCAGTCTCTGACCATCTCCTGTACTATGTCTGCAGTCTCTGACCATCTCCTATACTATGTATGCAGTCTCTGACCATCTCCTGTACTATGTCTGCAGTCTCTGACCATCTCCTGTACTATGTCTGCAGTCTCTGATCATCTCCTGTACTATGTCTGCAGTCTCTGATCATCTCTTGTACTATGTCTGCAGTCTCTGATCATCTCTTGTATCATGTCTGCAGTCTCTGACCATCTCTTGTATCATCATGTCTGGAGTCTCTGACCATTTCTTGTATCATGTCTGCAGTTTCTGACCATTTCTTGTATCATGTCTGCAGTAGGGATGAGCTTAGGCGTGTTTGCATGGTCCACGTGCAGAGCCCGCCAGGAAGTCGGCGCAGCGCTGTGCTAATCACAGGCAGTGAGACATTGCTCAATCTCTGCAGCCGTGCAGCGGGGCAATGTCTCACTGCCTGTGATTAGCACAGCGCTGCGCCAACTTCCTGGCTGGCTCTGCACATGGACCATGCAAACACACCTGAGCTCATCCTTAGTCTGCAGTCTCTGACCATCTCTTGTATCATCATGTCTGCAGTCTCTGACCGTCTCCTGTACTATGTCTGTAATATGTCTGGGGGCTCTTTCTATCAGACTCTCTAACAGAAGCCCTCACTGTGTCTGTTAGAGAGACCCCCCTACAGGTCCCATTAGTGTACTCTCTTCCTGTAATTTGTTCATTATTAAGAGATCATGGGAAGGATCCCAGGGTAACGAAGACTCCTTAGGGGAGCATCTCTGTGTTTGAGTTGTTGACATAGAAATATTTGTAACGGGGAGGGGTTAGTAAGATGACCATGCCCATTGTGGGGGCGCCATTTATTCACTCAGGCGTCAGTGACCCTAGGATCGGCCCCGGGGCCAGGAATCGACTGTACCCAGCCTTGGCAAGGATTTCTTGTTTTTGTTGAAAGAAATGGACCCAACAATATGTAATATTGATTTCTTAATCTGGCTGGCAGTGGTTCTATTCTAAATGGGGACTCACAGGGTCTGGTATGCATTGTGGGGGGGAACTCTATGCAATTTTTTCAATCTTGTTGTAGGTTGTGCAACAGCAAAAATTACTTTTAAAAAGAAAAAAAACGTTTAAATTGATGGCAAATTACATTTATTGAATTTCTTCTTTCTTTTTTTTTTAAACAGCACATCAACCCCTCCAAAGCTCAACCAAAACACATAGTAGACCCTTGGGGGATCTGTGTGTGTTTTTTTTTTTTTAAATAAAGGAGATGTCAAAGTCATTTGTCGGCAATTTGAAAGCTTTTTTTCTTTTTTTTTCCTTTGTAAATGTCAGTGCTAAAAAATCACTGCTCCCGGCTGCATGGAATTTTGTAATTTTTTTATTATGTTTTTTGCATTGGTACATGTTTTCCAGGGTAGGGCCCACTCCATGATATTTTGTTGTTATTATTCTTAATTTGTAGTTTTCAGGGCATGAGTATTAAGGTATTAGTATTAAAACACCATTATAATACACATGATGGGCTTCGAACACATGGAAATTAAACATCCACTGTCTCAAGCACCGAATAGTCAGCAACATCATTTGATAGGTGCGTGTTGAAGATCAATCACATCTAAACACAGTATGTCCACACATGCCAAAAAACAACTAGCTGAGGTATATCCTATATAACCATTTAGATACAGGCAGGAAAAAACTAGGGAGAAGAATAAAAATAGAAGGCAGGAGGAAGAAATAAGGGAAAGAGACATGGGAGAGAATGGGACAGAGGGGGTCTACATGCTATTTTTGACACCCCCTGACAAGGCAAAAGTCTTGACATGGCAGGAGAAAAAGATAAGGGAAATATACATGGGTGAGAATGGGACAGAGGGGATCTTTATGCTATTTTTGACACCCCCTTGGCTTATTAGACCAAAACATTTGCATTTTTAATTTGACAGATTCAGCTAAAAATTTGTTTAAATGGGGTTTAACTTCTTTAAAGTTTGGAAAACACCTACCAAACTGAACCCAGGGCAGTTGACTTTATGGGCAAAAAATAGCATTTTAGTACCTGCCTCTGGGTTTAGCAAAGGCCATAAACTGACAGAAGAGGGGGTGCAAAAGGGGCACTAGTTCATAGCTCTTGGGGGTGGGTCCATTCTTTTGCCTTTTCACTGTGTGTGCTCAAGGACATTGTCCTAACACTGAATGGGGGCCTTTTTCTGCAGACTTTTCTCATTGAGGTGCTACATATTTTTTGGCACATAATCCTTGAGCTGGTACCCAAATGGCTGGTATTTTTACCATGGCTGATGCAAGGCAGGCAAGAGTTGCAGACCACAGATTTGCTGCAGAGCTCTATCAATTTGCAACTTAAGCCCCGTACACAAGGGCAAAATGTCGGGCAACATCAGCAGGTTCAATAAAACTGTCTAACATTCAGGCTGCGTGTAAGGCAGCCGGACCGACAGTTTGGCCATTTGGCCAGCTTCTGTCAGACAAGAATGCTGGAAAATCAGCAGCTGACTGGCTTCCAATGGCTGAGAGCACTGATCGGAGTGTTCTGGCGGGGAGGCGGGGTTGCCCCCTTGTCAGAACACAAAAGAACAGCAGGGGAGATTGCTGTGCTAACGTCAGATCACTAGTACAGCAGTTCCGACAGCTGTCAGTGTTTACCAAGCTTTACTCATATGTTCATGTATTGTCCTGATGCTAGCAAATTTCTACTAAACACATAACTTAAATATATCTTTTAAATAATATGGTAATAATTAAGGATACAGGGATGTGAAAGGAGGTTCGAGGTTGTGGTTTTGAGATAGTTTTGTGTGAAAAATGTAAAACTTCTAATAGAATGCAGCGTAGTACAGCAAAAAAAAAAAAGAAAGGCAAAAAAGAAAAGAACATCAACTACGGTATATCAAACTATTGTGCCACTGGCTAATTTAAAGTTAAGGGCTTACACTTTATTTTAGTGCAATTTTCTATAAATTCGATTTTAGGTCTGTTTAAATTATACCCAAATCCCCAGGTGAGTGTCCTGCTCCCCACAGCGTTTTGTTTGAAATCACCTGCATAATAGCCTTGCAAATAACCAGAACAGCTTTTCAAAATTCACCCCCTATTGATTTCAATGGGGTTTGGTTTAATAATTTTTAACAGTTTTCATAATTCACAGTGAGTTTGATGCATGTCCTGTGGTTTTAACCATGCATATTTGCCTTGGTTATTTCACCAAGAAAAGGTACAAATGTTGTTCTGACTCCATGAACATTAACATCTTTTACTGGGCCACAGTTCTACAGGGTGATATTAGGCAGGTAATAATCAAGAAATTTGAACTAATGTTTATTATTTTACAGAAAAACAGCAGAAATATTTTAATAACTTCATGTACACTATGTAAGTAGCTTTTACTAGGCTGCAGTTTTACAGGGTAATTCCAGGCAGAAATATAAACAAGAAATCAAAATGTTATTTTTTTCACAGAAAAAGCTATAAAAGCTATGTAGGCAGCTTTTACTGGCCCAACAGTTTCACAGGATGGCACCAGGTAGGTTTATTGGCGTGATTGGTGCAAATATCATCCCTAACCAGAAGGGGTGAGCTATACCAGTTGCAAAGATATTAAGACCATGCCACTGATCTTCCTAATGTGGAGTTCCACCCACTTTTAGAACTTTGTCTTAAAAGGAAAGATGAGCCCTCCACCATTCGTTTTTTTGGCTAACTAATTATTTATTTTCGAACTTACCTTTTCTGAAGTACTAAGTGTACTTCCATTCCAGCAGGGCCACAGCACAGGCCATCATGTCCTCTTGTGCGGCGAGCCCCCCCCCCCCCCCCGATGTCTTCTGGGACTTGTGTGTGTCCCAGAAGACAAGCTGGCCATTCACATGAACATGAAGTAAGTACCGTATTTATCGGCGTATAACACGCACCCCAAGTTTAGGAGGGCATTTTAAGGAAAAAAAGTTTTAGGAGGGAAGTTTAGGGAAAAAAAACAAACATTTAAGTGTCATTTGCAGCTTGCCCAGCGTCATTTTCAGCCTTGCCAGTGTGATTTGCAGCTTGCCCAGTGTGATTTGCAGCTTGTCAGTGTGATTTGCAGCTTGCCCAGTGTGATATTAGGCTTGCCCAGTGTGATATTCAGCTTGCCCAGTGTGATATTCAGCTTGCCCAGTGTGATATTCAGCTTGTCAGCGTCATTCTCAGCTTGCCCACATTTAAATTTGGTGCCTTGAAAGACCGCGCCGCGAAAAAGCCCGAGCCGTCTGTTTGGCTCTGCTCGCAGTCCCGCCTCCCTGCTGTTTCCGAAGCAAGCGCAGGGAGGCGGGACTGCGAGCAGAGCCGGAAAAGCCCGAGCCGTCTGTTCGGCTGTGCTCGCAGTCCCGCCTCCCTGCTGTTTCCGAAGCGAGCGCAGGGAGGCGGGACTGCGAGCAGAGCCGAACAGACAGATCGGTCTTTTTCGGAGGCGCACGTTTTTATTCGGTGGCGGTCGCTGTTTTTCGGCGCCGTTTAATTTTTTTGGGCACGTTTTTTTGGGGGGATCGGCGTATAACACGCACCCACGACTTTCCCCCGATTTTTAGGGGGAAAAAGTGCATGTTATACGCCAATAAATACGGTATATTTTACTAGGCCACAGTTCTACAGGGTGATACTAGGCAGGTAATAATCAAGAAAACAAAATTAATGTTTATTATTTTTATTATTTTACAGAAAAATAGCAGAAATATTTTAATAAATATTTTAAGAACTTGATGTACTCTATGTAAGTAGCTTTTACTAGGCTGCAGTTTTACAGGGTAATTCCAGGCAGAGCTATAAACAAGAAATCAAAATGTTAGTTTATTTTTTCACAGAAAAATATTATAGTGACCTTATGCACACTATGTAGGCAGCTTTTACTGGGCCACAGTTTCACAGGATGGCACCAGGTAGGTTTTAAATAATCAAAATTAGATTGTCTATGTACAGTATGCAAGCACTTTTAAAAGGCTGAAGTTCCAGAGAGAGACATCAGACAGCTTTTAATTAAAAAAATCAAAAGACTGAAACATTGTGCAGACACTATGCACAGTATGTAAGAACCGTAAGAGACCAGCCAGATTGTAATTAAGGAATAACATTTATAGTGTATTAGTTCACAGAAAAAGACAGAAATTGTATATGCGCAATGTACACTATGTACTATAAGTGGCTTTAGTAGGCCACACTTTCAAAGGAAGAGGCCAGACAATTTTTATGGTGCACTGTGCAAGCTATGGTGCAGGACATCATGACCTGTGTGTGTCCCAGAAGACAAGCTGGCCATTCACAAAGCACCGCATGACATGTGCAGTAGGAAACCGGGAGTGACACCACAAGGCTCCTCTGCCAGTTTCCCTTAGTTAGAATGGTGATGCTTGCACCCGATCTGATGGAAGGATTGGCCTGGGGGGGGGGACATTGCGGGCTCCCTGGAATGGTAAGTGTCCTTATTAAAAGTCAGCAGCTATAGTTTTTGCAGCTGCTGACTTTAAAAAAGAAAATGTTTCTGGATTCATCACTTAGCAAAAGCAGGAGGTTCTGCACTCTACAAACCATATAATGTATTTAATAATAGAGTTGCATGCATAGTTTGGTAGAAACTTGCATTAGAATTTAAAAATGAAGGATTTGGTTTAAGTTGAGCATTTTGCAAACTAACATGCCTGTATTTTTAGAGATCAAGTGATAACTAGGGTTGAGCCTGGTGTTTGATTCAAACCCATGTTCGAATCGAACATCGGCCGTTCGTCTGCTCGGCGAAACAAGAACTTTGCGTGTCATTCGTGGGTCATTCGCATCAAATTTGTGTGATACGAACGGCCCACAATGCACTGCGCCAGTCGCAGTGCATTGCTGGCTGATGATTGGCCAAGCATGCACTGTGACCCCGCATGCTTGGCCAATCACAGCGCCGGCAGCGAGGAGGTTAAGGGGTTTAGTACACGCCCCACACTATATAAGGCCACCAGCGCGGCGGCCTTGTGTAGTGTGTTCCGGCGTGCAGGGAAAGAGCATGATAGGTAGGGACAGTGTGTTCTTTACCGAGCATTTGCAGGACTTAGTGGGTGTTGTGTGCCTCCAGCGCTGTATCTACCCTTTATTGCTGTTGTTCTCTATTAATACAGCCATCTGCAGGAGTTAGTGTGTGTTGTGTGACTCCAGCAAAGCACAGTATACACCTGTATCTACACCTGTATCTGCAGTTTTAAATGGCTTATTTTTTTCCTTTACAAAATGCCATTTTGTGCAGGGACAGTTCTAAACACGGGAAACACATGCCACTTCACAGGCATACTTTAGACACCCCCCAGGTACGATATTTAAAGGAATATTTCACTTTTTTTTCACTTTATGCATCAGTAAAATGACTGCTCCAGAAAAAACGTCAGTTTTTATAACTTCTTTTGCATTGATACATGTCCCCTGGGGCAGGACCCGGGTCCCCAAACCCTTTTTAGGACAACAACATGCATATTGGCCGTTATAATTAGCATTTTAGATTTTGAATGTTCGCGTCCATTGTAATTAATAGGGTTCTAACGTTCATGCAAACTTTAGGTCCGTTTGCAGGTTCTGGTGCGAACCGAACCGGGGGGTGTTCGGCTCATCCCGAGTGATAACCCTGATTTACAATGCAGAACAATGATAATTTTGTTTGGTCATTTGTCTAGCGCCCTAAAAATATTAGCAGTTAACTTCATTACATTAAAATAGTACCACAAATGGGGCGTGGCTGAGCAGCAGATGTAGTCTGAACTTAAAGCTGAACTTACGTACGTTAGATAGGGCATGCAGAAATTAAGGAAACGAACGTCTGTTGTGGAAGGACGCATTAGCACCATTGAAGATGATATGGCACCACTTCAGCGAGATGTTAAATATCATACCGATCTCACAGCTCAACATACTGCCCACTTGGATGACCTGGAGAATAAGATGCGTCACAACAATGTGCGTGCCATTGGTATTCCAGAGAAAGCTGAAGGCAAGAATCCTGTGGCCTTCATCGAGCAATGGCTGCTATACATTTTTGGAAAGGATGCTTTCTCGCCTATGTTCACTGTTGGGAGACCAGTTAGTCCTATGTGAGTTCTTTTGTTTTTTGCACATGACATTCCACCAATATGTTTACATGATCTACGTGCCTTTTCGCTTGAATTGGCGCCTGCTTCACCTGTATATGGCCCTGTCCCTGCTATGGTCTCTTCCCTGGTGGATAACACCTTTACCTCCCAATTACTATATTAATATATCAGGTCCTGGACTACTACTGATGAGTTGTCCCATACAGAGAACATTATTTACCCACATCTATGGCTACTACTCTAAGGGTATTATCTCGGAATGTCAGAGGACTTAATGATCCGGTTAAAAAACTGGCAGTATTTAGAACTATTAAAAGACTGTAAGCTTCTGTTATATGCCTTCAGGAGACAGTTATCTCCCACACCCCAATGCTGCTTTTCTTCTTGGTTGTTTAGCCATCGATATCATGCTATTCATTCCTATTACTCCAGAGGAGTGAGTATTTTAATTTGTCAGGGAATAATTTTCTTATTTACTCAGAGGGTCGCAACATTTTATTGTTATGTACTATTCATGGGGTCAAATGCATAATAGCGGGAGTCTTAATCCCCCCACCCTTTTCATCTGAGGTCCTCAAGATTCTAGCGAGCTTTATGGTACATTTTTCAGCTATTCCACTTTAAGCGGTAGGGGATTTCAACAAATATTTGGATGCTCGGTGGGATAAATTACTGTCTGTCAGAAACCATGAAATCAGGCTGCAAACTCAGGGTAACGCATGACAACAGGTTTTTGCGTCTCCCACAGAAGGTTTGCCCAGGCCAAGGCTCTCTCAGAAAGCAAAGATATCACAAAACATACTTGACTTTTGTCCGTGGGAAATGCCTGGGGCAGCATCTCAAAGTATATCTCAACCTGGTTGAGAAACCCTCTGCATTGTACTGGATCGCGCCCAAATTGCTGGTGAAGCAAGGTAATACTCGAGGCGGGTGTCTGCACAGAGACTGGCGCAGCAGCAGGGATGGCCTGCAACTCAGGTTGTACCGGAGCAGCCACAGTGGGAGATTCCAGGTGAGCCGTGCGACTCAGGAGCGTTTGTAACGCCATGGCAAACTGATCCATGCAGTGATCTTGCTCATCCAATCTGGAAAAAATATTACCAACAAGTGGATTGATTGTATCTTCTGAATTCATGGCCTTTGCCTACTGTCAGAAACCATGAAATCAGACCAAGACAGAAGTACAGTTAAATCACACTTGTTTAATAATAAAAGTAAACAGAACAAAAGTAGTCAAAACATAGCCAGAGTTCAGGAACCGATAGTCAGACAAGCCAAACGTCAGGGAGCTGGAGATGAGCGCAGTAAAACAGAAAGCAGGATCTGGAGCCAGAGGGATGTCAGCCAAGCAAATCTTTTATCAGGAATGCAGAGCGTCTCTGTGATGTTGACTAAGGCGAAGGCAGAGCTCCTTTGGACTGGACAGCTTAAGTAGGCAGGACTGACGAGCAGGCTATCATCAACAGCTGAGTAACTGTGGAGAGATACGAGCTGGCAATTAGCCGACAGCTGAGCCAGCTCAGAGACACCGGCCCACTCTCATATTTCACATGGGGGTGGGGGCCTACCCCTTTTGCTCGCCGGCTTGTGGAACTTGGATTGACTGACATAATTCTTTCTTCTGTTATGTCTTTATTGGTTTATTCAAAAAAGTTTTTTCTGAATAAAAATAGTACCACAAAAATATATTGTTTGCAATTTGTTTAATGTTTAGAATATCAACAAATAAATCACATATGATTACAATCAGTTTAAAATTAAAATATATTTATCATTTTTGTTCCACCCTAAATACAGAAAAGACTCAAGTATTCAGGATCTATAATTTACGAATCTGCTTATGAGAAGCTTAATGATAAGGCATTTAATTATTTTGAACTTCAGTGGCTTACTCTTTTTTTGTGTATTCCATTCTCTCACATGAACCCATATCTAAAGTGGACAGCCTATTGTATAAGCCTTAGCAAATTTGATGAGTTGTCTATGGAACGATAGTTGTTTATGAGCTTAGTGGATGGCTTGCTTGTTATCTTTTAGCTCTTCAAGGATGTATAGCAGCTCTTCATATGTTATAGATTGCAGATTAAAGAGGTGGTAAAATTCTAGAGATTAGGACCCAATTTTCTCGCTTCGGTATTGTGCATCAGTGGTTGTAAATCGCAATGGTTTTTGTATCTGCAGAGAGAAAAAATACTTTTTAAAAGAAGTCAGAAGGTGGACTACTATTATATACTTATACTTGTAAATGGTGCTGACAGTCTTACACTGTTGCTAAAAATATACAAAGTCCCGATAGGCCTGATGTTTGAATGCACACAACATGCATTACCCTTAATGTTTCTTTTGAAATGGAAACATTTTGTGGCATCTACCACTTTTAAAGAATAGAAGGTCTTTATCACCAAGGTGGAGAGTTACACATTATTCTCAAGCAAAGCTTTTATGCAAATCTTGCAGTATTTTTATGTGGCATTTCATGTGCTTTTTTGTTTAACATTAGTTTATTGTTTTTATTTTTCATGCCTTCTTCGGGATGCACTGATCCTTTGTGTAATGTGTGTTTTGCAAATACTTTCTAACCAAGTTTACATATACTGTATGTTTGGGGTTTGAGAGAACTATTTAAGAGTATGTTAAACTAAGGACTGTTATCATAATGAGGCCTACACCCCGAAGCTATCAGTACCAATAAACGTAGAAAACAATATGCATTGCTAAATAATATAAATAGTAATAAGCAATACAAATAAGCATGCAGTAGGCATGGCATATGTTTTTGGTAAAAATATATACTTGTTTAGAAAACAAATGTATTCTAAATAAAAGTAGCACTCCATGTTTGTATGCTGTAGAGAATTTTTAGCTGAACTCTATCTAACCAAATTCATATTACAATAAAACATTGGCCTTTTTGTTATTGTTAAGGCATTGTCAATCTGTTTAGCTGATCTAAACACAAATATTAGCCAGATCCTGGACTTTCTAGGAACACAGCCCCTACCAAAACCTACCCCAACATGTAATTTGGACAATGAACAAGCACTAAGGACTCCCTTGGCACCTCTTTTCTTTTCAGCAGGTTTCCTGTAAGCAATAGAGTCATGCTTGGCTCAGGGTGCTCACCCTCCCTCCCCAAGTTTTAGCATTGCAGAAGATTATATGTAGCTCATATACTACCTACACTAGCAAGCTAAATTTATTCATGTTGATTTCACAACAGCCATGCATATGGGAATGCCATGAAGATTGGTTAGAGGATCTAACCCTTCATCACACTTTTATAAATAAAACTGTATATAAACAAAGTCATATATCACAGCAAATTTTATTTTCAGCTAATTTCTTGTCCTACTGATGGCTAATTGTGGCTAAATTGCACATGTAAAAAAAACAGCACATGATAATTTAAAAACGAGAGCTTCCATTGCTGATTTTATTTATTTATTTTATTTTATTTATGTATTGAATTATTTATTAGTTTAATCTTTGGGGTGGCACACATCACACTACTATTTCATTACTTTTTCACCACCCATTGAGCAACTGACCTAGAATAAACATAGAAAACAGTATATCAGAGTATTTTGTTTGTAAAAAAAATCATGCTTGTTCAAGGCCATTACCTCACTAGGTATGAAAGCCAGGGTCAGACCAATAGCCTGGTAGCCTGGTAGCTCACATCCTATATCACCCTAATATTTGAAGTATATACTGTAGGTTTTTTTCTTTTTGCAAAATTTAAAAGTAAAAGTTTTGTATTTCAGATGAGGGGTGGTGTGAAGAAGACAGGGAGTTAAGGGCCTGTTCCACATTAAACACCAAAAGCAATACAACTTTAAGATCAACTCTAAACCTTCAATCACTCTTTACCAAACCTTAAAGAATTTAGACTTGAGTTACAATTAATAAAATATTTTTTTTTTCTGTTGAGAAGTGGGGTGGAATAAATTTATTTGTAGGAAGTTTTCCTATGTTGTATTTAATTATGTTATACACCTGTTAATATTTTAGTTTGTTTCAGAATAATGGAAATATATATATATTTTACAGTTAAATCTTATATTTAAAAAAAATGTATGTTATGTTGTCTTTCTAGTTAGTCCTCATGGAAAATTAACAGATATTAGTATCCACCTTTAATCACTTAATTTCTGTTTACCCCTTATGGACCAGAGAAATTATACACTTTAATTATGGGCCTATTCATTTGTCAATTACCTTGATCATTATGTAAGGTAATGTTTCGGTGCAAACTAGGCTTTTCTTTGGAAATATTGTTTCACAAAAATTATGTTATTTTATATTAAATCTATAGACAAAAAGATGTAAAAAAAAAAAAAAAAAAAAAGTGAATTTTTTCTGTTTTAAACAGTGATAGTTTTTTAAAAGTAGTTTTTCCCTAAATAAAAAGGAAAAAAAATATATATTTTATAGTTTGTCCCATTTAATGACTCTAAATGGCTTTTGCACATTTTCTTGTTATGTAACATCGAAAAAGTAAAAAAAAAAAGAATGATTAAAAAAAGAAATTAAAAGGGATGGGGAAAAATAAGTTTATTATGGATGTTTAAGGTTAACTAAAGGTTAATAAATGGAATATATTATATATTTAAAAAATAACTTTTAATGTTTCTTATAATGTTTATTTAAGAGATGTCATATGCAAAAAAAAGGTCACACCGAGTCGGTAATAGAGGGGGAAGCGGTGAAGGACCTAGTCACAACAAATGCATTTAAAAAGCCTTGTTGAAGCTTTTACATTTAACATCCTCAGGTGGTTAAACCCCTTTTAGTGGCACATTGATGCAGTATTTTTGTCTGGTTTAGTCAGTCTAGGTTTAATCTAAACTAAAACCTGTTATTAACTTCATGAATATTTCTGAAATCTTTTAACATACAGTATGTGTATGATGTAAGGAGTTGTGCTAAGCTTTACATAATCATTGTGCTGTTGCTTTAAACAGAGGGTTCTTAACCTTTTTTATTTACAGACCCCGAATAAATTGTTCAATAGGTCCTCATACCCAATTCACCAGAATATCAAAACCATCACCCTAAACTGTCCCATTAGGTACTACAATGATTTTAAAATATGTCAATAAATTAGTTTTACATTAATTATGGATTGGTAGGAGAAGAGCTGAAAGTAATTTTTTTTTTACATTTTTTTTTACAGTTTTTCATAATATTTCTCACATCTCATCTGACATATCAAGTCAATCTCCTCTTTGATTCAGGTTAAATAATGCAAATAATCCTGTTTAGATTTTAGAGATCAAATACAATGCTTCATTAGTTGTTTCTCATAACCCCAAGATGTATAGATACCCCCCCCCCCCCCCCCCAGATAAGCACTTGTGCTTCAAGCTTGAAAATGACTTGCTAAGCTATTGCTATACTTGCCAGGCATTATAAGTTTGTTGCATAATTGCAGAAAGTCCACATTGCATGACTGCAGATCAACTTTCTTTGCAAACATTCTATAAGTTTGCTGAAAGTTCTGGTTCAGTTATGTTGTACAATAATCATCCCACCACAGGGGTCGCTGTGCCTGAATTTTCATGCTGTAAACTTGCAGAGCTCTTGCTGCAGACTCGCCACTGCAAACTTGCTCTTGCAGGAGACTTGCTACACAAATTTTCTACAAATTGGAAAAGTGTCAACTAGAATTTGTGCTTCAAGCACTCTGCAAGTGTACAACTTGCCAGTAAAAATGTGCAGCAAGTTAATAGACTTACAATTCAACACTGCCACAAATTTGTGGCAAGTTACTGTACCCTTGCTATCTGAGACTGTACTAAAGGTTCACGAAGTTCTTCAAACCTCTGCAAAGACCCCTTGCAAACGCTCTCACATAAGCCTATAGATAATATCCCATCCGGGAATACCAGGGAATGCCCACTCATCACTCATATTTTTATGGATGGCCATGAAATAGACAATCCTTCAGGCGTGAAAATCACCAACACTTAATTTTGTAGAGCTAAAGGATCATATTTAGAGTTGGGCGAACGGTTCACCCCATTTGGGGAACACCCGAATTTGCAGGGTGTTGCACAAAGCTTTGCCCAATCAGGGCGCAGTATAAGCTGGTTGTTAAGGAGTGGGGCCAGGGAGCAAGCCGCGGTGTCCTTAAAAGAGAAGTATGTTTTTTTTTTTAGATTCATACTTACCTAGGTACCTACTTACCAACATACTTACCTAGGTGGTGGGGGACAGATGTTGCATTTGCCCCCCCCGCCTCGTCACTGAGAACCGAGCCACCGAACATCGCTGATGGCTCAGTTCTCTCACCTCCAAGAGCAGAGAGCTGCTGCTTGTCAATCAGAAGCTCTCCTGCTCTGCTCCTCCACACTCACTGGAGCGTTGAGCTGTGGAGAGGCAGGGAGCAGCCGTCTCAGCCTCTCAGGCTCTCTCTCAGCTGAGACTGCCATCAGTCCAGGCAGCTGGCAGATCCAGACTTCCTAAGTCGGGGTGACTGGACTGATTCCAGTGACGTCAGCGGAGAGTGGACTTCAGACCGCTCTCCGCTGAAAACAGGTCACAGGAGTGCAAAATGAATTGCACTCCTGTGATCCATAGGAGAAGCCCAGCCAAACAAGCTCAGGCTGGACTTCTCCTTTAACAACGGATGAGTCATCTGTTGTCAATGGGCTTCCCCTCTGACAGCTGAGTAAAAAACAAAAAAAAAACTGTGTGGGGTCCCCCCCCGTCCATACCAGGTCCCCCCTGTCCATACGGGTCTCGTATGTATTTTAAGGGGAACCAATTTTTTTTTTGAATGGCGTGGGGTCCCCCCAAAATCCATACCAAACACTTATCCGGGCATGCAGCCTGGCAGGTCAGGAAAGGGGTGGCGAGAGAGTTCCCCCCTCCTGAACCATACCAGGCCATATGCCCACAACACGATGGGGTGCATGCTTTGGGCCTCATTCCCACAACCATGGCCAGTGGTTGTGGGGGTCTGTGGGGCAAGGGGCTTATTGGAGTCTGGAAGCCCCCTTTAACAAGGGTGCCTCAGATCCTGCTGACCCCTATGTGAATGAGTATGGGGTACATAGTAGCCCCCCATTCACCAAAAAAGTGTGCTCCAAAGCACCCACCCCCAATGTTGAGGCATGTGGCCTGGTATGGTTCAGGAGGGGGGCACTCACTCGTCCCTCCCCCTTACCTGACCTGCCAGGCTGCATGCCCCAATAAGGGTCTGGTATAGATTTTGGGGGGGACCCCACGGTATTTTTTTCTTTATTCGCAATTGCAACTACAAGTCATTTAAAATGTGATTTGACTCACATTTGTGAACGTTGATTCCCCTGCATTCACCCCCTTTTTTTTATTTTCTAAACTTTGGTTAGAGCCTTTGTAGACATCATTTCATTTGCTGTTATGAATCACAAGTTTGTTAGTATTGGTATATTCAGCCAATTACCTTCTCATTACCAGAGTCATAAAATATAGTAGGAATGGAAAGACACAAGCACCAGTTTATGTAGTTTACCTTATTGTTTGTATAATAGGTCAGCAGTGCACCAGCAAAACAACATTATATCTTGTTTAACAGTAATTTAGACATTTAAGTGCTGTTTGTACAGATATCCAATTTCTAGATGTTGTCTTTGAATGTCCCTTGCTCATATCTATTATTAATAATTGTAAAGAAGATATTTTAATGTACACCAGTTCTCCTAAAATTGTGTTAATTTAAACACAGTTGAAATGAAGGCACCTATATTGTTATTACAAATCATGTAAAAACTGCCAATAGGCATGCCATGTGTTTCAGTTATGATTTGAATATCTGAAAGATGCAAATATTTGAGGGCTGGTTTAACTGTGTTAATGCAGATCTCAAATAAGCATCCTTGTACAACTGGTTATAAGCTTCTATATCTGTCAGAGGTGTCTAGTATAGTATTATGGGTGCCTTTAGCTGTTTCTTGCAGAGTCAGACTGGCAAAGTATAAAGAGTAAAGGATATCACCAAAAATACCTAATTAGAGAGCGCATGTTTTGCATAGACAGCATTCTTACATATAATGGAATTGCTTGTTCAACAAGATTGAGGGTAAAGCATATTAGAACTATATTATTGATATTGGCTATCTAGACATTTAAAAATATCCAAAATACTATTTCTTTTTTAGTAACATATTCTGCTATTCATTTAAAGCCAAGTATTAACTTTTGAGGAATAATTAATACCTTGCGCCAATTAATAGCAGTAAAAAAGCAGGTAGAAGATACTTCTTTAGATAGCAATACATTTAATGTGAGGGGGTGCTATTTTAAGGGCCATGGGTCAACTGAAAAGTGCAAATGCTAGTGAAAATATAAATGAGTGTAGTGTTTTTATGTGCTATATATACACATAATGAAAAAAATCAGAAATCAAAAAAGCAATATTAATGTGCAATGTGCCATAATATAAAGTTCATCTTCAATAAATAGTGATCATCTTGTAGTGAATTCAGAATAGTAAATATCCGTGAATCAATAAAAAGTAATTTAGATAAACATCTTTAGTGCTTGTCATCTTCAATGTGACATCAAAAGTATATAATCCGTCACCAACTGTGGATCATACACCCAAAGTGCTCCGTAAGTAGATTCCACTTACCAGATGGATATGGCCTCTTTGATTAAAAAGAAGGTCATACAGCGCTTTTAGCAAAGTATAAAACTTGTGCAATACTGGAAACTTTTCCTTGATGTGAGTCCCTCCTCCACAAGCCCGTGAGAGAGGTATGGAAAAGCTCAAAGCGTTCCAATGCTTCCTGATGACATAACAATATGAGACGTACGTCGAGGCTCTTCTTGGTCAAGTTGCATTTGGGTCCTTTGTTGATCCTGCTAGGTGGTGGAACTCACGCTGACCAGTCAGCGTGAGCCGGGAGGCACCACCTCATGAGAAACCTCATTGCCGGGTTAAGGCACTTATACATGTAAGCAGGCACTTTGCTTTGTATTTTAACATTTGTTTTAATAAAACGGGATTACGCTATTTGGTTCCCTTTTCATCTTTTCCATACCTCTCTCATGGGCTTGCAGAGGATGGACTCACATCAAGGAAAAGTTTCCAGTATTGATCAAGTTTTATACTTTGCTAAAAGCGCTGTATGACCTTCTTTTTAATTAAAGAGGTCATATCCATCTGGTAAGTGGAATCTACTTACGGGCACTTTGGGTGTTTGATCCACAGTTGGTGACGGATTATTTACTTTTGATGTCACATTGAAGATGACTAGTAGTGAAGATGTTTAGCTAAATGACCTTGTATTGATTCACAGATATTTACTATTCTGAATTCACTACAAGATGATCACTATTTATTAAAGATGAGCTTTATATTATGGCTCATTGCACATTAATATTGCTTTAGTGATTTTTTTTTCATTATTTGTATATAGCACATGAAAATGCTATACTCATTTATATTTGCACTAGCATTTGCACTTTTCAATTGGACCATGGTCCTTATATTAGCGCCCCCTCACATTAAATTTATTGCTATCTAAAGAAGTATCTTCTACCTGCTTTTTTACTGCTATTAATTGGTGCAAGGTATTAATTATTCCCCAAAAGTTAATACTTGGCTTTAAATGAATAGCAGAATATGTTACTAAGAAACATTAAATTTATAAGTATTAACTTTTAACATTAACTAGCAAATGCAGCATGCACAAACACACGTAAACATATATGGCCTTACTGATAAAGACCCACTTCCATGAGGCTGCATGTGTGCAGTCTGTGGGAAGGGGTTAAGATACAACATATGACCCTCTTGTTTGACAATTTTGTATTGAGAGGTCAAACTAATTTGGTGAGTGAACCACCAGCACTTTATAAGTGTGGATTTTTTGGGCATTTTTGCTTCAAATGGTCATTAATATTGTTATGTCCTTTTTTTGATTTATATAAATCTTGGTAAGCACCAGCACTTTTTATCACTGAAAGAGGTTATACATATATGATATTGCACTATTTGTTTTGATGGTCACTGAAATATATGCATTGTTTTAATGATTTATTGTATTTTATTTATTTATACGTAGTGTGGGAGTTATTCATATAATTTAATCTTGCTGTAGGTGATGTAATATGCATGTACAGTATGTATGCATGTAACTGAACCAGTGGAGGTGATCATTTTGTCCCTCACTGAGTAAATCAGCTCATAGATTACTTGATTTTATTTCCTTCGACCACGAGTGGAAGGAAAGAAAATCACTAAATTCCCCCATCAACACAGTCAGGGTTGATGGAGAAATGCCATCCACTTTTCTATTGTGTTCTGCTGGCAGGGGATGCGGGGAGCCTTCCTGGTTGGCAGAACACAACGATTACTGCTAGCGGCTATAGCTGCCAACAGTAAACAGATGTTAAAAAATTTGACAGACTGGTTGTCCATCGATCAACTTGGGTACGATCAGCCTGCTCATAAAAGGATCAAATCTCGGCTGGTCCCTGACAAATTTCGATCCATGTATGGCTGGATTAATTCCAAAAGAAATTAGTTTGAATGGGATGTTACCCCACTATCATGAATTAATTGAAGATACAGACAGTTTTTTCTATTTTTATCACTTCATTTATTTTCTTTGTTCTATCTTATTCTTTTGCCAGTATTATTTTTCTCTGTTATTCTTTTTTGGCAGTTTTTCTAAAAGGGACAGGACGCATTTTTGTAAACAATTTGTACTGCCTCCTTATGAAAAATAAAAATGATGCAGAGCCTTCATCAATTCCATTCCAAGCCCTAATTCTGGCATGCACCCTGGCTGGCCAGAAAAGCAGGGGAAGACACACACCAGAGCCATACCAAGCCACTATCCCACATCTTTGGCAGGGTACCATCCAGGGTGGGGGAATCCACCTTGTCCTCATGTTGATGCAGACAAAGGCCTCGTCCCTATATCTGATGCCCAAGAGGATGTGAGGGTCAGAGGAGGAACTTAGCAAAATCTGAAAACCCACTTTACAATAGTGAGATATCTACCCCCACCCACATGATTATGTATGAAGTGCCCCTTGTTATTTATTTGCAAAAAAAATCCATAGATACGGTGGGAAAAAAAGAGCTATTTGCAGAAAAAAAATCCTCTCAAAAAATAATGTCCTATAATGTAAACACAACATCAATCATCTGTCTGGAAATTTAGATCCAGAGTCAATCACAATGGCCCCACCTGCCACTACTCCGATTGCAAATGCTGCGCCCCTGAAATTCGTATTAGACACTTATCAGGGCAGCACAGTGGTGTAGTGGGTAGCACTTTCACCTAGCAGCAATAGGGTCGCTGGTTCAAATCCCAACCATTTGGAGTTTGCATGTTCTCCCTGTGCCTGTGTGGGTTTCCTCCGGGTACTCCGGTTTCCTCCCACACTCCAAAGACATGCTGGTAGGTTAATTAGATCCTGTCGATAAAATTGGCCAAATATGTTGTATGTGTTTGTAAGCGTGTCAGGTCCCCACAGGGCAAGGACCGCACTATACCACAGATGGACACCAGTGGCAAAAAGCGCCCTGAGGCGATTCAGTTTGCATAGGTAGCGCTATACAAGTCATTCATTTATTCATTATCAAGGCATGTAGTTTGGCCAGACAAGCCACATTCCCCTTACATTGGAAAGAAAACTTGCAATGGGTGGGATAATAAGGCCTCCCATCCCACCTTGTCTACATGTTGATGAGGACAAGCACTTCAACCTCCCATTTTTTCCCCAAAAGATATGTTGGCATCTGAATAAGGGGGCCCCCAGATATCCGCAATGTGTGTGAACGAATAAAAGGTACATACAGTAGTACGCCTTGTTAATCATTCACAAAAAAATCTAAATAAAAACACAGGATCTGAAAAAGATAGACAGATGAACTCACCAAATCTGGTTTGTTGCCCTGTTCACTGAACTGTGAATAGGCTGGGTTTTGGCCAAACTCATGTTCCCTCCGAACTATTAGCTCCTCCCATTTATCCACCCTAGAGTCTGATTGTTGGAATAATCTTGTCAACAGTCAGATGTCTTAGCTTCATGCTTCTTATCCTGCCTGAACTTATTATTATTCTGGCCTATCATAATTCCTGTTTTTCTACTTCACTTGAGGTAAAACTTCAGATTTCTTGTTAAAAAAAGTCCCCACTGTGTGGGCTATATATAGAATAGCACAAGGATTATAGCAAACCTTACAGAATCTTAGTTTCTGTCTTCTGAAGTAAATCATGTTTTCTGTCCTTTCTAAAGCTGGTGTTTAAAAGGAGGCTCTACTTTTGTTTTTAACATATGATCAGTTTTAGAGTTGGAATTGAAAAGATTCACAAAAGATTAACAAATATGAAACTCCTATTGCTTAGAATGCCAGTATTATGACCTGTAGCTCACTGAGAATTCCTCTAAACAGCAGTGAACCAATCAAGCAAGGTAAGCAGTAAACTGCCAGAGGTGAAAAATAAGGTTTAGGTTAACAAACATTGAAAAATAATGTACCATTTTGAGTTATACAAAAAGGCATTTTTCAGGGAAGAAGTAATGGGTTAACAATTCACAGTTGTTCTGCAGCAATGTAAGTAAATTAAGTCCAAACTTTTGTTGATTACTTACAAGCTCTCTGTCTTTATAAAAGAAGCATTGAAAAAGACTGTGTTACTACGCAGTCTTAAGCAATATTTAGACAGTATTATACTGCAGGAAGTAGTATATTGCTCTCAAAATAGTGAGAAAAGGTCATTAACAAAGGAAGACAGACTAGAGATTATAACCCTTAAATGTATAAGTTGTTCCTTTAGAGAAATTACAAAGAAAACCAAAGAAAACTGGAGGAAACTCTGACAGGAGGAGGTCTGGCAGACCCAAAGCCACAACAGAATCTAAAGACAAGTTTCTGAGATTCAACAGCTTGCATGACAGGTGGCTCACAGGACAACATCTTTAATCACAGCTTAACACTGATCGAAGTAAGTCTTAAGCCCCATACACACGGTCGGACTTTTTCATCAATTTGGTCCGATCGGACAAGGTTGTTGAAAAATCAGACCGTGTGTATGCACCATCGGACAGTGTTCGTCGGTTTGTCCGTCGGACAAAGTCTTATCTCCTGCTGGAAAGATTTCCCGTCAACCCGGTCCGATCACACCAAATCCGAGCGTGTGTACGCTTGTCCGACGGACAAAGTGCTACGCATGCTCAGAAGAAATTCTGTGACGGAAGCGCTCGGTCAGGTAAAACTACCTTTCCTAATCGACACAGCACATTCGTCACGCTGCAATGTTAAAATGTCTTTAATGCAGCGCATTCTCTTTTTCTTTACAATGCAACAAGAATGACATCTTTTAGCTGCTCCTATTCACCCGCACTTCTCACAAACTTACTTCTTTATTACTTTGCAGCATTTATACACTACATGTTTATTTTTACTCAGATCGTAATACAATCTTTCTTATTTTTTTACCCAGATTTTTTTTTTTTGGGGGAATACATATTTGAAGGAGATTTTTTTTTTTTGGAGGGGGTTTGTATGTCTCAACTTAGCAAAACCACATTATTAACATTTGTATTTCTTGCTTACATTTACTAGGAGTTTGTTGGTTGTTGGTGCCCCTTGTTAATTCTAGGATTAGTGAAATGTACCTGCCTACTCAAAGAAAAACTGTCATTGTAGAAAAGTAAAACACAATAGTCAATGATTATTTCAAATCCAAAAAACATTTATTTAGGTCTCAGCAACAGACCAAAGAGGAACGCAGCCATGGTGAAACTTGGGGAATTTGCAAAGCCTTGGACACCCATGGCAACCATCATTTTACAGACTTAAACAATTGGGGGCATGAAGACTACCTATCTAAATAATAAGGGAGCGCAATCTGGTCCTGAAGTCCAAAACATCCGGAACTGCAGCAGATGCCATCTAGGTCCCCAGGCTCTGGTACTACGAGAGGCTCCATCTTCTCTCAGACCAGACTGAGTCCAGGTTGTCACTCTCTTGTCTTCCTTGTACGCTTCCTTCCACGCCGTGGTGCTGGTGCTGGTGGGGTGGCAGAAGGAGGAGGAGGAGGCGGAGCAAGGTCACTCTCGCAAACATGTGTGAGGGGAGTCATCTCCCCAGCCATCCCCTCATTTAGTATTTTGAGGATGACCTCCTCACACATGCTGCGTTGCCCCGCCTCCATACCCGTAAATTTACTTGTAACCAAGGAGGCAAAGGCCTCCTCGTAGGTGGGTGTGGCATAGAGGGAGGCTGAGGCATCTTTTATCAGCTGGAGCGCTGACTCTCCCACCTCCCCCATGTTTTTCGCCCTTCTGTAGGGAAGGCGGAGGGGAGAGACTTGGGAGACAGTCAGGCTCCTACGCCTACCCCCCTCTTGGCTGCCACTACCCCCTGCCTCCTCCTGACTGCCACCTTCCACAGCCACCTCCTGGCTGAGGTCTTCCTGTGTATGAAAAAGGGACATAGTTTCAGTTATTTGTTCATCAAACACACACAATTCTCATCTAGTGACTGTTGCAAAATGTTTTCAAATACAAAACCATACAATTCTCAGCCCTGCAGTTTAGATTCTTCCCAAAAATGTCTCCCACACCACTGTCTGTTGATATGTCAATCACGTTAGGAAATAAGCAATTGGGGATCCTGAATTAACTGAACATCATTCATTATTCAACAAACTGGTTCCAAAACTACTATACCTGGAACAAGCTGGGCACCTGCACATATTCCTGACTGGAAGGCCCAGGTTGGTCCTCGGAATCCTCATCAAGGGTGGCGTGCGTGGAAGGACGCGTGCAAGGAAGAGTCGAGAGTGACTTCCTGACAGTAGCCTGGTCTTTGAGAAAGTGGAGCCTGTCATAGTACCAGAGCGTGGGGACATGGACATCAGCTGCTGCAGCTCCAGATGCTTGTGACTTCAGGACCTTATTGCGCTCCCGGAAATAGGTAGTCTTCATGTTGGTGATCTTCACTTTTAAGTTTGCGACGGTTGCCATGGGCAGGGTAGGCTTTACAAATGCCACCAGTTTCAGCAGGGCTGCGTACCTCTTTGGTCTGTTGCTATAATCCCTGTGTTTTGCCTGCCATAAGAGGGGGAATTGCCGGTATTTATCAATGAAGTGTGGGAGAAAGCTCACGTTGTAGAAGGCATCCATCACCTCTGCAAGACACAACGCCACACAAAACAATATAAATAATGTCAGCCTAAACTCTCCTAATCTTCTCCATAAAGAAGCCTCAAGTTCTAATCAGTCTAGGCTAGTTATGTACCAACGTCAAATTGTACCTTCGTTTGTAGCGATCGTCTCGTGCGTGAGCTTTCTCTCCCCTCGTCTCCCAGATCGTGGCTACGACACAGGCGTGTGACGTTTTATATACACTGCGCATGCTTCAAACTCCGCCCGCCCCTGACGATCTTTCTCGTCTATTCCCCACCCCTTCTCTTTACGGCGTAGTGGGGAGAGCACATGGCGGGGACACAGCAGGTGCGCCACAAATATCCCACCAACGAGGAGGAGGACGAGGAAAGTCCGGAGGCAGAAACGTCCCGATCCCGGAACCTGAAATTCAAGGCCTCCAATATGTCATTTGGAGAAATGTTGGAGATGGTGGACATATTAAAGAGGAGCGACTATGATGGGAAGTATGGGCCTTACCTCAACCCCAATGTCCGCAAGGCCAAGATCATGTCTAAAGTTGTGAGAAGGCTGTACAATAATTTTGGGGTACAACGATCCAAGGAGCAACTCAGGAAACGCTGGTCAGACCTGAAACTGAGGGAGGCCGATCAGTACAGAAAGATCAAGAGAATTCTTCAAAAAAGTAAGTAGTTGTGTTTTTGTGTTTGATTTCTTGCTTGCATACTGCTCCATTGTGTTTTGATTTTTACCAAGTTGTACATTCCAAAATGGCCACTTTCAGGTTCGTCTGTGCATTCGATCGTACTCAGCCTCGATCTTTCTGCCACTGTCATGGTCGTGTGTGTGTGCATTCGATCGTACGCAACCTCGATCGTTCGGCCACTTATAATACGATGTTTGGTGTTTTTTTGGGGAAAGGAAGTTTGTTCTCACTAGAAATGTCATCAAGAATGTAAAGCCAATTTATTCAATGTAAAGGAGAGGTCACTCAGTAGCTGTTTACCCATCTGGACTCTAGAGCACTAGTGCTGGGACACCCAAACCCCCTTTTTATTATGCTTTTCCACACATGTGCTCCAGTGGATACTAGAGGGGGGTCTCCATCACACAAACTTCTACCAAAAAGCTAGTCAGTTTAGCACCTTTACAAAGTGACTTCATTCATGTAGTTGACATTTGTAACTGGCCAAACTAAAATAGTGTCCGTCACTTTCAAGCAATGTTTGTCATTTCCTATTTCTGCCCTCAATAGTTTGTGTTGCTAAATCTTCCTTTTGGACATTCTCATAGGGGAGCGAAAACTTGGGCCGTCTGAGGAAACCCCCAAACCAACACCTCCCAAAAAAGGGGAAAGAGCAGAAGCAGAGGAGGAGGAGGAGGAAGGAGAGATCATCGAACTTGGAGAAATTGTCACCACAACAGGTGAGTGTGGGAGAACACAGCTACTGGTAAGCTAATCCATGTATGGCTGCCTCATTTCCAACACCCCATTTTTGTTTGTTTGTGGTTTTTAGGTGACGTGGATGTTGTGGAAGAAAAATCGCACTTTACCACAGAGAGTGCCCACGTACTCATCGGAGAGATAATGGTCTGCAATCGAGATCTAGATTACATAAAGCAAAACATCAATGATGTTCAACAAAAATTGAAGAACATCATTGATGTTTTAGGAAAAATATGAAAACGCACCAAGTAATTAACACACATTTGTGCCTGCTTCTGAACACATTTGCAACTTAAAAACTGTCTGAAATTTGGAACATGCACACATTGTGTCCACATGTGCTAGCTCCCACCATGGTGGATGAATGGCAACGTTTTTTTGGGGGTGCAAACACTTTACGAACTACGAAAGTGGTTGTGGTGAAGGGGTTGCACCCCCAAAAAACGTCCATTCATCCCCATGATGGAAAATGGCACTTTTGAAGCTTCTAGGCATGTGTTTTCCCATCTAATGACCATTTTCAGACCCAAATTGTGTGCATGTTCCAAATTTCCACTTTTCGGGGGTGACCCCCCCATGTGATGAAGGCAAGATCAAACACACTTTGAACATATAGTCATGTCTGATCTTGTCTTCACTTTACAAAGTTGAACTTTCCAAGTTCCTAGGTTCTGTTTTGCTCCATGCCTGGTTTTACCAATTGCGGAATGTTTGTAAACAATGTTGTAAATAACCAAGATGTTGTCAGTTTTGGCGTGAAGATTGTAAACGCACTTGGGAATGTTTTCCTAGTAAACTTTTATTTTTCTAAATGTGTGGCTTCCTTATTTAAAAAAACACAATGCATTATGTATGTAAAATGAAAAGGATATGGGGGGCAATGGGTGTTATTTACTAAAGGCAAATCCACTTTGCACTCCAATTTTCTTTCCCGGGGAACTTTTTCAATGCACTTGTAGAGCATAGCGGATTTGACTTATGTAAATGACACCCACAGTGCTTTGTACGAAAACACGGAGCACAGCATTTTGGAGAATACACACATGTCAGACCTGGTGATGAAAAGGAGTATTTTGGGTGTCAGTTATGCAGTACAAACCTTCTCTAGACCAAAGATTAGGTAGCAAACACACAACATGAGAATAATCTTTTTGGGAAGAAGAGACTGTTACCTCCTTTTGCCCAGAAAGTGCATTCCCACTGTCGAAGGCAAAGGGAAAAAATGTCAAAGTAAAATAAGCTAAAAAGAAGACTGAAATGACATGAAATCATAGGTTGGTTAAAATATCAGATTTATTAAAAAATGCCTCTCACACATCGTCAGGCAGAGCAATGGCCCCCCTACCCACAAAGTACTGCATATATTGGTCCCGGACCACACGGGCATTTAGAGGGGGCAAGCCTGGACGTGCCACTCGAAGGGCTGTGAGTTCGGCATTTGGAGGGCCCTCCACATCTGGGCCAACGGGCACCACATAGTTCCTGTTATGTCTTTTGAGGAAGTTGTGCAATATGCAACAGGCAAGAACTATGTGGTTCAGTTTGTATTCCGCCAAGTTAAATGCCGTCAGGAACAGGCGGAAGCGGCTGGCCAGGATGCCAAAAGCGTTCTCCACAACTCTTCTGGCTCTGGACAGCCTGTAGTTGAAGACCCTCTGGTCCGGGGTGAGGGTCCTCATCGGGAACGGCCTCATCACATGGGGAGTCAACGCAAACGCTTCATCTGCGACAAAGACGAAGGGGAGTCCTTCGGCATTCTCCTCTGGAGGTGGCAAGCACAG
The DNA here is from genome assembly GCA_028564925.1 of Lithobates sylvaticus. Lineage (NCBI taxonomy): Eukaryota > Metazoa > Chordata > Amphibia > Anura > Ranidae > Lithobates > Lithobates sylvaticus. The sequence continues at coordinate 281,654,085 of CM053026.1, forward strand.
ACTGCCACTTTGGAGACGCCAGTAGAACTCCGTGTGCGTAATGGCCCCACCATCCGATATCGGCCGTTCATCCCCACGTCCACATACATAAACTCGTATGTTGCCGACACCACCGCCAACATCACTACACTATTAAACCCTTTATAATTATAATAGTAGGACCCCGAGTTGGGCGGTGGGACGATGCGGACGTGTTTCCCATCAATTGCCCCTCCGCAGTTAGGAAAGTCCAACGGCTGGCAAAGTGGGAGGCCACAGTCTGCCATTCCTGTGGCGTGGAAGGGAACTGTGGAGTGAAACAAGAAAAAAAAAATAGTCACTTTGCACCTAAACATTGCAAGCAGATTAGACAATCAACATCTTGGAACAAGAGCATTGTCTAAAATTGGAGGCTGGAAAGTATTTGCACAGAAAAGTAGAGGCTCCCCTTCACAGATTACTCACCCCCCCATCAATCCCCCCACTTCTGATGGGCCATTGGCAGTAACTAGGGGTTTTGGGGGGGGGGGGGGGGGGGGGCGGCTAACCCTCTGCACTTCATTGATTGGCAAATGGCTCAATAATGTGGGCTAGTTTGGCCAGACCCTCTGTACTTAACACTATTGGCCGGCCACAGGAAAGATCAAATAACATTTCAACCCCCCCCCCCCCCCCCCAAAAAAAGGCAGGCACAGTGTGACATTATTAAATTACCAAGCAAGCTAATAGGAGGGAAAGAAGACAAAAAAATAGGAAATGGAATGTATGGAGGCAGTCCCTTGCACTACATGCTTTGCTGAATTCATCCCTAAAGATGCGCACTATAAAGAGGTAGGTATATAGTGTGTATGGACCTTGGGAAAGCCAGCAGATAAAGGATTGGTACCATCTGACAGAGCAGTTGGGGGAGGGGGTTCCTAATGAGTTTGCCCCCCCCCCACCAAAAGAACAAAAAAAGGGGGCTCTACATGAAGTAAACCACACAGCAAACATTTGTGCATATTTTAGGGGGTGTTTTGGGGCAAACAATACTATGCAGCAGACAAAAGACATTGCTTAAGTGACTAGGCCATAGGTGTCTATTGGGGCAGAAGAGCATGCTGGTGAGGTAAGTGAAGGGAAAAATGCATGAAGGAGAAAAGGGGCACAGCATATTAGAACATATTGCAATCATGGTAATTAGGGAAGGAGGTCAAAAATACAAGTCATTAGCAAACAGAGCATACATAGAAGGGAATAGTAAAGTAGAAATGTTACCTTAATATAGTCCTCCTGCAGGACCTGAATGATGGCAGAACAGGTCTCTGGAATAATGATTCCCAGGGCCTGGGGAGAGATACCTGAAGAGAACTTCAAATCCTGAAGACTTCTCCCTGTCGCCAAGTACCTCAACGTGGCAACAAGCCTCTGCTCCGGAGTAATGGCTTGTCTCATGCAGGTATCCTGCCGGCTGATAAAGGGGGTCAGCAAAGCCAAAAGACGGTGAAAATCGGGGTCCGTCATCCTGAGAAAGTTCCTGAAATCATCAGGATTATTCTCCCGGATCTCACGAAGCAAAGGCATGTGCGAGAACTGGTCACGCTGAAGCAACCAATTCTTGGTCCACATACTCCTCGTCACTCTGTTCATGGACGGGTCTTGGGTCAAAGCTAAAAGCCCGACACCAATTCCGCGTACAGCCCGAACTCGGCGACGAGTACGCACGGGAAACATCGCTCAGAAGGTCACAAAAGGTCGGCTGGTCAGAACGGACAAACAGAAAGCACCGATAAACAGCAAGGCCTGAAAGAACGAAGTGAATACCAGCAACGAGCAGACAATAAGCAGTGCAAATCAAAGCGTCCTATATCAAGATATAGGCCGCAATGACCAACAAATGCGAACTGACTACACGCACTAATAAACAGATACGCACGACAAGCACAAACTGAAGAGCAGTAACGATCTGAGTCAGAAAACTGAGAAGCGCGAATCTTAAGTCACCAAACTTCCACTAACTCTCGATAAACACGGGATCAGCAGAAGGAGCCCAACGGGTGCCTGACGTGGTGCTGAACTTCCCTTTTGTAATCTCGTGGACGACGACTTACGTCACGACGTTCTTCCGGACCGGATATTCCGACAACGTAGTCCGACCGTGTGTACGCAACGCAACATCGGACAAAGTACGTCGGACAAAGTCCGACTGACCTGGTCCGCGGATTGTCCGAGCGTGTGTATGGGGCTTAAGTTTCAACTGTGAAGAGAAGACTTCAAGCTGCAGGTTAAGTGGCTGTAAGAAAGCCATTGCTAAGAAAGCAAACTAAGAAAAATATCCTGGTCTGGGCCATGAAGCATTGCCAGGGGACTACTGAAGACTGGAATAAGGTCTTATGGACCGATTAATCAAAATTTGAGATCTTCAGTTCTTAATGCTGAGTTTTTCTACACTGTCAAGTAGGTGAAAGGTTGGTTCCTCAGTGTGTAACACTAACTGTCAAACATGAAGGAGGGAGCATGACTGTCTGGGGCTCTTTTGCAGGATCAAGAGTTGACAACTTGCACAGAGTGAGTGGCATCCTGAACAAAAACTACTACCACAGCATTTTGCAGTGAAATGTAATACCCTCTGGAATTTAACAGTCTATGCTTAGCAGCTATTTCATTGGAGGGAGCACAATCGGTTAAGAATTGGGAGAGTCCTATTTATGGATCATTTGTACAAGGGTTAAACCATTTTCTTGAAAAAGTCTTTCCCAGACAAAACCTGTTCAGATTTTGGCTTAACCAAAGTGTGGATGCAGGGGGCAAGAAAGCAGCAGCTAAAGCTGGCAGCTGTGTGCTGAACACATACAGTTCCTGGAGACTCTGAGATATGCTTATAACTATCTGCATGTATTGTGAGTAGGATTTTAACTGTTTAATCAATTTTACTGTGTTTAAAGTACTGTTTTTTGGTTTTACCTGGGAATATAAATATCTATATTGGAGGTGGATTGCTGGCTGGAGGTGATCTATGAACAGCCCTTAACTGTGGGGTGAAAAAAATCTGCTCTTGCTGATTTGTTAGTTCATAAAGCCATGTATATTTGGTGATTTTCCTATTGGGAGTTGTTCACGATGGATGGAGTGATCACGGTTTGGATTAAAAAGAAAAAGAAATAGTACAATGCACATGAAATACTTTATTAAGACCTGGATTTGATATGCTTAATACTCTTTTTGGATTTATGAATTTAAATATTTTTTTAATTTTGCACGGAACATTTTATTTGGATATATTTATAAATCTGCACTTTATATGGATTCATTAATTATACACTTTTTTAGCGCTGCAGGATTAATCTGGGAATACCGTGATTCATAAGATACAGTATATTTATTACTCTGGAATTTGCCTAGCTGGTCAGTGGTTCATCCTACAGGAAGAAAATGACCCAAAACATACTTCCAGGCTGTGTCAGAACTACCTTAGAAGAAAATAACAAGATGGTTAGGCTTCAAATCAGGGAATGGCCAGCGTAGTCTCCAGACTTGCATTGGTTTAAGATGAACTGGTCAGAAGGGTGAAAGCAAAACAACCTACAAGTGCAACACATTTGTGGGAACTTCTGCAATAGTTTGGGGAAGAATTTTCCAAACAATATTTGATTTCTGGTGTAAAAAGTATGCCATGAGTTTGTTCAGCTATTATATCTGCAACAGGTGACTACTTTGAGGAGTCAAACATAGATTATGTTTTGTTAAAGAAAACTATTCCATGATTTATTTCTATATCCAGTTGTTTATTTGTTCTACTGTTTTATGCTGTTGAATGCTAGCAACAGTTGCGTTTTCCTTTAAACAGAGTGGATAGCTTTTTGAATTTCTTCATCTACAAACATCTACACTTAACATGTTCTAATCTATACCCAATAGTATTCTGTAAATATAGGTCAGAGATATACTACCAACTTCCTAAAGGCCAAGTGATTAGCAAAAATAAACATGTAATTTAAAGCAGAGTTCCACCTTGAATTTTTTTTCCATAATCAGACTCCTTTAAACCTATTAAGAAACATTTGGAGGAAAAAAATGTTTTATACTTACCAGAAACGCCCTGGTTCTATGTAGTCCTCCTAATCTGCCACGTCCTGGTCTGCGGAGCTCCTCATCACTTCCTCCCTCGCTTATGCTCCTGGGAAATGATGTGTCATCATTTCCTAGGAGTCTGTGGGCAGTACTGTGATGAAAAATTGTTACGGCCGCTGGTGAACTGCACATGCGCGAGATCAAGAGGTGCATGCTGGTTACCCACATGGCTTCACATGCCCACAATCATGATGGCAACGGCCACAATAGGAGGGACAAACTTGTGAATATTCAATTTATATTTTAGCAACATCCAATATTAACCTTGTATAATTGTTTTCTTATTTAATAATGCGGATCAATAAAAAAAATAATAAAATGTGTCCGGAAGTCTGCTTTAAAGCGGTTGTATAGTCAACATTTTCACTTTCAATTTAATTGTGCATGTCACTGATTGCTTTTAGCCTTTTTTTATATTACCTGTTTACTTGTGAAGTTACAGCTGCATTCACAAGTGGGGACGTGTACCGCGCATGCGCCGGATCCCCGTTCATTCCGGCAAGCAGAGCCTCTGCCGGAAAAATTCTTTGTTTATGTCGGGGCTGCGTCATATCCTCATGTAGACATTAGCCCCGACATCCCACAATGCTTCGTGCACATCTCTCAGAAAGAGTATGATGGCTTGAATATTTTGACCGCAGTGCGCACATGCAGGATTACAGAGACAAGAAGGAACTGTGGGCGGAAATTCAAATTGAATAAGACGCGGAAGACCACAACCGAGATGGCGCGGGCTTACTACAGGAATTACTCTTTATAAGATCACCAGTTTATACAGTAAGACAAATAATGTGGATAAACATATAGAGATCAATCGATGTAGAACTATATGGTCTTTAAGAGTATGTAAATTGTTATGATAGTATCAGAAGGTTTACTACTGCTTTAAGGGAGTAATTTACTATCTGCAAAACCAAATATCTGATCCGTACATGAAAAATGTTTCTGATAGCTAAAATTACTACCTGTCAGAAAATACAAACAAAGAGATATTCACTGTAAACCATAATCTCTATCAATTATAAAGTGCAGGTCTGTTGGCAATGGAAGAATAATTATGTAAAGTGCAATAAATGCGTTTGAAAGGGAATGCTACTTGCTGCATTTACACTATAAACAATTAAGTGCAATTAAAATGATGATTTAAAGTCATTAGCTACAGATACAGAAAAGTGTAATGACCAAACAGCTAATTCATGTTGATTTGCATATAAAATACATCCTGCTTATACAGTGGATTTATTTTTCTTTAAATGGGCAGTGAAGCATATGCTTATTGACTAAGTTATTGCCAGAACTACTTTCAATCTGGAATTTGTCTAAATTGTTTAGTTTATATCATATTTCTCTATCAGTGGTTTGCAGAACCAACAGTTGGAGTTTGTTACATAAACACACAAATATTTCACAGTTAGGCATTTCAATTAGCTGGGCTGGATTTTTCTGACTGATAATTATTGCTTTCCCCTGAGGTAAACAAGCTCTAGGCATGTTGAGATCTGAGCATGCATCTTTATGGAAAGATCTTTCAAAAGACAGAGCTTGGTATTTGCTGGATTGTGCACATTTCACACTAACCCACACGGCCAAACAAACAGGCCATATTTACAAACATTTTAGAAAGGAAATGGCATTACTATTAATGAGATGAAAGGTGCTGCTCACCCCGAATATATATTGGTAATGGGAAAAGTTACCCCATGGGGTATAAATGCTAGCAAGACACAGGATTAAAGAAAAATATCTATTTATATCAAAATGGTTTTATTATGGAAAAAAATGTTACAAAAAGACAACAAGAACATTTAATGTATTAAAACATGAGCTTGGAATGCGTACACATACAAATACAAACAGCGAGTACATATAAATAAGCATAGTGTGATCTAGAAAACAGAAAGTATGAATCATACTATGCTCCCCACCCCGACGCGTTTTGACCATACATTTATTGAGGTCTTTTTCTAGGAGAATATAGGGAAGCTCTAGAAAAAACATATATTGTAACAGTGAAATCATCTATAACATAGATGGTACTTTCAAAATCAACACATGTTTTTTAGCTAAAAAAGCATATTCAATAATTAAAATTATTTATATTTACCACTGATGTTAGCACAAAGTGCTCATGGCAACTGCGCCCAAAGACTGCCAGGGGATCTAAGCAATGTAGTGGACACTCCCGCCCTGACACACTGGACAGCAGGGACACAAGGGAAAAACAAATCTCACCCCAAAGGCCCGCAAGAGGCCATATTTACAAACATTAGCCAGGCATTCGCCATTTTGCAGCAGTAGCAAATAGCCACAAAATGATGGATCTCCGGCTGTGCATAGTAACCAATCATCTTCTAAATTAACCTTTTTCAATTAAGCTTTGACAGCTGCACCAGATTCCGTGTGCACCAGTTTTAGTAAATCCCCCCCCACTATGATTTTATTGTCTACGAAGCATTTTCTATTAAAACGAAAAACTTTCTAAAAATAATAAAGGTTTTCATTAACCACTTAAGCCCTGGAAGGTTTACCACCCCTTCATGACCAGGCCATTTTTTGTGATACGTCACTGCGTTATTTTAACTGACAATTGTGCGGTCGTGCGACGATGTACCCAAAAAAATCTGATGTGCCTTTTTCCTCACAAATAGAGCTTTCTTTTGGTGGTATTCAATCACCTCTGCGGTTTTATTTTTTTGTGCTATAAACAAAAAAAGACCGACAATTTTGGAAAAAGATAACAATATTTTTTAAGTGGCTCTATTGTGGCCTTTGAAGTTGAGTTGAGTTGAGAGGTATCTTGATATAGAGCGGTCTTACCCCAGAGGGTCCCGATGCGCTTGGAGTCCCTGGAAAAACCCAGGGGCTAGGAGGAGACCTTAACAGGAAAGCAGCATAAAAAATGAAACCAGAAAGGCTACGCAGAGGCTTGTGTGAAGAGCCAGGTTTTCAATTTCTTGCATAAGACCAGGATGGTAGGGGCCTCCTGGAGCTCGTTTAAAAGAAAAGAGAAGTTTAAAAATAGCACCTGTATTTCTAGGCCTGATGTAAGTCAATAGTTGTTAATATAATGTATATGCACACAATAATTCCTAGATAAGTATTGTGGCCTTGCAGGAGCTATTTATCTTTTGTGGTTACAATGACTGTTTTGAGACACTTTTTCGGAGTAAAAAGGCCTGTATGATTTTTTTTTACAGAAATGTTGCAATAATAACTTTTCAGCTTCTTAAATACAGCATTGAGAAATCAATAGTGCATGAAGAAAAAAACTACTAAAGATCAGCTCTATGTAAGTGGAGACATGGGAAAAAAATAAAATATTTAGAAAGAAAGGATCTTTAAGACCTATTTTACACTGGGGCGGCGGGTCTGTTAGTGTTAAAGCACCGCTAGTTTTAGCAGCGCTTTACAGGCGCTATTTTTAGCACTAAAACGCCTAACAACTGCCTCAGTGTGAAAGGGGACTCTGCCCCTTCCCTATCCCTAATCACTGTAAATGAAAATAAAATAATAAAAAAAACATAGTAAGGCTTTGTTCATGCTTGGCATACTACAGAGTATGCCTCTGCAAGGCCGTGATTACCTGTACAGGAATGCACAGGTGTTCCGTGCATCCCGTGCCGGCAGTCTCATGTCATTTGGGATGTAGCAACTGCACAAACACAGCCATTGCTCACAATTTGATATCCATGTGGGTCAGGGTGCATGTCCTTGATCTCACACTGTTTGCGGTTGGTGTCGTGCATCCATACTTGATACATCTAATTGAGAGCAGCAGCTGTGCTTGTGCAACCATGGCATCCTAATTGACATAAACACCTGGGCATCCCCTTGCGGATAAACATGGCCTGCTTTGGGCATATACTTTAGTATGTATGATTTAGGGGGTCTTTTACAAATTATGAAAGCTGTAAGTGAAAAATGATAACCTCACATTTTTAGTAAATTGTTTTTATTTACAGTTTTTCGTACCTTCAGTTCTCACCATTTCACAAGTTTTAACAACTTTATTTAGTAGAAATTTAGCAGGAATTTGGTAAATTTTGCCAGGTATGTATCCGCTAATAATGATATTAGTGAAAATAGCTCATGTTAGAAATGTTTCATAAACATTTAAGCAAATATTGTGGCGCCTAAAAAATCAGTAGCACATTTTTTTTAATTCTATAGGTCATGCACTTTCAGAAAATATATGGTTTGAGGGGTATTTCACAAATTCTATAAAATGATATTACTAAAGCGCTGATTTGAATAATTATATCAAATTGTGAACCAAAAATATATTAAGATAAACAAATGATGGTGACTGCTTTTATTGTGTTATGTGCTGATATCACAAAAAAGTAAATGTATAAAAAGTTAATAAAGCGCTACCATCAGCCTTAATATAGCACAATGATCCAATAAATAATGTGATCCAAAAAAAAATGTGATCCTATAAAAGATAAATAAACTAATCATATATTTATGTCCAGTAAACCACACTAAATATAAATTAATTACTGTTCTTCCAAAATGCTTGTAGATTTCTGGAGATGCTGGGAAAAAGTCAGATACCACTCATTTGTAAGATAAAACACTGTGCTATATTAAGGTTGATGGTAGCACTTTATTAACTTTTTATAAATTTCACAAATTCTGAAATCTGTATGGGAAAGATATAAAAGCAGTGGAAAAATTTCAAAAAGTATCTGCCCACCCGTGTTTAAAAGTGGAGCGCAGGGCAAGGCAGCAGAAAGGTTTATACGTGCTAAATGTAAACTAGTGTCTCTTTTTTTCATTTCTGCCTGGGTCATAAGACGGCTATTCCACCTGTCAGGTCCCTTTACTTCCAACTATTTTGCAAGAGAAAACAGTTTTTTGGTAACACTGAAACTAGAGGAAATCTGGCATTTTGGGTTAGTTGTTTTACAATCATATAGCGTGGAATTCATAAAGAGTGAATTAGAATTCCATTGCACCTCAGCACCACAACTGCCGGTGCTTGAAACAGATTCATGTACATTGTTTTTTTTTCATCAGGTTCCCCTTAAAATAGAAGTCCATCCTAAAACTAAAATCCCTGCATCTACAGATATCTGTGATCTAACACTACCCTGTCTAACCCTGTAAAGAAGAAATCAGTATATAGTACATACCTTTTCTGCAGCCGATCTGACCCGATCCCTTGCTGAGCTGTCAGCCATGGCTTCTCTGTAGAGGCGGGTGCAGAGGACACATCCGACAATGGAAGCCCCCCGTAGTAGGTCTATGGGTGATGTCACTCCCCATTAATTTCCCAGTCATTGTCAGCTGTGTCCTCTGCAGAGCTTCCGCCACTGGAGATTGGGTCGGATCGGCTTCATAAAAGGTATGTATACTGATTTCTTCTTTACAGGGCTAGATAGGTTAATCTTAGAATGTGGATGTCTGTCGATACAGGAATTTTAGTTTTAGGGGGGACTTACACTTTAAATTCATACCAAACCCGAAGAGCTTTTTGGGAGGGAAGGCCAACTTATTTTTTTGTTTACATCCAGCTGTCAGCTGGATATTCCCAGCAGTTGCATGTGCCTGCTCCCTAGCACCCAAGAGCCTACCCTTCTTATTTGGCCATGATCCCTCTGGATACTGGGGATGTTGATCTATATGTTTGAGTTTTATATATATATATATATATATATATATATATATATATATATATATATATATATATATATATATATATATATATATATTGTAATTGGTTATTATCTCTCTTGGTGTAACTTGTGACATATTCATCTTGAATAGGCAACACATGGCTTTTGTCTTCTATACCTTCACTTTGTGTTGAATGTGTTTTATTATGTAATTTGCCTTATGCAAAAAAGATAATAAAAACAAATTGAACATAACAACCATGAGCCCTGAGCAGGAAGCTATCACATTCAACAGTGGTAGCAATACTGCTGCTAAATGTTTAATTTCACACTGCAGCTGGAGAGTCGCTTGGCAAAACATCCATTTGTTCAAACGTTCAGATAGGAATCTTCATAGACTGTGTACACAGTCCAGAGGTCTCCCTCATATTTATTTCCCTTCTGGTTGAATGTTATAGTGTTAGCCTATTTTCTCTATTGATGAATGTTCTTCAACTCTTATGGTCAAATGCCCTTATGGCTATTTTCTCTTAGGATAGAATGATAAGGGTATGTTACATTCACCCAGAAAAAGACAACAAATTGAAACTAACATTACACACAAAAAAAAACTTTGGGTATTATTCGTTACTTTTCCGCAAATTGATAGAACATTCATAAAGCATATTTTTTTTGTTCAATCTCTTTATTGTTTTAAAAAAGGGTATGACAGAAAGTGGGGTTTACGGGTTATGAAGAACAATAGTATCAGTAGTAAGGCTGGTTGTACATCAAGATTATTTAACAATAAAACACAAGATTGGCAGTGATCAAGTCATCGAGTATAGGTTGTACCAAAAAGGTCTACCGTGACCTACCCATAGAGCACATTTTTTATAAGAATATTCAAGTGTGGCGCTAATCCATATTGTATTTGTAAACTGAAAAGAATTGTGCAAACATGCAAACAATATATATAATACCTTGAATTTGCAAATAAATCATCCGAATGATAAAGTGCTAGGTGCAAAAAAACAATTAATGAATCTACATACAATTTCATAAATGTGAAAATACTAAATAGTCCATAAATGTGAATAACATTGTGAATTGGTAATAACCCATGAGGGAAAAAGCAAAAAAAAACAGTCCAAAAGGTGAAATTAGATCACAGAAACTGAATAAAATTTCAATGATAAAAAATGAAGGCATAGTTGATATCTGAAGGATTGACCACCATCCAATAAGAAATTACTGTAGATTGTGCATCCACCACTGATAAGAAAGATTGGGTACTCTCACCAGACTAAGTGGAACTATGTAGATGTAGAGTCATTGTTTTTTGCACCTTAGCACTTTATCATTCAGTGATTTATTTGCACATTCAAGGTGTTATAAATATTGTTTGCAAATTTGCACAATTCTTTTCAGTTTACACATACAATATGGATTAGCGCTGTAATATTCTTATTATCTACTCAATTTGTCTGATTGTAGTGCTTGTAGCTTTTCTTAATTTATTGAGTAGTACAATGTTTATTTCAAAATTCACTTTTTTTATACACAGACCCTTAAATGTAATACATTGAAATTGTGCAGCCTCTGGTGTCAATTAAAGGATAATGTCAATCCCAATGTCAGGTCAATTATAATTCGATGATTAAAAAATAAAACTCCTTCCCCTGAGAATCAGTCACAACTGGACTTCCGAAAGGAAATGAATACTCTATTTTAAAGTGAAGCTCCAGCCCCCCCAACCAAAAAATGAAAGATCAGCAGCTACAAATACTGTAGCTGATGAATTTTGATATTAGGACACTTACCTGTTCAGGGATCCCACGATGTCCGCACCCCAGCTGATTTTTCAATCAGCTCTCAGGTGCTGCCGCTGCCAGTCCTTGTAAGGAACTGCGCATGTGCAAAGTGTGCTGTGCTTTGTGAATGGCCCAGGAGCAGAGAAATGAGGAGGGGGACCGAACTTCCAGAGGACTTCACCACGGCGAAGTCCCCAAGAATTGGGAGTGGGTACCTGTCAAAAACAGGACGGATTTTTTTTACCCAGCTGGCGTGGACCATGTGTCTTTTTTCAACCTAACTAACTATGGAACTATTTCAGTTTTAGTGTCAGGCCTAATGCATGACAGTTATAGCCAGTTCAGAGAGGGTCTAAAGTAAAAAATACTTAAATAGTAACTTCACTTTTGTCGAGAAAAAACATTCCCCTCTGCGTGATCTATGTAAATTACAAGGATTTTAACAAACTTTGTTGCAGATCCCTACCTTTTGTTATTCTGAAGAAATCCATGTGTGTTTGTCTTTTTCCAGGTGACTAAGTGCATCTAATGGGAGTAGTTTCATAATTATCAATCTGCTGCAGCAGCTGCAGGGCCCTAATGAGGAACCCACACCAGGGGGCCCACAAATTTCAGTGATCTTTAACAGTGGCATTCCTCCCTCAAGGATTTCATCCAAGGCTGTGAAAGACACAGTTATGTATACAGCTGGCAGTAGATGTACAGATATCAGAGTGCTTTGGAGGCAATGATGGTGAAACTGTTTACTTTGATACTTGAAAAGACTGGTGGAAATTGCAAATGCTTGTGTTTTGCACTGTAGTCTTATTACTCAAGCCCACCAAGAAGAAGGTCAGAGACTAGCTATGCAAAGATTTACTGCTAATAACATCCTATCACAGATTTATTACTTTTCTTGTCAAGACTACATTGGGCTACTTTCTCATATACATACCCTCAAAGACTTCCTAGCAAAGCACTTAAAGGATCGTACTACCCAGTAAGAATCCTAGCAGAGCTGGTGGATGTTCTTTTGAAGCCGCAACTAAAGATTATTAGAAAAGGCATATCAAATTTCGCCATCTGGTGAGTTCATTCCAAAAGGGGAGAGTTTTATCGCAGGTGGTGGTATTTGTAGTATGTGTTGAGAGGTTATTGGTAATAAAGAGGTTTAGATGAGACTGAATTAATTGAATACATGTATGTTATCAATTTTGTATATAATATAAAGAAAATGTAATAAAAGATATTGAAAAAAAAGGTGTCAGGTTCAAAGAAAGTAAGCAAAGTTAAATATGTGGGGAAATATACTTATTTCATACATAAGCCTGCAGAGTTATAATAATTTAAACCTTCATATTTAGAGACTTGACTGAGTAGGCTAGTTCTCATTTATAAATAACTATTTTTCTATCAAACAGTAATGCATAAAAACAATGATCTTATAAAAAAAAAAAAATCCATGCATTTTTGAACTATTTACAGTTAACAACATTTTTTTTTAAAAGGTAAAACTTTCCTGTATCTACTGTTATACAACACTTTATCTGCTGTTAACGGACTGCTTAGTGATTCTAAAAAACATTAAACTGAGCAGGTTTCATTGTACAGTTCATGCTTAGGCACAAAGAACTAGACATTAAGACAGTAAGAGAGATGTGAAGTGCCATGATGTACACACATTTAAAAGAATGGCTACATCTTGACACACAATCAATAAAAAGACAGGAACAAGATCTTGGGACCAACTTCCCTAAACCTTGTCCCTCAGGAAATCAAAGTTCGGTTATCACTATTTGATTAATAGTAGTAACACATCCTGGACATTAATCATGTGTGTTTTGTATTCTAAAACAGATCAATGTGAGCAAATTAATTCATACACCACTGCTGCAAATCAATTATGTTATGAATAACAAGCAAGAGGGACAAATAGTTAGGGACTTGGGTTTGGAATATAAAATATACTGTAACTCTCAGAATAGTTTTTCTTTTTTGCTCATTTACTATACAGTTAACAGTTTATTATATAATCATCTCTAACTGATTTGGCACTACTGGTATATGGGCAACGTACTATATAATTCCATTAGCATTAAGGCTCTAAAATGTATATTATATGCTTTGGCAAGTCTAAATATATTTTTATTGATGCTACATTAGTAGGTATAGGCAACATAATGTACAGATTATAATATAGACAAATATTGCACATCACTCAGAAGCTCCATTTTAATTTAAGAAACACCATTGAAAGGAACACTCACCTGTTGAACAATTTTATGTAGAGTGTACTGCTCTCATCTCTCCCATTATCAGGGAAGACACATGCATATGTGCAAGTGCATGGTTTCTGTTAGCCCTGTTCATGGCCATTAAGAGGGTGCACGTACACTCGTGGCGCATAGGGACGAGCCCGATGTTCACCCATTCGCCGAATTAAGAACATTATGAGGCATTTGCAGGAAATTTGAGTGCCCGTGGAACACCCCTTAATGAACTGTGGAATCGTCAATGCACTGTGAGATCGCAGTGCATTGATGGCTGCTGATTGGCCAAAGCATGCACCTGACCTGCATGCTTTGGCAAATCACAGCGCACTCTGCTGTGAGAGCCATGATTGGCCAAAGGGTGCCTTTGGCCAATCATGGCTCAAGTCCACGCCCCACACTATGTAAGGCTACTTACACAGCGGCCATACATAGTGTAATGAATGAGAGCAGCAAAATTAAATTTCTAAAGGACAATAAGTCATTTAAAACTGCTCGCGGCTGTAATGTATTGTCGGATCCCGGCAATATACATAAAAATCATTGAAAAAAAAACTGCGTTGGTTCCCCCCAGTCCATTACCAGGCTCTTTGGGTCTGGTATGGATATTAAGGGGAACCCCACACCAAAATAAAAAAAAATGATTTGGGGGTCCCCCCCAAAACCCACACCAGGCCCTTCAGGTCTGGTTTTTATTTTAAGGTGAACCCCATGCCAAAACTATAAAAAGAATTGTGTGGGGTCGCCCCAAAATCCATACCAGACCCTTATCTGGGCACGCAACCTGGCAGACCACAGGAGAAGGGGGGACGATAGAGCGCCCACAATGTAAATAAAAAAACAAACCTTCATGGGAGGCATCACCGCGACTGCATCCTTTTCACGATGACAGCTGATATATAGCTGAGGGCAGGGCCACCCGGTGACATAAACGGATGACCCTACTCTCTGCTATATAAGAGCTTTCACCGCAAAAAGATGGCAGTCGCAGGGACGCCTCCCATGGAGGCAGAGTTTTTCCGCTGGGCAAGGGTTGTGGGGAAGAGGCCCTTGTCCCCATCAAAATGGGGACAAGGTGTTTTGGGGGGACCCCAAAGCACCCTCCCCATGTTGATGGCATGTGGCATGTACGGTTCAGGAGGGGGGCTCTCTCTCGGCCTGCCAGGTTGTGTGCTCAGATAAGGGTCTTGTATGGATTTTAGGACTAGGGGGAACGTGCGCCATTTTTTTTTCAATGATATTTATCTATATTGCCGGGATCTGACAATATATTACAGCCGCAAGCAGTTTTAAATGACATTTTTTCCTTTAGAAATTTCATTTTGCTGTGATACTGTTATGAACATGAGAAAGATGTGCTACTTTACAGGCAGACTATGGAGACCAAGGAGACAGGCACAATAATTAAAGAAATATTTCATTTTTATTGTTTCACTTTAAACACTATTAAATATCACTGCTCCTGAAAAAAATGCCAGTTTTTAAAACTTTTTTTTGCATTGATACATGTCCCCTGGGGCAGGACCCGGGTCTCCAAACCCTTTTTTGGCAATAACTTGCATATAAGCCTTTAAAATTATCACTTTTAATTTTTACGTTTGTGTCCCATAGACTTTAACGGTGTTCGCTTGTTAGCATAAATTGTTTGCCTGTACGCATGTTCTGCTGTGAACCTAACCGGGAGGGGGGGGGGTGTTCGGCTCATCCCTAGTGGCGCATTGGCACTGGGTGGGCTGTTTAAACTGCACTAGTGCCTTGTGTCAATGTTGGTCTAATACGTTTCTGAAGCATCTGTGCATCTGTTCCTGTATCGTTCATCCATTGCCGACCCAAACTGCTTCTGAGTTTGCTTGAACTCTGCCTTCACCAACCCCTGGCTCGCCCCTGGACTACGCTTCTACCTTAGCCTTCTGTTTTATCTGCCTTGTTGTTACTGAACCCAGCCTGACTTCTGCCTACTCTTCTGCCAACAGTCTGTGTCTGATTTGCCTGTCAGTTGCCTACATGGACTGTCTGATCTTGACCTGATCCAGCCGTTCCTTTGCCTGTCATCAGTGCCTGCTTTTCTGCCTGCTTTCTACCAGCCAGCTGCTCCTGCACATTCAGATGCACATCGACACTCTCCAGCGGAAGTCTTATCAGGCACTCTTGCCTCTCTGTGCTCTGGCATTCCCTGTTACATTACCAGGGCCCCTGAGCCAGAGCTGTAAGAGAAGCCTTCCTCTACACTTTGGGCTCCATCACCAGTAGGGATGAGGTTTGCACCAGAACCTGCGAAAGGACCGAAAATTTTCACGAACTTTAGAACCCCATTAAAGTCTATGGGACTCAAACGTTCGAAATCCAAAGTGCTAATTTTAAAGGCTAATATGCAAGTTATTGTCCTAAAAAGGGTTTGGGGACGTGGGTCCTGCCCCAGGGGACATGTATCAATGCAAAAAAAAACTTTTAAAAACTGCAATTTTTTCGGGAGCAGTGATTTTAATAATGCTTAAAGTGAAAAAGTGTAATATTCCTTTACATTTTGTACCTAGGGGGTGTGTATCATATGCCTGTAAAGGGGCACATGTTTCCCGTGCTTAGAACTGTTCCTGCACAAAGTGCGATTTCTGAAGGAAAAAAGTAATTTAAAAGCACTCGCGGCTATAATGAATTGTCGGCTCCCAGTCATTGAAAGTCATTGATAAAAAAAAATGGGGGGGCTTCCAGATTCCGATAAGCCCCCTGCCCCCAAGACCCCCACAACCACCGGGCAAGGGTTGTGGGGATGAGGCCCTTGTCCCCATCAACTTGTGGACAAGGTGCTTTGGGGGGCTACCCTCTCAATGTTGAGGGCATGTGGCCTGGTGCGGTTCAGGAGGGGGGGCGCTCTCTCATCCCCCCCTCTTTTCCTTCGGCCTGCCAGGTTGCATGCTCGGATAAAGGGTCTGGTATGGATATTTGGGGGGAACCCCATTTCATTTTTTTTTTATTTGACGCAGGGTTCCCCTTAATATCCATACGAGACCTGAAGGGCCTGGTAATTGAATTTGGGGGGACCCCCACGCATTTTTTTTTTTTTTTATCAATGACTTTCAATGACTGTTCTCTGGTTTACCGGGAGCCGAAAATTCATTATAGCCGCGATTGCTTTTAAATGACTTTTTTTCCTTCTAAAATTACACTTTGTGCAGGGACAGTTCTAAGCACGGGAAACATGCGCCCCTTTACAGGCATACTATATACACCCCAGGTACAAAATTTAAAGGAATATTACACTTTTATTGTTTCACTTTAAGCATTATTAAAATCACTGCTCCCGAAAAAAACGGACGTTTTTAAAACTTTTTTTGCATTGATAAATGTCCCCTGGGGCAGGACCCAGGTCCCCAAACACTTTTTATGACAATAACTTGCATATTACCCTTTAAAATTAGCACTTTAGATTTCTCCCATAGACTTTTACAGGGTGTTCCGCGGCTTTTCGAATTTTGCCGTGAACACCCCAAATTGTTCGCTGTTCGGCGAACAGGCGAACATGCAATGTTCGAGTGGAACATGAGTTCCACTCAAACTCAAAGCTCATCCCTAATCGCCAGGTACGTTACACTCACATTTGTCCCATGATCTGGTTATGCCAAGTTTTCTTCTGTGATAGATTGCAAAGCATAGGGGGAAAATTGCTGTACCATCAGAACCATTATCTTCAGACCCCTCTGTACTGGTTGGGAGGAGTGACAAATCACTCGACTCGGCCAGAAGGATAGTGATTAATTAGAGAACATGGTTGACATTCTGCATAAAAAATTGCCTATCTTCTTTTTAAACATTGTTTTTTATTGAAAATTGTAGATAATATAGGTTTATCCACAGTCTGATATGTGGTCGCATCACAATAAAAGCTGTGTCCCATATCTCAAATCTTATGCTATTCCGTGACATAAAGTAAAAAAGCAGTAGATATCAGTAGTAGATAAATGATGATAAACTTATTTTAAATGTAGTACATCACTATCATTTCACACTACCAGTAGAGCATGAGATAGGGAGGGGAAAAGAGAAGAAAAATTAAGGACAAAGGGAAAAAAACACATAATATTTTAGACAGTGATGTCAAATTAGTGGATGAAGCAAGAAATAGACCACGCCCATCTATTCTTTGGTGCTAAGTTATAAATCTAAAGACTGTTAGATTGCCATGCATAAGCCATGCATTCCAACTTTAACAACATTTTTTTTGAGACATTTTTCAAGGCAGTTGTTTTCTTTAAGGGGTAGTAAGTGTTGAGTTCATCTATTATATTTCCAATCCCAGGGTGCAAAGTGGATCTCCTTCACCTTGTAATATTAAGTTTGGCAGCCAATAGGCTGTGCATAATAATGGCTCTATATTCCTTTTTAAATCTCTTAATGCCTACATGTAAAATGGTTAGTTCTATAGAGGGAAGTATAGGGTGAACATATATCTCCAAAATTAAACACTCATCTCCTCACAGAACCCAGTAATTTACGATACCAGAGGTTATAAATCAGTGAACCTAAATTTCCACACATTTTCCTAACACAAATGTAAAACAGACATGGAAAATAAGAATAGCTTGTACAGGATATTATACCACCTATGAATATTTTCTGATATGGTTCCCAGTGGTGTGAGTATTACAAATTGGGAAAGGAACTTTATACTGCATGTTTTAATTTAGTGATCGAAAGCGACCTCCTCGTTCCCATTTGCGCATTGTGTGAGCATTGTGTGAGTATTGTTCTATCTCGGAATAGGTTATAAAATATCGATCTCCCCTTACGGAAGTTGTAATTTTCTAGGAATTTATAAACTGCAGAGTTTACAGTGCATGGCAATGCAAAAGATCTTTTAGTTAGCAAGTGGTACATTTTAATATCCATGTATTCAGTAGTATTTGGAAGTTTGAAATGGTGGCATAGACCCAGGATGGATCTCAATCCATATAAATCACCTATAGTGGTCTTTCCACCTGGTTATCTGAAGATCTGGAATAAAAAAGATAAAACACTAGTGGTAGTTGAATATTTTGAGATGAACTAGCTTAAACTGGACATAACTCTGCAGCTGCCTATGCTTCTATAGTAGCTTGTATAGTAGGAAAACATTAGGTGACAACCAGTATTTAATCTGGTCCAACAGGGCTGCTTAATAGTAAGAATGCAAATGAGAAGGGCACAACTTATCTACATTTTTATGTTTAGAAAAGATTACAACTTTGCATTCTGCCCTTCCTATAAATCCATACATAGTAATTAAAGCATTTTTGGGTGGTATTAAAAAAGACCTGGACAGCAGAACAGATAAAGAACAGATAAAGTACAAAAACAATAACATCTTTGCAGAACAATCATTTTAAAAGAGACAATTCTTCCTGCAGTTTTAATTTTTTGGGGGATTATCTAAGAATAAAACAGGTAACGTTATACATATAAAATACCTTAGCCAACCAATCGATTCCAAAATACTTTATCAATTTAGGTACCCACCCATATGTGTATTGTAAATGAAAAAGTCTTTTCAACAGGAGGGACATATTTATGACCAGTATTTGGGATTTTGCTTATTAAGTTCATAATAGGAGATGTTACTGAAGGTAGCTAAGTTGAATTGGAATGTTAGCTAATGACTTGCTGTTGCCAGAAATGATTGTGATGACAAATCAGCAAACAATCCTATTTAATGATCTCATTCTTCCACTGTGATCGCTTTAATGGTTGAGTCTATTCTAATACTTTTAGCCACTGGTTCCATAACCATCAAGCCTTAACTCTACATATGCAGTAAGTGCAATATGTTTTTAACCCTTTGTTTTAAATACATTTCTACACCTAGATGGAGGTGCCCTCTTGTGTGGGTTTTCATTGTGTGCGTAAGGATACTCAAGACCTAGTTACAGAAAAGCAGCATCAATCTACAAGAACATTTCCTTATTTCATTATCCCCATCCCAGCTTCTTAACCATGGAAATAGCAGGTCTTGTTAGCACAGTAGCTTTTTTATGTTTATTTTTATATATATATATATACCTGTGGAATCCCTATACATTATTGAAATTATTGTAGGGACTAGCATCTGGGTCCCTTTGCCAAACATCTATCTTGCTGCATTGTGAACATTGCGCAGCATAGATCCCATTTAGAGATCGCTTTGCATTTTCCCAAGTAAAGCAAGTTGCTCTCTGGTTGGACAAAGTAAAGAGGTGGGGTGGTGGCCAAGCTGGACCAATGTAACTATATTAAAATATCCATACCTGGATATATTCTTTAACACCCTTTTACAAACCATACACTGACTGGGTGCAAAGATAGTGTGAAGACTCTCAGTTCTAGCATTTTAGCATATATTTATATCTGAGTTGGGATGGCCTACAATTGCTTGGCACAGGAAATAGTGTTGACATCAGCACACCCGTGGAGGGTGTAGGATGGATTGTGTCTATTTCAATGCTTGTTTTACCCACGCTGTTGTAAGTAGATTTAAAAAACCCTCTTTGATTTTACTGGATGTTGCGCAATGAGCTTCTTTTTTCATTATGTGGAATCATCTGGTCTGAGATTATCCTGGATGAGCCTGTGAGGTGTTTCCCAGCATTGCTATCTTAAAGGATGACTGGAGAAGGAAAAGCTAACCCAAATCTAAAGTGAGAGGTGAAGCTCACTAAGGCGGTTAATGAACTTGATAGGTCTAAGATTCTGGTAAGAGGCTGTGTGTGTTTGAACTCATTTGGATCACTACCTAATAATCTTTTTTTTTTGGGATTTAATTTTTATGTGAATAACGCTTTTTCTTATCTTGTGCACTATATTCTTGCATTCTCACTGCATGATTATATTTGTTTTGTGGCATTTTATTAATGTTATAATTATTGGTTTATACAACATTTATATATGTTTGAGTTGTGTATTATACGCGTATGGCAACGCAACACTGTTAAATTTCTATCTGCCTACAGTTGCTTGTTGAAGTGGCAATTTATACAGTTTTGAATTAGTGACGACAGTGGCCTAAAGCATTTCAGCCATATAAGCAGCACTGTTAACCACTTCAGCCCCAGAAGGTTTCACCCCCTTCCTGACCAGAGCATTTTTTGCACACATTTAACTGGTAATTGCGCGTTAATGCAACATTGTAGCCAAACAAAATGTATGTCCTTTTTTCCCCACAAATAGAGCTTTCTTTTGGTGGTATTTGATCACCTCTGCGTTTTTAAATTTTTTGCTCTATAAACAAAAAAAGACCAACAATTTTGAAAAAAAAAACAATACTTTTTACGTTCTTCTATAAAACATATCCAATAAAAAGATTTAAAACATCAAATTTCTTCATAAATTTAGGCCAATATGTATTCTGCTACATGTTTTTGTTAAAAAGAATATCCCAATAAGCATATATTGATTGGTTTGCGCAAAAGTTATTGTGTCTACCAACTATGGGATCATTTTATGGCATTTTTATTTTTACCAGTAATGGTGGTGATCAGCGATTTTTAGCGGGACTGAGACATTGTGGCAGACAAATCTGTCACTGAGTGACACTTTTTGGGGACCAGTGACACCAAAACAGTGATCAGTGCTAAAAAAATGCACTGTCACTGTACTAGTGATGATGGTTGACATCAGGGGTGATCAAAGGGTTAAATGTTAAAGGGAGTTCTTGCTAACTGTGCGGGGGATGCTTTCACTTGGGGAAGAGAGAGATATGTGTTCCTGCTTAGCAGAAACACAAGATCTCCATCTTCCCCTCTGACAGAACGCCAATCTGCCTTGTTAACATAGGCAGACTGCCGTTCTGCCTCTCTCGGGAGAGATCGCCGGGAGCAAGCGAACATTGGGCCCGCCCTGCTGATTTGCTCCTGTTGTGTTCAATCACAGCAGGAGCAGGTCGCCAGGTGACATACGTGCGTGCTCTAGACCCGAAAGAAGCTGCGATGTACCTGTATATGATTTTGCGCTAGTGGATCACCCTGCAGCAGTAAAAGTACGTGGGGCAGTCCGGAAGCAGTTAAACACAGTGGCAAGGTGGGGAACCAATATGTGTTGGCAATAATGGTAATATTCATTAGGAAGCTCATCTGCCCAGGTGCCTTATTTTTATGCAGAGATTTTGTGAATTGACAGATTTCTAAAGAGAAAAAGGTGGCTCAAGGTTCAGCAGCTGCTGATTTGAGATTTCTGGCAGTTGGACTGTGGCACATTTAAATCATCTTTTATATTATATAGGAAACAACAGTAAGAGCTAAATGTATTTAGGGGTCTCTCATGTTTTCATTTTAGTAGATTTAAAAAGGTAATTATTCTAGTCTTAACTTGCTGATCATCCTTAAGTTAGGAACCCACCTTTTTACACATTGAGTCATTGTTCATTTTCAAAATTTTACATCTTTTATATTATATAGGAAACAACAGTAAGAGCTAAATGTATTTAGGGGTCTCTCATGTTTTCATTTTAGTAGATTTAAAAAGGTAATTATTCTAGTCTTAACTTGCTGATCATCCTTACAAGTTAGGAACCCACCTTTTTACACATTGAGTCATTGTTCATTTTCAAAATTTTACATTTAAAATCATAATCTTACTCTTATTTCCCTTATGTACTAGTATGCATGAATTACTGTTACTGCTATATATGCTGTACTGAATATGGATCTTATCTTGAACCTCTTGACCCTTCTGTTTTTTCATATGTATTTGTGCGCAAATAAAAATCAATAAACAAAGATTGAACATAAAATAATTTGTGAAAAAGACAGTTCTGTGGATCGCACTTGAGAAAGGGTTTTTTACTCCGAAAACTTGTGATTCCCACCTGTGCCTGATCTTGAGTATTTGCATGAAGGTTTTTTTTTGTATCTATTAACCACTTCAATACCGGGCTATAGTCATATGACATCCGCAGATGGGATCTCCCATCCTGGGCGGGCGTCATATGACATCCTCGGTTTATCACCGCCCCTGTCGGCCCCCTCAGACACAGCCCATCCCAGATCCGTGTAAAGAGTCAATAAAAAATGGCTCTTACCACGTGAGCACCCGAGTACCTGTCACAGCCCATCTGAGTACCCGAGTACCTGTCACAGTATATCTGAGTACCCGAGTGCTTGAGTACCTGTCACAGCCCATCTGAGTACCCAAGAACCTAAGTACCTGTCACAGTATATTTGAGTACCTGAGTACCTGTCACAGTATATCTGAGTAACTGAGTACCTGAGTACCTGTCACAGCCCATCTGAGTACCTGAGTACCTGTCATAGCCCATCTGAGTACCCGAGTACCTGTCATAGCCCATCTGAGTACCTGAGTACCTGTCACAGACCATCTGAGTACCCGAGTACCTGTCACAGCCCATCTGAGTACCCGAGTACCTGTCCCAGTCCATCTGAGTACCTGAGTACCTGTCACAGTTTATCTAAGTACCCGAGTACCTGAGTACCTGTCACAGTCCATCTGAGTACCTAAGTACCTTTCACAGTCCATCTGAGTACCTGTCACCACCCATCAGAGTATCCGAGTACCAGTCACCAGCCCATCAGAGTACCTAGGTACCTGTCACCAGGCCATCAGAATACCCGAGTACCTGTCACAGGCCATCAGAGTACCCGAGTACCTGTCACCAGGCCATCAGAGTACCCAAGTACCTGTCACTAGGCCATCAGAGTACCCAAGTACCTGTCACCAGCCAATCAGAGTACCAAGTACCTGTCACAGTATATATGAGTACCTGAGTACCTGTCACAGTTCATCTGAGTACCCAAGTACCTGTTACAGTTCATCTGAGTACCCAAGTACCTAAGTACCTGTCACAGTTCATCTGAGTACCCAAGTACCTGTCACAGTCCATCTGAGTACCCAAGTACCTGTCACAGCCCATCTGAGTACCTGAGTACCTTTCCCAGTTCATCTGAGTACCCAAGTACCTGTCACAGCCCATCTGAGTACCCGAGTACCTGTCACAGTCCATCTGAGTACTCAAGTACCTGTCACAGTTCATCTGAGTACCCGAGTACCTGTCACAGTCCATCTGAATACCCGAGTACCTGTCACAGCCCATCAGAGTACCTGAGTACCTGTCACAGCACATCTGAGTACCTGCCACTGCCCGTCTAAGTACCTGTCACCACCCATCAGAGTATCCGAGTACCAGTCACCAGCCCATCAGAGTACCCAAGTACCGGTCACCAGGCCATCAGAATACCCGTGTACCTGTCACCAGGCCATCAGAGTACCCGAGTACCTGTCACCAGGCCATCAGAGTACCTGATTACCTGTCACCAGGCCATCAGAGTACCTAAGTACCTGTCACCAGTCCATCAGAGTACCCGAGTACCTGTCACCAGCCCATCATTGTAACCGAGTACCTGTCTCCAGCCCATCAGAGTACCCGAGTACCTATCTGCAGTCCATGCCTCATAGAATATACATTGGGGTGTTTGATTTCCAAAATGGGGTCATTTTGTGGGTAATTGCACTGTCCTGGTGCTCAAGGACCTTCAAAAGTGTGATGGGTAGGAATTAAATGAGATGTGTAGTTTATGCTCCTAGAATGCCTGAAGGTACTACTTCAATGTTGGGCCTACATGTGGTATCGCCATACTCAGGATGAGTAGCAGAATGTGCTTTGGGTGTAATTTTTGCTATATACATGCTATGTGTTATAAATATCTTATAAATTGACAACTTTGTGTAAAAAAAAAAAAAAGATTTCAATTTTCTTTCCACGTTTTCTGAAAACTTGTGTAAAAAAATTAACCATTCAAAAGACTCATAATGCCTCATAGAATATATGTTGGGTGTTTGTTTTCCAAAATGGGGTCATTTTAAGGGTAATTCCCTTGTCCTGGTGCTCCAGGGCCTTCAAAAATGTAATAGGTCGTTAGGAAATTAGAGGTGTAATTTATGCTCCTAGAACACCTGACGGTGCTCCCTGCATGTTGGGCCTCTGTATGTGGCCAGGCTGTGTAAAAGTCTCACACACGTGGTATCACCATACTCAGGAGGAGTAGCAGAATGTATTTTGGGGTGTCATTTTTGCTATATACATGCTTTGAGCTAGAAATATCTTATAAACTGACCACTTTGTGTAAAAAAAAATATGTTTTAATTTTCTTTCCACGTTTTCCGAAGACTTGTGGAAAAAAATTAACCATTCAAAAGAGCCATTATGCCTCATAGAATAGACATTGGGTGTTTTCTTTCCAAAATAAGGTCATCTTGTGGGTAACTCCACTGTCCTGGTGCTCCAGGGCCTTCACAAATGTAATAGGTCATTAGGAAATTAGAGGTGTAATTTATGCTCCTAGAACCCCTGATGGTGCTCCCTGCATGTTGGACCTCTCTGTGTGGCCAGGCTGTGTAAAAGTCACACACATGTGGTATTGCCATACTCGGGAGGTGTAGCAGAATGTATTTTGGGGTGTAATTTGAAGTATGCATATGCTGTGTGTGAGAAATAACTTGTTATTATGACAATTTTGTGAAGAAAATTTTTTTTTCTAAAAACTCACCATGCCTCTTACTAAATACCTTTGACTATCTACTTTTCAAAAAGGGGTCATTGGGGGGGGGGGGGGGGGGGGGGGGGGGGGGTATTTGTACTTTCCTGACATTTCAGGGCCTCAAGAAATGAGGTCTTCAGTGCATCAAGTGCGATCAGGTGTGATCGATTTCAATGATTTGCACCATAGCTTGTAGACTCTATAACTTTCACAGAGACTAAATAATATCCACTAATTTGGGTTATTTTTTTACCAAACAGATGTAGCAGTATAAATTTTGGCGCAAATTTATGAACAAAAAGGACTTTTTTGCAAAAATTTATCATAAAAACTTTTTTTCAAAACTTTCGCTTATGTCGCAAAAAAAAAAAAAAAAACAGTGGTGATTAAATACCACCAAAAGAATGCTCTATTTGTATGAAAAAAATGATAAAAATGTTGTCTGGGTACACTGTTGCATGAATGAGTAATTGCCATTCAAAGTGTGAGAGTGCTAACAATTGGTCTGGACAGGAAGAGTGTATAAATGTCTTGTATTGAAGTGGTTAATGTGTATTGATGTTTGATAATTGCTGTACTATTAGCCTGAATCTCCTCTCTGTTCTAATGAAAATGCATATGTTGCTTGTAGCTGAGAGTTTGTCTTTGTCTAGATAGAGGAATCGTGAGAAGATCTTGTGCATGTACTCTGGTGTTAAAGAAAGGAATGGATTCCGGCGCTCCAAATATTGTAATGTCTTAATTGGAGATAGTACAATATAAGCTTAAATAGCTTATTTAAATCAGTCAATATTTATTTAAAAAGTGAGGAGGCAGCCATCCTCAGAGGGTGTCCATAACCTCTAAATAAATAGTAAATTTTGCGCAAATAAATAAATGTGCAATACAGAAAGTGTCCACTAGATGGTGATGGTACTATAATAGATCTGAAGGTGTATAATAATAAATATGAACACAATATAGTGACTGACAATAAATAAATAGTGACAATTGTCTAATAATATTTAAAGTGCCAAGTGTGGGTATAAGCAAATAAAATGCTAAATAACAATAAGCCAAGTGAAAAGACTGTGCATAAATTAGTTAAAAGATAAAATTCATATGAAACACATGTGATAAAATATCGAAGAATAAATGAGTCAAAAGTGAAAATGAATCAGTGAATAAATAAATAAATAAATATGAGTCCCAGAGTTGATAAATAAATGAAAAAATTGTCGAAATTCCTACACCAAGTCCTACTGGTGTGGTAACATATATAGTTATTCAATGATCTAGATAGATCAAACAGTAATTAATTCTCCAAAAGTTGCTGAAAAATTCATCCAATTGATATTGAGCGTATAATGGATAATTCTGGTTTAGATAAATATTGACCCTGGTTTTCATCTATTTTCTCATCCAATTTCTGGTCTCTCAGAACTCTCACCTTGGGAATAAATAAATATCGCCTTTCAGAGGTATCCTATAGCCCCAGCAGATTTCAATGACAGAAGTCAGCAAAGCCTTGCAAGAGTTTCAGTAAAATCCTTCTCCTTTAAGAGCCTTTAAACCTTGGACCTATAGTGGTCAGTGTAACAATGACACCGTGCCAGGGAAAGGCAAGGAAGAAGGGAAGCCTCCACTAGTGTAGTATTTCCAAGAAATTGATAAAAGATTTATTGAATACTTAAAAGTGGACTCTTACGTTGAAATATAATAAAACAGGCAAAGGGGTTAAAAAATGTGCATTCGGCGTTCTCAGTGCCTTCTCACATCACCTTCCCAGTGTTAGACTGTCTACGGCCACTCCCTACGCGTTACGACACGTCACGTGTCTTCATCTGGGGAACTGGATTGGTTGTGCTGTGCGGGTATATAAGACGTGAGGACCGCAGGTTAATGTTCGGCCATCTTTGTTATGGTCAAGTGTATAGTTTATGGCAGCCATTTTGTGGATGGTAAATGTCCATAACCTCTGTAGGTAAGCAAGAGGAATAAGAGGGGGGTGAAGGCGCCAACTCTAGTAGTTCTGTCACATAAATACTTGTTAGTTTTTTGACTTAATGGTTCGCAGGTTCATCAGGTGGCGGTGCCCATCAAGGGTTAAAAATATCCTGGGGTGTGCTGGTGCTGGGGTGCTGGCTCCGCTGGCAGTCCTTTTGCTGTAAAGGTGTTAGTCCTGGTTGTTAGCGGTTGTTCGGCAATGTACATGGTGTGGAAAGCTCCACGCTAACCACCCTGAAACGCGGAAGCAGAAGTGACGTAAGCAGTACTAGTTGGATATCCAGACAAAGTGAAGAACATACAGGCTACGCGCTCGGGGCTCACAGCTCCTTCTACTGGCCTGTTAGCTCTCAGGAGGAGAGCGACTTAAATACAAGTGCGGGACATCTAGCTGAAAATGTGGGCAGATAGTCCGCGGCTGTGGAACCATAACAGCCAGCGGACCGGTACTTTTGCAAAAAAGTGAGAGAAATAGGGTAATAAAGTTTAAAAATCACTTATTTAGTACAAAAAAATATAATGAATGTGAATTCATGCTGCAATAAAAATTCTTTATGGAAGTAAACATTTTTTTTGTAAAAAAACAAATGAAGTTTATTAATTTGATGATAAAAAATGCATAGAAAATGCATTGAGTGCATAAAACATGCACTGTTAACGTATAAAAAAAAGTTGTTAGACAATGGAAAAAATAAAAAAAATAGATAAAAAAATAAATAAATAAAAAAAGGATGGGGGGGGGGGGTTTGGGGGTATGGCAATTTAAAATGGTGGAACTCTAATTACAATAAAGAATGTGTCTCAATTTCTTCATTGAGTCCCCCCAGCGAGAGAGTGCCCAAAGAATATATCCAGTCGGTTTCCTGCTGACATAAGCTTTTAAAATGTTCTGCAGCTGGAAGACCTCTGAAGGTGGCCTCTATAACCCAGACTGAGGCCCATAGTGGATTTCTGATGCTCCTTCAGGAAATGAAGAGGGACACTATGTTTGTCCCAGCCTTTCTCTATGAAGCGCCTATGTTCCCCAAAGCGCTGGCGTAACTCTGGTGTACTATTTTGTCTGCATATGTTGCTTTCTTTCATAAATATATGAAAATCTAAATATTACCTGTTTGGAGAGCTGCCTATTATTTAGTTATATATTATGGTTCCTGTGTCTTTTTTGAGGAAGCCCAATATATGGTTCCAACACCTACATTTGTACAAATAACCCTTTATTTTCTGATGTTGTTGATTTGGATGTGCATTAGTTTACATTTTGTTTTACTAATTTTCAGTTGTTGAATAATCACCCTCCCCAGACAGTTTAACTATCCAATAAAACATGGTAATTTAATTTACTGTTGTTTTACTTGTCAAAATGCAATAAATGGATGTTCATCGGCCATATTGCAGCACCCTCTAAGTGGTGTCACCCTGTGTTGACTACCCATCTTAGGATATGTGATTTTTACTTATTTAACCACTTCAATACCCGCCCATAGTCATATGACGCCCACAAGGTGGATCTACCATCCTGGGTGGGCGTCATATGACGTCCTCGGGTTCCCGGCCGCCTGGGGGGCGCGCGCGCGCGCCCGCGGCATCGCTCGGGACCCGGTGCGAGTGCCCGGCGGCCGCGATGTCCGCCGGGCACCCGCGATTGCCCGTTAAAACAACGGGACCGGGCGGGACCGTGGAGCAAACACACAGCTCCACGTCCTGTCAGCGGGGAGGAGACCGATCATGTTATAGCAACGATCGCTGTGTAAATGTGAATGGTTCCAAAAATGTGTCAAAAGTGTCCGAAGTGTCCGCCGCAATGTCGCAGTCACGAAAAAAAAATCGCAAATCGCCGCCATTACTAGTAAAAAAAAAAAAATAAATAAATTCAATAAATCTATCCCCTATTTTGTAGACGCTATAACTTTTGCGCAAACCGATCAATATACGCTTATTGCGATTTTTTTTACCAAAAATATGTAGAAGAATACGTATCGGCCTAAACTGAGGAAAAAAATTGTTTTTTTTTTTAAAAAATGGATATTTATTATAGCAAAAAGTAAAAAATATTGTGTTTTTTTTCAAAATTGTCGCTCTTCTTTTGTTTATAGCGCAAAAAATAAAAACCGCAGAGGTGATCAAATACCACCAAAAGAAAGCTCTATTTGTGGGGAAAAAAAGAACGTCAATTTTGTTTGGGTGTAACGTCGCACGACCGCGCAATTGTTAGTAAAGCGACGCAGTGCCGAATCGCAAAAAGTGTTCTGGTAAGGAAGGGTGTTTAAAAGCCCTGTATTGAAGTGGTTAAAGCATATCTAAATGCAAGAATAAACAATTTATATATTGCAGTTTGCCAGTCCATAGATGTGGTGTCTGCATTCATTTTAATTTTTCAAACGAAGAACATTTTCAGGGAGCACAGGAAATTCTACTGATCTTGATACAAATGTAGTGTCCTTGTCACATCCTGTGAGCTTAACTGAAATCACAAATAATAATAATGTAATGGGGATGAATAGAAGATATGATAGAAGGCCAGCCTGGGTGACAATCAAGGCTCCAAATATTAATACAGTGGAGTGAGTGTAGCCATTCTAGTACAGAAAGTGTGTTATTCACCAGGTAAGAATACAGTTTAAAAAAAGCTTTAAAAAAGAAAATGAATGCAACCACAACTTCTAAGGAGGATGAGACTAAGGAAAGCTGAAAGCTTGTTTAAAACATATGATAAACTTAAACATAGCACTACTACTTCTGGCCATTTCCAATTAGCATCACATGCAAGTTTTCCTATACTAGTTTTAAACAAATTAGGCACTTATGCCTGAAGTTGAGTATTATTTACAGAAGTACTAAAGCTCAGTTTACAAACCTTTAGTAAATCAAAGCTGTTATATTTACTTTACTTTGTGCTCCTTGAAACCTAATCAATTTCTGTTCAGTGTCTACCCTTCCCACTACTTCTAATCTCCTATTGATGTGTATTATACCTTTTCTAAGGCCTGACCTATCTTTTTGTCTCTTTTCTTTCACCTCACAACTTGAACCTTCTTATGTGGCTTTTATTTGCTGTGTGCTGCTAAGAACCATACTGAAAGACACTGGGTTTTTTCTTTTAAGATAAATTCAGTGCAATCAGCCTGCATTGATTTTACTGCAGGTTGGCAGCCAAAAAACATTTTTAGAAATAATCTTTCATTCTGTTTCCCTGTTTCCTCTTTCTTTGCTAACCTTACCTGAAAGCAATTCCCTATTCCCATATACAAGTGAAGAAAATTGTCAGCGTATTTATTATAATGGTTTGAATCTTAATTGTATGTCTTTGTTCTACCTGCTGACAAATTATGATAATGGAGAGTTTCTGACATGTTTTTCAGTGGTATTGATTTGGAAGGTGACTTTGTTTCATTTTGCTGTAACCTCTCTATGAGTTAAAGAAATTGCATGTCGAAGGTATGAGAAATGAGTGCAGTTGGGCATAGGGTTAAATTATATAAGGAATTTAAGATTTTTTATAAATCAACCTCAACTCTCAAAAAATCGAATCAAATAAATAAATTAAACTGGTGCTTGTTATGAATAGAATATCGGAACAAACAGCTGCATACACAGTTCTTGTGACAGAGAGGATAATGATCATTTCTTAAATCTACGAATGGAAACTAATTTTACCCTCTCAACCCTCCTGTACTTTTTAAGTACCTGGTGAAGCAATTCTATACTCATTTAAATCTGCTGTCAATGTTCCTCACAAGTACCTTTACCTGGTGTGGGAGGCCATTAATCCAGTCCTGCAGATGTGTTTGTCCCAGCCAGTCCCGGTTGTAAGCCTCAAACCAATGTCATCACTTCAGTCTATCTTCAAGATCCTAGGCATTATGGGAATTGTAGTTCCAGAACAACTGGAGGGCCGTAGTTTGAAGACCCATGTTCTAGATCCTAAGGCTCCTTTTACATTGAACGGAGTCTTCTCTGATCAGCAAAGAATCCATGAGCAGATCTCCTGCTGAATTGAACCTGAACGAGACAGATGTCAGGTTTTTTTTTTTATATCTGTGCTCATTCAGGTTGTGATCGGCAGACATAAGCTGACCCGTGACAGTTCCATGGACAGTTGGGCGTAAATTAACTATGTTGTCCATTAACATCAGGCTACCTCCGATGAGTCATGTTTTTGGCCCTCAAAAATAAAAGAGTATACAGTCTGTTTCAATTTTTTTTTCAGACCTGGATGGACGCAAGTCCTTTTATATCCAACTGTCCGTAGGGCTGCATGAAGCTTCCAATCAGGTTTGCATAAAAAAAAGGGGTCTAAGAGGAACCCACACCTGGGCAACAAATGGAAAGTATCCATGTCAGGTAGGTGATGATGTGGGCATCATAAGAAAGACCTCTTGTGCTTAAAAGAAAGGAGAAGGCTGGGGACTGGAATGTCATATGCCCAGGGATTTTAGGTAGGTTAAAGCAGCATTTAGGTAGGTTCTTTAATTTAATATGTCAGCAATTAGTGTGGGGGGTGGAAGTAGTCCTGAAAATTGCTTCACACAGTTATCAGGCTGGAGGCAGAGTGGTGTCATAGGAGGACCCAAGGCTCATTTTCTGAACAATGAAATAAGTATCTCACTTGTCTGGCTGTGCAGGGTTCAAGAGGTTGGATACATAAGTAACGAGAATGGAAGAAACCGTAAACATATGTGTCATAACTATTTATTACGCTATATTCCTGAAGTTTCACTTTAATACATTTGTGGAGGTTTAAATTATTATTTAGCATCCACAGATGCAAAATACACATTCAAAAGATATTACTTTTTAAAATGAGTTCTGTATAGATTGATTGCCTTCAAGAAAAACTGTATTTCACATAATGAAAAATCCATAAACAGAATCTTAATCTATGCTGCCATTGGCTCATTTTTACTTGCAGAGTCAGGTTTCTCCTGCTTCATTCTGCCTTTTAATAAGTATAAGATAACAGTTTAAATTTAGTATTTAGATTTAATGCACGTTTGTAATTAGCCGCTCCAGCAAACTGGTGATTGAGGCAGCCAATCCTAAAGACTAATGAAGAGAATTGTGTGCTATATAGCTTTGTAAGTAATTTGTAAGTACAATTTCCCTATTAGTATTTCTACAGCCACTCTTGCTTTGGCTATGTGTTCAATGGAATGTTAAAGCATAACTACAATATATTTTGGAATTCTAGAAGTGTAGTTTAAGCGTGGACAATACTGCAAACTGATGAGGTCAGCAAGTTTTTTTGTTTAACTTAAGAACAAACATGAAATGACACAATATACTTGCATTGCTGGACTGTGTAAAAAAAGTTGTTGTGGAACTTCATTGTGGATGTAGTCACTTTAAAGGTAGTTTCACATATCTGTATAATATTTGGCCACTTCAAAGGTAGTTTCACATATCTGTAAGTTTATGTGATCTATGGCAATACATATTTTTTTTTCATTTTGCTCTTATTTCTAGCTTTCTATTTTCTGATTTAACATTATTTATTTACATAATCGTTTATTTTAATGTATGGTATTTTTTGAAAATATTTTACTGATTTAACAAATTTTTTGTTAAATTATTAATGTTAAGAAAATGCAAATAATATTAAATAAAACTTTGATTTGGCCAGAGTAATAGAAGATTGTGGTAGCTGAATTCATGTTTTACAAACTTGTTAAATTAACAAAATTAAAAATTAAAAACCCTAATTGGCAATTTGCAGAACTGCAGAAAATTTCAAACAAAACAAACATCTGCATTTGAATTGCTTTGTAAAACTTTTAGGTCTCCTTCCTTATATAAAACAGTTTTAGAGGTATAATAAAAAGGCATCTAGATGATAATAACAGTTTATGTAGTTGCTTATGTATTTGGCATTTCTACATGTTATACTAATGAATAATAATTGGTAGTAATACTATGTAACTTCTTGAAGTCCAGGGCATTTTGTTATTTTTTTATATGCATGTTAATATCTAAATGTTATGCTTTAAAATGACCTATCATTATTAAATAGTTATACATTATCTGAAAACAGAGACCCTGAAAAATAAAATAGTGGCAGTTGTGATTTTTCATGTCAAATATTTGCACAACTGTTTATCACAGACATATTTTCAGATAAAAAAAAATACTAAAATACATTTTAGGGACATAAACACACAAAGTATATTCCCAAATTGCTGGTAAAAAAAAAAAAAAATAGGGCTGTGTCACATAAATAGACATCCAACATGTGAAGCCTTAAAATTGCGTGCATCCGCGAAATAGAGAGAAACTATGGTACCCGAAATTGTCCATAGGCAACTCTAAAAAAGCTTTTACCATTTATTCATTTAGAGCTAACAATGAAGTTAATTTGCATGTACATGTGTGCACATAGGATAATGGGGTTCATTTAGACATTTTTTGTATTTATATTAATGTCATTTTTTTATATTTTTCATACTTTTTTTTTCCATTTAACTTTATTGCTATCATATGGGAGAAGTAAAAAGCCCCTTACAGGATAATATAGGCAGGTGACATGTTTTCTCTATGGAGACATCAGGGGTTTTCTAGACCCCTACTTTAACCACTGACCTCCACTGCAGCTAACTAACCACTTGCCGACCGAGCTATACACGAATGACAGCTACAGCGCAGCCAGCTAGTTGTGGGAGGGTGTCCTTAGACATACTCCTGTGTATGCGCTTCTCGCGCACCCCATGGGATGCGCAGCCAGGAGTGTTTGTGATGGCTAGGTCCTCAGGAACCCAGCGCATGTAAAACGGTTGGTTTATTCAAAACAAATAGTAAAAGGTAATCCAATTATTTAAGTAATGGAGTTATTTTTTAGTACTTAGCACCTGTAAATGTTTTCAGGGTCAATCAGTTCTGGTTGCACAGTAACAGGATCTAGTAAGCAAATTTGTCTTTTCGATCTGGATTGTCTTTTGGTGTTTACAGTTACTTGGTGCTTAAACAATGTATTAGATGATGTATTTACTTTCTTACTTCTTTTCTCCGGTTATGTCCTTGGGTTTTCCTGGATGTTGTTGGACTGGCTTTGATGATCCAAGCACTGTCTATATCACTGCTTGGATATGTTTTAATTGTTCATGTCCTTTAATGCTGTGAAGGCTAATCCCACAGTAAACAACTGTCCACACAATAGGCCTTGACAGTATACAGACACTAACTTGATGATATGTAAAATGTTTTAGGCTGCCCATAAGTAAGAGAGCTTCGGGACATACCAGCTTCCAGCAGCAGCATCACACATGGGGCACAGAAAACCTCCCCGCAAACTGGAGAAGTCCCCCTTAACATACTGGAGCGGAGATGAGCAAAAGAGAATACCACGGGGGTCCCGACAAGCTCGCGGAGATGTTTACAACGGTCCGAGCTCCCGCAGCCAAAATGGCGTTGCTGCCTCAGCAGCAGTTTCATGAGACAGGCTTCACTCCGGGTCTCATGGGCTGGATACAGGACAACCATTTGGGGACACTACATTAAAGAGCATGCTAATAGCTCTCTGCAGCACACTGCACAGAGACATGCTCTCTGCAGTCTCAAACATAAGAGCTGAAGTGGCAGAGCTAGGAAACAGGGTCGACCACATGGAAGGTAAGATGGGAGAGTATGCAGAGGCCCATAACGACCTAGTGGATGCACACAAAGACACAGAGGACACCATTACACAGCTCAAAATTAAAATTGCAGACCTCGAGGACCACTCGTAACAACCTTAAATTTAGGGGGGGGTCACAGAATCTGTGTTACCGGGTGACCTGAAAAGATACATACACCAAATGATGACTACCCTACTACCAGAAATCCCGGCGCAAGAAATTGTTATTGACCGGGCCCACAGGCTGCCAAAACCCCCATATCTATCAGAACATATCCCTAGAGATGTCATTGCAAGTATCCACTTCTTCCATGTGAAGGAGAAATTACTCCAACTCGCCAAACAAGAGAACCCACTTCCAGATCCCTATGCAGGGATTAAGCTATTTGCAGATTTCTCACAACACACCTTGATGGCATGCAGGCAATTGATCTCTGTTACAAAAATGTTGCAGAACCACAAGATACTATACAGATGGGGCCCACCAGCTAAACCAGTGATCAATAGAGGCAACAGACAACACATAATCACTACATTAGCAGATGGCCTCAAGCTCCTTTGAACATGGAACCTTCTCCCACCACTGACAACCAAGACCAGCGAAGAAGAAGCGACACCCAGCCTAGACACCCTGATGACATCTCAGATCGCTGAAAATCCACGGATGATCAATACAATCCTCACCTTAGAGAAAGAAGCCGTTCATATCTGAAGTTGCTGGGACCTTTCCGTTTTTGGTCCCTAGTCCCCTACAACACCACTTCAAGGAATCTGTCCCTAAGGAGCTTGAAGTTTCTCCCGCTCACCTTAAGAGTAGCGGTAGCTACTCAGTAATCCCTCGGATTACCTATAGAGTTCACTGTTTGTTCCATTTCAACTTCTTTTTTCCTTTTTTATTTTTTTTTCATTAATGCAACAATGCCACAAGTTTTTCCTTTGTTGCTCTGTTTATTCCTTGCTCTCCAAGTTTCAGCTCCTACAAGGAAAATATCACCTTTGTTTCTTGCAGTAACTTTTTTTTCTCAGATGAACACCCTTACTTTACAATGGCGTCGAACCACTTTGGAGAATGTGTGGTACCTGTCTTACTCACAGAAGGACTCCGCCAGCTCATAGATCAGGATGAACACTTAACCCTCCACTACCCAAGCATTTGGTAACTTACAAAGCAATGCACCACTAACCCTATACCATGCCTATCTCACTAGTATCACTTAATGCCCATGGGCTAAATAGTCCCTTTTAGCACAAGGCAGCGTGGAAAGAAGCTCTGAAGTTACAAGCAGACATCTTCTGCATTCAGGAGACCCATTTCAATGCCTTCCTCTGGATCAACTGTGGGTATAGAATTGGGTATATTGGACGATATTTTTTATTTTTATTTATTATCATTTGTATTTTATTTTTATTTTTTTATATGGTTGAACTGGATGGACTTGTGTCTTTTTTCAGCCTAGTTAACTATGTAACTATGTAACTATGTAATGCTTCCAAAGCCCCACAGTGCTCCCATCACCTATTTCCACACGTTTTTACTGCCAATGCTCCAGTCAAGAAAAATGGCATCCTTATTTCCATTAATTCCTCAGTAGCCTTTACGATGTAAGAAGTCCACAAAGATCAAAAAGGACGATATATAATTCAAATTTATACTATTATCAACATTCCTTATACAATTGTCAACCTATATGCACCCAATTCTGGCCAACTTAAGTTCTTAAACTCTCTTTTCAAGAAAATAGAGACAATCCGGAAGGGCTCACTCCTGTTAATGGGAGATTTCAATACTATAGTAGACCAAAAAATGGATGTATCAAAACCAAGTTCCCATGTCAGACAAACACTACAAGACTTTCTTAAGAGAAACCTTCTATATGACCCGTGGAGGCGTATGCACGCCAATTAAAGAGATTACACCTACTTTTCGCCCCCCCGCGGTTCATATTCAAGGCTCAAATTCTTTCTAATGGACCTGAATCTATTACACAAAGTCCTTAAAACCGAAATTATGTCTATTACTTGGTCAGATCATGCTCCCATCCAAATGATATTGACAGAGGACCACAGAGCTCTTCCGAAATCGTCTCTGGCACAACAACACATCTCTATTTAATAACCAAACCTGTAGGGAAAGAATCAATGTACAATTAGATGAACTCTTCCAACTCATCTTAACCCCTGATTCAAATATGTCTAATGTATTGTGTACCCATAAAGCCTATTCAAGGGGGCTACTAATACAACTGGCAGCGAGTGAAAAGAAACGCAGGTTGCAGTCTATTGAAACTATTCTCACTAAAATCCAAAACCTTGAACTCCACCACAAAAGAACTCACAACCCTAATACCCTTACTGAATTAACGACATGTAGACATGAATTAAGACTTCTTATGCTTTCAGACCACAAGAAAGAGACACGAAGACTCAAAGCTGCTTACTACTCCCAAGGAAACAAAGCTGGTAAACTTTTAGCTAACCAACTCAAACATGACGAACAACAAATTCAATAGCATATCTTCTGAAACCAGGAACTAACTCTAAGATACTTCACCCAAAATATATGGCAATTTCTTTTGGGGATTATTATAAATCTCTATATAACCTTCAGACTGACCCCAAAACTACACAACCCAAAGATGACAAAATACAAAAATATCTGGCCTCCCTTCAGCTTCCTAACATAGACGAAGACACACTCCTAAAGTTAAACTCCCCTATGACTGAAACAGAAATCTCTAAAGTCATTAAATCCCCTCCCAATAAGAAGGTCGCCAGGAGCAGATGGACTATCATCAGAATGTTACAAAACTTTCCAGACAACTCTAACCCCACACTTGCAAAAACTATTCAATGAAGCTGCAACCTCCAGATCAATCCCTGAGGAAATGCTCAAAGCTATTATTGTCCCTTTGCCGAAACCAGGGAAGGAGCCAACTAATCCGAATATCTTCTGCTCAATTACAATCCTAAACACAGATATAAAGAGCTTCTCAAAAATTATGACAAATAGAGTGGCAGAAATGACACCCTCTCTAATAAATATGGACCAAGTAGGCTTCGTAAAAGGTCACCAAGCCTCAGATGACACTAGGAGAATGATCAACCTCCTCTCAATAATAACTAAGAAAGAACCAGCAGCCTTCTTAATATTAGATGCTGAGAAGGCCTTTGATCGGGTCAATTGGGGATATCGTAAGGTCACTCTCAGTAAGTTTGGTATTCAAGGCCCCATATCTAAGGCAATCTCAGCACTATACTCCTGTCCCTCGGCTCAAGTATATACATTCAATACATTGTCAGATCAATTTAAGATAACCAATGGGACTAGATAAGGGTGGTCACTATCCCCCATAATCTTTACCCTTATAATTTAACCATTTGCCAAAGCTATCCGACAAAATCCCCTAATTCAAGGAATTAATACGGCAGAGTATGCCCACAAAATTGGACTATTTGCAGATGACATCCTTCTAACCCTGACTAATGTGGCTCCTTCCCTGAGGACGGTACAAGATGAAATTGAGAAATTTGGAATGATCTCATACTATAAAGTAAAATATAACAAAATCCTCAATACCCCCCATTAATATCAATAAACAGGTCATTAAGTTCTTAAAAAGAAAGTTCCCCTACTCGTGGGATAACAACAAAATTGATTACTTAGGCATTAAACTAACTTTCCCCATATCCATACTATAAGAAACAAACTTTTCTCCACTCCTACAAAACATCAAACAAGACTTGCTTTGACAGAAAAACTTAAATATTCTGGATAGGGTGCATAGCGCAAGGTGCAATATCAAAACAGCAAGGTGGGGTAAACTTGCCCAATATTCAACTTTATCATAAGGCAACGATACTAG
Organism: Lithobates sylvaticus; assembly: GCA_028564925.1. Lineage (NCBI taxonomy): Eukaryota > Metazoa > Chordata > Amphibia > Anura > Ranidae > Lithobates > Lithobates sylvaticus. The sequence goes on from CM053026.1 coordinate 281,692,784, forward strand.
ACCAACTCAAGGCATTGGTTTGAAACTACTCCTACCAAAAGTTGGGACAGTATAGAAAAATGTATCTTACTAAATAGAGACCTAACCTCCCTATTGATCACAAATGCCACACACCAGAAAGTATATATATGCAAAGGAGCCTCTATCCCGGCATCTGTGGAAGTGTGGAATTCCTCCCTCCAAGACCTTCTCTACAATGACTCCTTAAGAACCATAGCCATCCCTGCAACTGCTTATGAATACCTTATACCTTCGTTTTCAGTAGACTCCAGAACCAGTACAGGACAAATGTCCCTAGAAGAAATGCAAAAGTCCAGAGATATGAAAACTCTATATAAAGCAGCCCAAATAAAACATTTCCACAGAAATTACCCTAATTCCTATGTAAAAGTGAATAATGCAATTTGATCATACTATAACAAAATATCGTCACCTAAGAAAGGATATTGTGGTTCTATAAATACCTAAACAATGGACATACTACAACTAAACCTCCCTAAATTACCAGATGGGAAAAAATGATAAAATCTGAATACTCCCTCATAGAATGGAATAAAGCACTCAATATAACACTGAGCTCTTCCCACTGCACCTCTTATTGGGAGAATGCTATAAACATAACCTACAACTGGTATATGACACCAGCCAAACTTAATTGTATATTTCCAGATACCCCTTCAGTATGCTGGCGCCAATGTGGACAAAAAGGTGAATAATGCCCTGTACACAAGACCGGACTTTCCAGCAGACTAGGTCCGACGGAGTTCCCGCCGGAATTCCGGCGGAGTTCCGACGGACCTTCCGAATAAACGGACTTACCCACATATGACCGGACTTTCCTGCAGACTAGGTCGGCCGGTCTTCCCGCTGGAGTTCCGGCTGACTTCCAAATGAAGGGACTTGCCCACACAGGGACCAAAGTCTGTTCATTTTGAACGTGATGAGTTACAACGTGACTAGAAAAGGAAGTCAATCTCGCCACTTTTATTGGCGAGATTGACACCTTGCGAGCCCCGTCTCATGGTATGGATTTTAAGGGGAAGCCCCTACGCCGAAAAAACGGCATGGCGGTCCCCCCAAAATCGATACCAGACCCTTATCCAAGCACGCAGCCTGCCCGGTCAGGAAAGGGGGTGGGTACGAGCGATCGCCCCCCCTCCTGAACTGTACCAGGCCGCATGCCCTCAACATGGGGGTGGGTCCTTTGGGGAAGGGGGTGCTCTGCGGGCCCCCCACCCCAAAGCACCTTGTTCCCATGTTGATGAGGACAAGGGCCTCTTCCAGACAACTCTGGCCGTTGGTTGTCGGGGTCTGCGGGCAGGGGGCTTATCGGAATCCGGGAGCCCCCTTTTTTAAGGGGGCCCCCAGATCCCGGCCCCCCACCCTATGTGAATGAGTATGGGGTATGATGTACCCCTACCCATTCACCTGGTGAAAAGTGTAAATAAAAAAAAAACACAACACAAGTTTTTAAAATACTTTATTACACAGCTCCGGGGGTCTTCTTTCGTCTTGGGGGGTCTTCTCGCCGCCGTCCGGAGGTCTTGTTCTGACTTTGGGGGTCTTGTCCCGCTCTTCGGTTCTTCTGTCGCTGTCGCCGCCACTGCCTTCTTCTCCTTCTTCTCTTCTTCTTCTACTTCCTTCTGATGTTGCCACGACGCTCTCTCTGGCCGCAATGGCAGAGAAGCGTGGTGTGGCGACTTATATAGAGACAAGGGGCGGGGTCACCGGCAGATGTCACATGGTGACCCCGCCTCTTATGATGTCACAGTCAGGGTGCATCGTACCCCATACTCATTCACATAGGGTGGGGGGCCGGGATCTGGGGGCCCCCTTATTAAAGGGGGCTCCCGAATTCCGATAAGCGCCCTGTCCGCAGACCCCGACAACCAACGGCCAGGGTTGTCGGGAAGAGGCTCTTGTCTTCATCAACATGGGGACAAGGTGCTTTGGGGTGGGGGGCCCGCAGAGCACATCCCTTTCCCAAAGCACACCCCCCCATGTTGAGAGCATGCGACCTGGTATGGTTCTGGAAGGGAAGGCGATCGCTCGGCGTAGGGGCTTCCCCTTGAAATCCATACCAGACCAAAGGGCCTTCCCTCTCGTGCTCGCTGCAATAGGAAAAAAAAATGTCCTATTGCAGCCAGTGCGAGATGTACAGTACCCTCTCGCCGAGAAACATTCTCGCGAGCAGGTGCTGTAGCTGCCCTTCCGTCGTATTTTGTTTTATTTCTAAAGTCCGTCAGATTTTTGCCATGCAAAGGTCCGATGGAGCCCGCACACGATGGGAATGTCCGACAGATTTGTTCCGTTGGAACCTTTGCTGTAAAAAAGTCCGGTCGTGTGTACGTGGCATTACTCCACATTCTATGGTCATGCAAGGACAGTGACACAAACTTCTGGGAATCAGTGTTCACCTTAATTTCACACATTACTAGAACGAACACTGAGCCATGCCAAACATTGGCCCACTTTGGAATGCGACTAGACCGCTTTCCCAAACAATTCTTAACAATAGTCTCACATATACTAATAGCAGCCCGAATGTCAATAACGAATAAATGGAAGCAGACGACAATTCCCAATATCTCTGAAGTTAGCCATAGAGTAAATGTAAACTGTATTTGTGAAAAATACATGGCAGGCCAAAACAACTCAATAAATTATTTTGATCAAAAATGGATGTCTTGGTTGCAGGAGTTTAACCTAACCCACTTCTGAAATAGCCTTCAACTGATATCCTCTGATTTACTTATACAGTGCCTGCTCTTCGGCCCCCATTAAAGAGATCGGGGAAGGCCAAAGACACCAGACACATCAAAAATTAAGATGTACAGATGGCACCTCCATATCCAATGTTCATAGATAATTATTTGGACTTGAAATATATATCACACTATTTAGGTTGGTGCATCTGCAGGACAAAGTTATGTAATACCTTGTTTTCGAATTACAAGCTGATTGTAACAGTTTTATCTCACCTTGTTTATTACCCACCTAATGATTGCAAACGCAAACAACTACCTAGTTACCTTAGCTAATATTGTATGTATGCAATTATTTGTGCTTTCTGAAAAATACCAATAAAAATGATTTGAAAGAAAGATAAGACATTCAAAATATAAATAGAAGAAATAAATAACATACTTGGTTAAAATAACTCATCGACCTAATGAGCCTAATATATCATGCTACATAGCATTACACATTTCACTGCAACAGCAAATGATGTCATTATGTCATTCAGCAAAAGTACATTGTACTGTATCATATCATTAAAACAAATGTTGTAAATAGTCACTAGAACATATTGCACTGTAATAGCAAAATCCACCATCCAGAAATTTATATCACATCATAATAGCACATTATATCACTCAGCAAGAACTTATCAGACTGCAATAGCACATTATATTATCCAATTAAGAGAAAGAAAATCCCCTCAGATAAAGGACTTTGAAGGAATGTACAAAACACCAAAATAATATAGAAAATGTATTTTATTAGTACAGAAAATATCTTCTTTTTTTTTAAGGTTTCATCAATACAATACATGAAAACATGGATACATGGTCAAAGCTAGGAACAAGAAAGAATGTATATTCATCCACTCAGTATGATATTGGAGATTGATACAGAAAACCATACACCAACATGTTTCGGAGTCTTTAGAGCTCCTTCTTCAGGGAAGGTTTTAACAATCTTGATACATTTAATCTATAATACAGAACATATATTTGAGCATTCATTGCTTATGGATGATGACATAACATTATGGCAACAAGAAGGAAGGAAGATTGAAAGAAAAACAGGAAGCACGACAGCCACTACTCACAATGCCTGAGAGGGGGAGCACAGTGCATGATAAGCCAATGGTAAAAACACTATTTGTACTGATTCCAACCCGAATCTGGTGTATTGATACTGTCCTTGCTTGGACACCCCACACTGTGGAGGACTCCCCCATTGAAGGCAATACACGGTTGATTTTAGTGCTGATAGTTAGCTGATAAAGGAAGCTGTGAAGATATTTCAGCTACCTTCTAAGCTGAGGGTCTTCCCTGCCTCTGACGGAAGAATTCCCCCTAGGATAAGGTGTGTGAGGCTTTATTTAATATAGTCCTATCTTACTTTAATTATTATATACACATACATATTTATTCCCCTTCTTCTTCCTCCATCCAGATTAGGGGATCCCTGTGCACCCCACATGATGCGTCCGGTAGCCAAGAAGACCTCATATCTTTTTGCATATTTTTTTTTATTCGGGTTGAAATCTCTACAAATAGTGTTTTTACCATTAGCTGATCATGTGCTGTGTTCCCCCTCTCAGGCATTGTGAGTAGTGGCTGTCGTGCTTCTTGTTTTTCTTTCAATCTTCCTTCCTTCTTGTTTCCATCGTGTTATGTCATCATTCATAAGCAATTAATGCTCTAATATATGTTCTGTTTTATAGATTATATTTATTAAGATTGTTAAAACCTTCCCTGAAGAAGGAGCTCTAAAGACTCTAAAACATGTTGGTGTATGGTTTTCTGTATCAATCTCAATATCATTCTAAGTGGATGAATATACATTCTTTCCCGCTCGTGGCTTTGACCATGTATCAATGTTTTCATGTATTGTATACCTTTAAAAAAAAAATAATGTAAGATATTTTCTATACTAATAAAATACTTTTTCTATACTATTTTGGTGTTTTGTACATTCCTCTGAGCCTTCAAAGTCCCATATGTGAGGGGATTTTCTTCCTCTCAATCGATTAGGGATGTGGCCATAGCTTTAGCAGAAATTGAACCTCTTTCTTTCATATATCATTCAGTTAAACCATGGTATGCTACAAAACCAATTTATATTAACTTACACCTTTAAATTTGATCATACCATCCTTCTACCTCTCAGTTTTAGCCAATTCGGGTACTACCCGGGAGTTGTAGGGGTCTTCCTTCTCTTCTGACACAGTCAGATCCCGTTAGGGGTGTCGGGAGGGAGGAAACCTCTTTTACCCTGTAGCGGTCCCGCCAGTCTGTTTCTTGTTCAATTTTTAGGATTTCTATATCTCTTGATGGCTCACGTACAGATTTCTACCCTCTGAGTCTCAGATACATTTATACTGTTGTATGTAGTAATTGTAGACCATGTAATGTATTTCTAACCGCAGGAGGCTTTCCCTTCTGCAATATGTACATTATTCAGTTTTCATGTTTGTTTCTAACTTCTCATAATAAAAACAGATTGAAAGTTAAATTTGATCATACCTCGATAACACACTCATGTGCATCATGTGCAGCCATTTTCATTTTATAAACTCCCAGTTCTCTTTATGCATACCTCCCAACTTTCGGACTTGAGAATGAGGGACACTTGAGGGAAAAAAGGACCTGCAGCACAGATGCTCACTGTGACGATAAGTGGGTATGGCTAAGTTACACTCAGTTATGGAGTGTGGCTTAATAGAATCTGAACCTACATGTAGTATACACCACACATGTAGGGCTGTGCTCACACTGCAAAGGTTAACTGCTTGTTTATGTCTAGTTGAGGGGGTAGCGCACTTATACTCACCTGAACCTTTGTGCTGCTAGATCTGTCCCTGCACCGTCTTATTCCTTGCAGTCTAAGTTCCTGCATTGTAAGTAAGGACACTGATGAACAGTCCACAGTCAGAGTAAAGGGGAGCACCATTTGTGCAGGTAAGTAAAAGTGCTTCTGCCATCCCCTAGACTAAATGAGCAGTTAACCCTTGCAGTGGGGCTCAGGTCAGACTTTAAGTTTCCCAAAGATCAATTTTAAAGCTGATGGAACAACAGGCAACATAAACAGCAATTTCATTTGTGCATTTAGTGGTTTGCTTGAAGTTCAGCTTTTGGCTTAATTGACATGTATGTTGAGGCCCATACAGCTTGCACCATTGAGTTTGACAGGTGTACAGGGGTGAGGGCACAGACCCAAATACAGTGTGCATTCAGGGTCATACATCCCCTCCTGTATGCCTGTTAAACTTGCAGTTGTTTACGTAGAGCCACTGCGTGTCCAATCACTAACATAGACTACCTGTACACAGCTCCAGGCACCTGCAAATGTGTAAATGGCTCATTCATGCTGTATGGGCCTCAGCTCCCATGTGAATGATGCCCTAATTGATCAAGCTCCAGCACGACCTAGTTTCCTGGCAGAAAACATACCAACTTATGTTCTAGGCAAGATCCATTTAATTTATATAAAGAAGTAACTAACAGGATAGAAGCCACTAGAAAATCCACTTTTCTATCAGACTAATGGGCTGCAAATGCCAGAAAAAAGCAATTCCAATGTGACAAAAGTGCACTGCAAATATGCAAATGGGACTGCACACTGAACACAGGATTGTGATGTTAAAAAAAAAAAAAAGCAATGTCAGCAGAAAACTTCTCCCTATAGTAATGAAACAACACAGTATATAAATCAGCCTCCCTTAAATTGATCACAACAATACAAAGGGATATGAAGCTTTGGAGAAGGCACAGTGCTGCTGAGCAATGGGACTTAATCCTAGAACCAGAAAGCAGCACACATAAAAAAATCTCTGGCCAGGTTACATCAGGACCAGGACCGATATCAGGACCAACATTTGTCATCCTAAAACATTTACATTACACTGGTTTACCATGTGCAACAGCCATTACCTTTCATGAGGTCTCCCCTCTCCCCAGCAGCACAAAGTTTCCTGCTTACGCTAAATTCCTGTGGTGGGCGGGGCTTGGTGACAAAGCCCTGGGCACTGCACTGGTTGTAATCAGGGGTGTACCTAGTGCATTTGGCACCCGGGGCGGATCCTATATCTGGCACCCCCCACCTTAAAACGTAAAAACACCCCACTGTGCTCCCTGCATACCTCTGCATCCTTAAATATCTCTTTGTCACTACTGTGTACATTACACACCCCCTGCACCTCTGGACCCCTTTACATTACACAGCACCCTGCACCTCTGGACCCCTTTACATTACACAGCACCCTGCACCTCTGGACCCCTTTACATTACACATCACCCTGCACCTCTGGACCCCTTTACATTACACAGCACCCTGCACCTCTGGACCCCTTTACATTACACAGCACTCTGCACCTCTGGACCCCTTTACATTACACAGCACCCTGCACCTCTAGACCCCTTTACATTACACAGCACCCTGCACCTCTGGACCCCTTTACATTACACAGCACCCTGCACCTCTAGACCCCTTTACATTACACAGCACCCTGCACCTCTAGACCCCTTTACATTACACAGCACCCTGCACCTCTAGACCCCTTTACATTACACAGCACCCTGCACCTCTAGACCCCTTTACATTACACAGCACCCTGCACCTCTGGACCCCTTTACATTACACAGCACCCTGCACCTCTGGACCCCTTTACATTACACAGCACCTCTGGACCCCTTTACATTACACAGCACCCTGCACCTCTAGACCCCTTTACATTACACAGCACCTCTGGACCCCTTTACATTACACAGCACCCTGCACCTCTGGACCCCTTTACAGTGCAGACCCCCCTTCAGTACAGACCCCCTACAGTACAGACCCCCCCTACAATGCAGAGCCCCCCCTACAGTACAGACCCCCCTTTAGTACAGACCCCCCCTACAATGCAGACCCCCCTACTACAATGCAGACCCCCCCTTCAGTACAGAGTGACCCCCCTTCAGTACAGACCCCCCCCCCTTTAGTATAGACCCCCCCTACAATGCAGACCCCCCTTAAGTACAGAGTGACCCCCCCCTTCAGTACAGACCCCCTACGACCCATAATGTACCTACCTCAGGTCAGGAGTGTCAGCGCGGGACACACAGCACTACAAGGAGGAGGGGGAGGCGGAGCTGGCGCCTTCACTCTGCTCGGCTGTATGACACAGCCGAGACAGATCAGAGCCGCGGAGAGCGGAAAAACACTCTCCCCCTCCCCCCTCCTCTCACCTCACCAGGCTCACCTGCCGCTGCCTGTCACTCACCGCGCCGATGCGCCGTATGTTATATCAGCGCGCCGTCCCCGCTTCCATCGCAGAGGGGGGCGCCGGCCTGACACCCCCCAGTGTGTGGCACCCGGTGCGGCCCGCCCTCCTGCACCCCACTTAGTACGGCACTGGTTGTAATTACAGGCTTCTAATAGTGGCGCCATGCTAATAATGCTAAGGAAGGGCAGGTGCTGGTTAAAGTGGCTGCGGGACACAGCCTGGATCCGTAGGACATCGGGACTGTGTTAGAATCGCGGGAGAGTCCTGTGAAATCCGGGACTGTTGGGATGTATGCTTTTTGTACAATCACTTCTCCTAAAGTTCAGCCACCACCTGCTTCCTCCTGGTGGTTAGTCTCTGAAGTCCTCTTTTAGTCAGTAACAGGGGATTTTATGGGAATATAATGCAACAGAGTACTCTACACTGACTACCAATGTAACACAGATTGTGTAGGCAGGTGTCAGTGGGGATGATTTACTAAAACTGGTGCACAAAGACTCTGGCGCAGCTATGCAGAGTAACCAATCAGCTTTCAGGTTTTATTCTCAAAGCTTAATTAAACAAGCTGAAGTTAGAAGCTGATTGGTCATTATGCAGAGTTGCAACAGATTTGCACCAGTTTTAGTAGATCTTCCTCAGTGTGTTTCTGCTATGTCTGGGGAATGCAGCTGTCATTCTATCAGTTTTGTTACAGAACAGGTAATCTTTACTAGAAAAGGAACATATTCAATCTAAATATAATAGTCCCATTACAGGGGCCCTGATAAGAATGTAAGTAAGTCTCTTTCGAGTGGGTTGAACAAAAAAAAACCCTCACAGATCCCTGCATCCACACAAGCGATGTTGATGCAGGGATCTCCCCTGCTGCACTATTTTATTCTGACATACACAATACACTGATCAGTGCTGCAGCCATTAGCTGCAAACACTGATCTAATTCTGGTTTTCCAACAGGACTACTTGACAGTACATATACCTGTATACACAGCTTAAGAAAACCTAGACATCCTAATAGTAGTCCTTGCCTTTGGTGTTTTTTCTAAATTGCCACCATACCTCTATTAACCGCTTGCCGACCAGCCGCCACAGTTGTACTGTTCCCGGTTCTCTGAGGAGTGAACTGACAGATCGTCTGTTCATACAGAGTATGAACAGCGATCTGTTAGTTTCCCTGCACAGTCCCATCGCCCCTTCAGTTAGAACAGGTACTAGGACACACATTAACCCTTTCACTGCCCCCCTAGTTTTAACCCCTTCGACTTCCAGTGACATTTTTACAGTAATCAATGCAATTTTAATTGCACTGATCGCTGTATTAATGCCAATGGTCCCAAAAATGTGTCAAAATTGTCAGACGTGTCCACCATAATGTCGCAGTCATGATAAAAATTGCTGATTGTTGCCATTACTAGTAAAAAAAAAATTATTAATAAAAATGCCATAAAACTATCCCCTATTTTGTCGATGCTTTAACTTTTGCGCAAACTAATCAATATTTACGATTATTGCGATATTTTTTTACCATAAATATGTAGAAGAATACGTATCTGCCTAAACTGAGGGAAAAAATTAATTTATATATTTTTTGGGGATATTTATTATAGCAAAAAGTTAAAAAAATAATGTGTTTTTTTTCAAAATTGTCGCTGTTTTTTTGTTTATAGCACAAAAAATAAAAACCGCAGAGGTGATCAAATACTACCAAAAGAAAGCTCTATTTGTGGAAAAAAAGGACGTCAATTTTGTTTGGGAGCCACTTCGCACGACCCAGTGCCGAATCGCAAAAAGTGGTCTGGTCTTTGGCCAGCCAAATGGTCCGGGGCTAAAGCGGTTAATACAGAAGTATCAGAGACCTAACCTATAATTAATTCTAATCTCTTTTAACCACTTGCGGACCACCCACCATACACATACTGTGGCAGAGCGGCCACTCGGTGCCAGATCACGTATTATCACGACATGTCCAGGTCTGGGGTGGAAAATACAAAATACTTACCTACTTTAGCCTGGAGACGTGGTAAGCATTTTATCTAGAACTCCTGCCATATCTTTTTCTTTGTTTTGAATAGCGAGTTGAAGGTGTGAAATATAGGTCAATTTATTGCTGCCTGTGCCTTCCCAGAAATAGTACAGAAGTTAGAAAGATCCCCATCCACCAGTAGATATTATCTACTGGTAGATGACCCTTCTGTTCTATTCCTAGAGACAAATGTAAACTTTTAGAGTTCCTCTCACTTTTTTTAACCAAGATATATAATGGGGTAGATCTGCCTAATGGAAACAGAATGCAAATCCATAGTGGGAAAAGATCTGACGGTTTTGGTAGATCATAAGCTCAATAATAGCATGCAATGCCAAGCTGAGGTTTCCAAAGCGAGCAAAGTCCTTTCTTGTATTAAGAGAGATATGGACTCCAGAGAGAGAGATATCATTTTGCCCCTGTTCAAATCATTAGTAAGACTTTATCTGGAATATGCAGTTCAGTTTTGGGCACCAGTTCTCAAAAAGGATATAGGGGAACTGGAGAAAGTGCAGAGAAGGGCAACCAAACTGATAAGAGGCAGGGAGGAGCTCAGCTATGAGGAAAGATTAGAGGAACTGAATTTATTCTCTCCTGAGAAGAGGAGAATAAGGGGGGAGGGGATATGATCAACATGTACAAATACATAAGAGGTCCATATAGTGAACTTGATGTTGAGTTATTCACTTTGAGGTCATCACAGAGGACAAGGGGGCACTCTTTACGTCTAGAGGAAAAAAGATTTAATCTCCAAATACGGAAAGGTTTCTTCACAGTTAAGCCCCATACACACGGTCGGACAATCCGCGGACCAGGTCGGTCGGATCCTGTCCGTCATACTTTGTCTGATGTTGGTTTTGCGTACACACGGTCGGACAAAGTTGTCGGAAAATCCGATCATTCTGAACGTGGTGACTTTGTTGCCTACGACGGGACTACGTAGAGGCTAGTAGCCAATAGCTTTGGTCTTGTAATGTGATGTGAGCATGCGTGGCACTTTGTCCGGTCGGACAACCGTACACACGATCGGATTTGGTGTGATCGGACCGTGTTGTCGGCAAATCTTTCCAGCAGGAGATAAGACTTTGTCCGTCGGACAATCCGACGTACACTGTCCGATGGTGCATACACACGGTCTGATTTTTCAACAACATTGTCCGATCGGACAGAATCCATGAAAAAGTCCGACCGTGTGTATGGGGCTTAAGAGCTGTGAAAATGTGGAATAGACTCCCCCCCAGAGGTGGTTCTAGCCAGCTCAGTAGATTGCTTTAAAAAAGGCCTGGATTCTTTCCTAAACGTACATAATATTACTGGGTACTGACATTTATAGGTAAAGTTGATCCAGGGAAAATACGATTGGCTCTCGGGATCAGGAAGGAATTTTCCCCCTGCTGTAGCAAATTGCAGCATGCTATGCTGGGGTTTTTCACCTTCTTCTGTATCAACTGTGGGTAAAGGATTGTGTATATGGGATTGCATTTTTTTTGGTTGAACTAGATGGACTTGTGTCTTTTTTCAACCTGACTAACTATGTAAATCCTGGCACAGGCTCTAACCCTTAAACAATCTACCTAAAACTACATAAAAAGCTGTGATAGTAAAGGTTTTTGTAGAGATTTGTGCAGAAATCCTCTTTCAGTAATTTTTACATAACAGTAATCTACTCCAGCAAATTGAGAATTCAGATTTTATAATAACATATTTCAAGGTCTGGACCCACTTACTAACCGCTGACTATCAATTATGACGTTTTCTTTCAATATAAGCCCTTTTGTGTGTTGTTATCTGTATTCAATGCCTTTGTTTGAAAGCTGTATATATTTTGTACTCTGTGAGTTCAGTTTTCATCTGTCAGAATGCCTGAAGATTAAATCTTACATTCTGAAACCTTGCATTTTTATTATTCTTAGGTAGCCCCTAAAAGGTATCACTTTGATAATACGATAATATAAGTTTTCTCTGCCTTTGTAGTTATTGCTAGCTAATGCAATACAGCACATTTTCTTGCCTTTTAATGCCAGTACTTCCGGAAATATAACATGAAATTGTCTTTGTTTTCATTCCTGAAAAAGTATGAACCATTTTTCCTGGAAACCTTTTTATGAACAGACAATGGAGATCATTAATGCAAGTTTTGAAAGAAAACAAAGGACATGAAAGGCAACATTAAAAATACATAAGTCCTTTAACCACTTTCCGACCGGCGCACGACGATGTACGTCCCTTTTTTGAAGAGGGATATCTTGGTAACGGCAGCAGCTGCTGCCACAACCGAGATATCCATCTCTTCAGGCGCCGGTCGGATTCGCCGCGAGATCACCGTTATCGGCGGCGGGAGAGGGTGCCCCCCCTCCCGCCGCTCTCCCGTGCCTTCCGCCGCTTACCAGAACCGTCGGCAGCGCCGGAGGCGATCGGGTCCTTGCCCCTCCTGTGCATAGAGATGAGTGACGCTAAGATGGCTGCCACTCATCTCTATACCATAGGAGGGCGGAAGCGACGTCAAAAACGTCACTTCCGCCCATACGTCTTAAAGAGAAATTTACAAATGTCATTTTTTTAAATGACATTTTTTTTTTATTTAATTTTTTCATTGAAGTCCAAATATGAGATCTGAGGACTTTTTGACCCCAGATCTCATATTTAAGAGGACCTGTCATGCTTTTTTCTTGTTTACATTCCTGTTTCTTGTTTACATTCCTTGTAATAGGAATAAAAGTGAGCCAATAAAAAGTAAATAAAATCAAGAAAAATAAATAAGAAAAACAAAAAAAAAAATTTTTAAAGGGCCCCGTCCCGACGAGCTCGTGCGCAGAAGCGAACGCATACGTGAGTAGCGCCCGCATATGAAAACGGTGGTCAAACCACACATGTGAGGTATCTCCACAAACGGTAGAGCGAGAGCAATAATTATAGCCATAGACCTCCTCTGTAACGCAAAATATGCAACCTGTAGAATTTTTTAAACGTCGCCTATGGAGATTTTTGAGGGTAAAAGTTTGATGCCATTCCACGAGCGGGCGCAATTTTGAAGCGTGACATGTTAGGTATCAATTTGCTCGGCGTAACATTATCTTTCACAATATACAACTTTACTGTTGTCTTATTTTTTTATTCAAAAAAGTGAATTTTTTCCAAAAAAAGTGCGCTTGTAAGACCGCTGCGCAAATACGGTGTGAAAAAAAGGATTGCAACGACCGCCATTTTATTCTCTAGGGTGTTAGAAAAAAAAACAATATATAATGTTTGGGGGTTCTAAGTTTTTTTCTAGCAAAAAAACACCTAAAATCCAAAACGAGGCTGGTCTTAAAGTGGTTAAGGCTGAAGTTTACCTTATTTTTTTTCCTCATAACTTCAGTGACAATACGTACTTGTAACGAAGAATGTCCCATGTTGCAGGCAGGTGGATTCTGTAGAAATTGTCCTGCATACTTATCACCCCTCCTCTATTAAGAAAAGTACTTTGATTTCTTTCATTGCCTGTAACATCGTCTGTAAATGGGGGAGAGTCTGGTGAGGGACTCTCCTGTGGTCAAAAGACTCAATTGTATATTTGCAATTCCTGTTAAAGGCAGTGAGATAATCATAGAACTTTTCTCAATGGAGGAGGAAGGGAGAGCAGGCAGGACCTTGGATGGGAAGAGAGGGGGGGAGTATAGTGGCGCTTGGAGAGAGACGGATGGGTGGGAAACAAAACTATAGGTAAAGGTGATTATGAAAAACCAGTGGTTGTGGTTAGCTTGGACCCTGGAAAGTTCAGTTCAATCTTGAATGGGTTAGGAACAAGTTTGATGGGTTAAAGATGTATATAGCATTCTAGAGGTGCACCCAGCTGTGGAAGAGGAAGCAGCTCTGTAGATATATAATGTGTTCTCCACATTATGGGTTCTTAGATGGAACGTTTTTGTATTTGGTAATAGCCTGAAGCTATTACCTTGTGCACATCAGGAGTTAGGCAATAGGAAGAGGACAGGGCACCCCTTCAGTTAAAGTTTCACCAGTATGCAATTGCTTGTATGACATGGAGCATTCTTCATTATAGGTAAGTAATAGCATTGAACCTATAGAGGGTAGATTTTTTTTTGTAATTCCTGCAGTTGGGCTTTAAACCTGCACATGAAGGGTCTCACCTCTAGGATGTACAAAAGTCACATTGCAAAAAAAACTTTTCCCAATGAATGACCGTGCTGGCTTCTGTTTGAAAACAAAGCGGCATGGGGATTGATCCAAAGCAACATAATTGACTACATATGGCCATAATTATACACTGTATTACCAAAAGAATTGTGACTCCTGCCTTTACACACACATGAACTTTCATGGCATCCCAGCCTTAGTCTGTAGGGTTTAATATTGAGTTGGCCCTCCCTTTGCAGCTATAACAGCTTCAAATCTTCTGGGAAGGCTATCCACAAGGTTTAAGAGTGTGTCTATGGGAATATTTGACCATTTTTCTAGAAGCGTATTTGTAAGATCAGGCACTAATGTAGACAAGAATATCTGCCTCGCTCTAATTCATTGCAAAAGTGTTCTACTGGCTTGACCTTTGTCAAAGACATTGCTAAAATTGGGGTAAAATTGGGGTACTCCTCCGGCAGGGAGTAGAGTGAAGAGGTGCACAGGACCTTGGCTACCTTCTGGAAGCATGTCTTACTGCATTGTGGCGACCAGGAGAGAACCTCAGCACTGAGCCAATCAAAAGAGGGATTGTGCCTCTGTAACCAAGGATAACCAATAACCAGTGGAAACTTAGGTGAGGAAATAATTGGAATTGGATTATCTCAAGGTGAAGAGCCCCTACGACCATGGACAATGGAACAGTCTCATGAGTCACATGGGCAGGCTGTAGAGGTCTCCCATCAAGAGCATCAATGGCAAGTGGAGTGTCACGCAGCTGCAGCGGAATTGAGTGCTTCGATACAAAGGCCGCATCAATGAACAGGCCTGCAGCCCCAGAGTCGATTAGAGCCTGTATCTCGACAGACGACTCAGCCCAAGAAAGGGTAACCAAAACCAAGGGCTTATCCTTCTGGATAACTGGGGACGAAACAACGCCACCTAAGGTCTGTCTGTGACAGGACCTCAAAGTTCAGGTGTTCCCTGGATGGGTAGAACAAGACTTCAAAAAGTGACTTGCCTGGCCACAATAAAGACAAAATCTCTCCCTCCTCCTAAAGGTTCTCTCATCCGCAGAGGGACACATGAAACCCAAGTGCATGGGTTCACCTTCACTGACCGACTCAGTACCAGGAGGCATGGGAGGTGAGGGAGGCAAGAGTGGGACGGTAAAGCTCAGAGACAAATGTACAGGAGGCTTCCGCAAGCACTACTTAAAAGAGAGTCTTTCTCTGAGTCTGGAGTCAATGAGGATGGCAAACGTGATCAACTTCTTCAGCTCAGTGGGTATATCTCGGGCTGCTATCTCATCCTTGATGGTATCTGAGAGACCATGAGAAAAAGCAGCCACAAGGGCCTCATTGTTCCAAGCAACCTCTGCTGCCAGAGTACGGAACTCAATGGCATAATCGGCAACAGTTCTTGTACTCTGATGGACATGAGGCACTTGGCAGCAGAAGCTGAGTATGCGGGAATGTCAAATACCCTTTTAAATGAAGCCACAAACTCAGGGTAACTCAAGACAACAGGTTTTTTGCATCTCCCATAGAGGGTTTTCCCAGGCCAAGGCTATCTCAGAAAACAAAGGTATCACAAAACCTACTTTGCTTCTGTCCGTGGGAAATGCCTGGGGCAGCATCTCAAAGTATATCTCAACCTGGTTGGGAAACCCTCTGCATTGGACTGAAATGCCCCCAAATCGCTGGGGGAAGCGGCGCAGAACCAGACATACTTCTTATAGAGGTAATTCTCGAGGCGGGTGTCTACACAGAGACTGGAGCAGCAGCAGGGATGGCCTGCAACACAGGTTGTGCCGGAGCAGCTACAGTGGGCGATTCCAGGTGAGCCGTGCAACTCAGGAGCGTTTGTAACGTCATGGCAAACTGATCCATGAGGTGATCCTGCTCATCCAATCTGGAAAAAATATTACCAACAAGTGGATTGACTACATCTTCTGAATTCATGGCCTTCGCCTACTGTCAGAAATCATGAATCAGACTGAGACAGAAGTACAGTTAAATCACACTTGTTTAATAATAATAATAAAAAAAGGTAAACATAGTCAAAACATAGCCAGAGTTCAGGAATAGTCAGACAAGCCAAAACATCAGGGAGCAAGAGAACAGCGTGGTAGAACAGCAAGCAGGATCAGGAGCCAGAAGGAATGCCAGCCAAGCAAGTCTTTAACAGGAAAACAGGAGATCGTCTCTAGAGATGTGACCAAGGTGAAGGCAGAGATCATCTGGACTGGACGGCTTAAGTAGGCAGGACCGATGAGCAGGCTCATCAACAGGTGAGTCACTGTGGAGAGATAGGAGCTGGCAATTAGCCAACAGCTGAGTGGCCAGCTCAGAGAAGGAAGGGCTGGGCCCAGACCTGACAAATTGTCCATCAAAAAAACTTAAATATTATTATTATTATATAGCGCGAACAGTTTACGTAGCGCTTTACAACTTGAGGGTAGACAGTACAAATACAATACACTTTAATACAGTAGGAATCAGAGGGCCCTGCTCCTTAGAGCTTACAGCTTATAGAATGGGGTAGAGCATTACAGAGGATGGGGGAGGCTCTGGAGAAGTCCTGAAGCGAGCCTGGGATGAGGTGACAAGGGAGTTTGAGAGCAGGAGGTCTTGGAAATATCTAACAAAACCAAAAAAATAATATAAATGTATCAATCAATAGTCCTGTCCACCAGTGTGAAAAAAGTGTTCTTAACACAAATGTATATTCTTCCACTTCTTATTATTTGACATTGATTTCCACTACATGTTCCACTCCAATACACTCACCACAATATGATGACCCACTAATCATAGGTAAAATCATACGTTTTTAATCCAAAGCCTTATATATGCTCTCCAGATAGTAATGCATTTACTGGCCTACTTCATCCCCAGGAATACTTTTGTAGCTCTCAATGGAATAGGCAATGCGGGCGTTGAAGTCAAGAGCTGTGGGCTGGAGTCCGGTGTCGACTCCTTCCCACTTTCTCCACAAACCCAATCTTGATGCTGTCTTTTCTTTAGGGTGATAGCGTTGAACCTTATTTGCACTTTTGATTACATTCAGCAGCTAGCCAGGGAGTTTTCATTTTTGTTGGCAGTGTGATGGGTGAGGATTATTATGATGTAATTTGTCATGTCCACAGGACACTGTGGGCATTGTTCATCATAATTAATGCTGGATCTATATCACTTTATGATGTGATTGACCTTGTGTTAATTTGTATCAGTGGACACATTTTTTTTTTAATACTTATTTAAAAAAGGGGCTTTATCATGTGGTTTATATTACTATGTAACATCTTTGTGAATCAGTTTTACAGATATCTGGGGGGCCCCCTAGAATCCCCCCCTTATAGACCCCCTTGTCCCTATCCACATGAGGCAGGGGGCCCTGGCAAGGTTTCTCCCTGAGGGCACAAGCTTGCTGCTGCCCCCCCCACACAATTCACACCAGACCTTTATCCAGGCATGTAGCCTACTTGGTAAGGAAAGACGGGAACAGAGAGCATTGCCCCCATCTTCAAACATATCAAGTCACATGCCCTGCAGAATAAAAAAAAAGGTGTGGTGTCTCCCCCACAATCCAAACCAGACCCTTACCGTAGATATGGGTTTGATATGAAATTTTAAGGGGCACCAAATAAAAAAAATGATGTGGTTTCTCCTAAAATTCATATCAGACCTTTATTCGAGCATGTAGCCTGGGTGCCTAGGAAAGGGAAGGACAGCAAGTGTTTACCCCTGAACCATACAAGCTAGGCAACATGATCTCAACATTGGGAGCATACCTTTTCAGCATGGCATCTTGTCCTCATGTTGATAGGGAAAAGGGCCTGATCCCCACATCCCAGGCCTAGTGAACCTGGACCCATTTTCTGCAGGGAGGGGACCTACTGGAATGTGGGAGGCCCATTTAGAATAAGGGTGCCTCCAAATATCCTCATACCCTACATGGATGGTGGCGGGATACCCCTTGTTACTTATTCATAGGGATGAGCCGAACAGACCCCGGTTCAGTTCGTACCAGAACATGTGAACGGGCAAAAAATGTGTACGAACAAGTGAACACCGTTAAAGTCTATAGAACACGAACATGAAAAACCAAAAGTGTTCATTTTACGGCTTATATGCAAGTTATTGCAATAAAAAGTGATTGGGGACCTGTGTCCTGCTCCAGGGGACATGTATCAATGCAAAAAAAAGTTTTTCAAATGGCTGTTTTTTTCAGGAGCAGTGATTTTAATAATGCTTAAAGTGAAAAACAATAAAAATTTAATATTCCTTTAAATATCATGCCTGGGGGGTGTCCTTCAGGTCTGGTATGGATTTTAAGGGGAATCCTGCGCCAAAATAAAAAAAATGGCGTAGGTCCCCCCCAAAATCCATACAAGACCCATAAATGAACACGCAGTCTGGCAGGCCGCAGGAAAAGAGCAGGGATGAGAGAGCGCCCCCCTTCTGAACCATACCAGGCCACATGCCCGCAACATGGGGAGGATGTTTTGGGGTCCCCCCAAAACATCTTGTCCCCATGTTGATAGGGACAAGGGCCTCATCCCTCCCCTGGATTTTGGGGGTACCCCTACGCCATTTTTTTAAATTTGGCGCAGGGTTTCCCTTAAAATCCATACCAGACCTGAAGTGTCTGGTATGGATTCTGGGGGGACCCCTACACCATTTTTTTTTAATTTGGTGCAGGGTTCCCTTTAATATCCATACCAGACCTGAAGGGTCTTTTGCTGTTTTTTTTTTTAATTTTTTGTTTTTTTTCAATGATTTTTTTTCTATATTGCCGGGATCCGACAATACATTACAGCCACAATTATTATTAAATTACATTTTTTCCTTTAGAAATTTAATTTTGCTGTGGTATTGTTCTAAACATGGGAAAATGCGCTAATTTACAGGCATACATAGAGGCCCCCCAGGCACGATATTTGAAGGAATATTTTATTTTTATTGTTTCACTTTAAGCACTATTAAATCACTGCTCTTGAAAAAAAGACTGTTTTTAAAACTTTTTTTGCATTGATACATGTCCCCTGGGGCAGGACCCATGTCCACAAACACTTTTTATTGCAATAACTTGCATATAAGCCTTTAAAATTAGCACTTTTGGTTTTTCATGCTGGTGTCCCATAGACTTTAACGGTGTACTCCAGGTTTTCAAATTTGCCGCAAACACAGCATAATGTTCACTGTTCGGTGAAAAGGCGAACACCCAATGTTCGAATGGAACTTACATTTGACTCATCGGGCTCATCCCTACTTATTAACAATTAAATGACAAAATAAACACATGTGACAAACACACACTGTTCCACTATATAGATTCAATGCCACGTCATCCAGCAATGTAGATCCAATTTCAGTCACAATGCCCAGACGATCTGCTGACATGACAATCTGTGTCATGATGATCTTTCTTGTGACACTTCTATTGCTAAATGGCAGTATAATAATAATACTGTCACTAAATGTATGACTTCTGGCTTCAGTAGCATGAGGTTTGGGCAGGAGGGTGAACTGGAAATCTAGCCATTTATTTTGCCCATTTGGTGAACTGCATTCAACTCATCCCTATTTTAATCTTGAAATACTTGGTAGTTGTTTACTTCTTCACTTGTGCATGATGCATAAATAAAAGTAGCGTATGTTCCAACATACAAAAGGATATTAAAACATACAATAACACTCAAAAATGCTAAAGCCCTTAGCATTAATATTTGCACATTGTATATGAGCAAAAAGTTACATACCATATAGTCTATACCAGAATGATCATAAAGTTTCACAAATCATCATGGTTTTTAAATATCTACTGATTTTGGTTAAATCAAGCCACAGAGTGTTATTTATTATATTGTACTAATTAAGCTATACCTAGAGTATAGCAAAAGAAAAAGTAAACAATGAAACGAAAAATGAACAAATGAAAATTAGATGTTCGGAGATGCTTGTAGTTCAGAATTTTCAAACCTTGAGACAATTCCAGTATGCAAATGAAATCTTTCAGTCTAAATGTCAAAACTCTGACCTGCGCCCATCCCTCCTATTGGTGAGAGAGGATCAGTGCAAAAGATTAGCATTTTAAGCTTAGATTCCTTTGTTTAAGCAGTAGCACAAATTAAACTTAAAAGTTTATCTAGGCACCTTTGGGTACTGCATCTTTTACAATTTCTTGTTTTTCTACACATGTGAGACAAGGGACCTGAATAGTAGCTTTCAGAGATTAAATGTTCAAAGAAAAACCTAGCTATCCTCCATTTTTTTTTAAATAATACCTAGAAAAAATTTAAGCTATTCTGTGTTTATTTTATTATAGAGGTCAAACAAGGATTTGCATGATAGAGAGTGCTACCAAATAAAGAATTAATGTATTGTAACTGTGTAAAAAACTGACTTCTGGCTTCTGCTTCAGAACAAACATTATGGTAGTCAATATTTCTTAACATTAGAACAGATGGCCTGCCAAAATGTCAGTTTATATTTTTCTTTGCAGGATATCTCTCAGTGGGGTTTCTGTGTTTCATATAAAGGCATTTTTTCGCATTACGTGCTATGCTGCCTCTTGCTCTAATCTCATCACTGGAAAGTTATATCAGTCTTCCATTTGCCTTATCTTCAAGTGCATATGCTGCATCCTTTCTGGTTGCAGAGTGCCCTTTCCTGCTTTAAAATAACTGCCTCCATAGCATAGGTCATCATTCAAATCCTGCACTGCAGATCTCTAACTTGGTATACAATATCTGCATATGGCAACTGACCTACAGCTGGTAGATATATTTATAGCACACGTAGTAAATGCTGTCTGTCCTTTCTGCTTTAAATAGCACTCTAACATTTATCCAAAGCCATTTTTTTTCTGATCATTTTGAATAAAGTAAGGAATGGTTAAAACTCCTGGTAGGTTTGTATCACTGTTTGTGCCCCTGATGGAGAGTTTTTCCTTTACTTAGGGGAGAAAAATAGGGAAATTCCTTCTTCGACAGTTGTCCCTATTGGAACATTTCCCTTTGATTGCTTTGATGAGTTTTCTTCCCTTTATAACAGTACTGTAGATTAGCACCATGACATTACTATGCTCCAGTACCCCAAGACCCCTTTCACAGCGCTGCTTTATCGTCATTTTAGCAGCGCTATTCGGCTGCTAGCAGGGTGGATTTAACTCCCCTACTATTGGCCGAAAAGGGGTTAAATCCCCCCATAAAAAAACCCTGCTGGTATCGCAGCACTGCCTCAGTGATTTCAATGGGGAGCAGTGGTGGAGGAGCGGTGAATTCACCACTCCTTCACTGCTCCAAAGAAGCTGCTGGCAGGACTTTTTCTGATGCCCTGCCAGCGCACTGTTCCAGTGTGAAATCCCTCGGGCATGCAGCAGCTGTTTTAGGGCGTTTTGCAGACACTATTTTTAACGCTATAGCACCTGCACAATGCCCTTAGTGTGAAAGGGGTATTACAGGAAACAAACTGATCTTCTCCTTTTGATACTGAGACTGCATGCCTGCACTTGACATCTAGGGGATTTACTAATGAGTCTTGAAAAAAGTCCAATTTTTTATTGTTTACACATTGGAAACCTGTCAACATAGGTTCCCATTTCATAAATAGAATATAAACATTAATAACATAGGCACTTATTGATCTAATTTGCTTTAGCCAATTGCCAATCACTTATACACCCTTCCTGCCCAGACCAATTTCCAGCTTTCAGTGCTCTCGCACTTTGAATGCTAATTATTCAGGAATGCAACACTGTACCCAAACAAAATTTATATATATATATTTTCACACAAATAGGTTTCTTTTGGTGCTATTTAATCACCACTGGGTTTTTTTATTTTTTGTGACATAAGTGAAAAAAGAGTGAAAATTTTGAAAAAAAAATTCTATCATAACATTTTGCAAATAAATAATTTTTGTTCATGCATTTAGCCCAAAATGTATACTGCTACATATCTTTGGTAAAAAATAACCCAAATAAGGGTATATTATTTGGTCTGTGTGAAAGTTAGAGAGTCTACAAGCTATGTTGCAAATCATTGAAAATTGATCACCCCTGATGCACTGGCTGCCATTTCTTGAGGCCCCGAAAGTATAAATACCCCCCAAATGACCGATTTTTGAAAAGTAGACAGTCCAAGGTATTTAATAAGAGGCATGGGAAGTTTTTTGAAGTTGTAATTTTTTCCCACAGTAGGAGGAACAGTTTAGCTAAAGGCAATGAGCAGGGCTTACACCACTTAGTTCACAAAAATGCTATGTGCTGGCAGTCCACAACAGCTCTTAAGAGATGAGTACATTTCATGTACCGGTATTTTCAAGGCCTTTACTTGGAATAAAACAGTTAAATGATGTCTCACCCCCAAAACCCCTGCACCTTTTCTTGATCATTAATATCAGGATCCCCTTTATATCCCATTAGCTTTTGAGCAATAAGTCCATGTTCCAGCATTAATTCTCATACTAGTCCTACTGGTGTAAGAAATCTCAGCATTTGCTCTACCAAATACTGATGAAATACTGAGATTATTTATTAGCAGTATGGATATCACTCAAAAAAATAAAGACCCAAAGTCTGCTCAGAATAAAATAATATTACCTGTGATGATAGTTTTTCAATAAATATGCATATTTTAGGTTCTGACACATATTATGATAGGTAATATAACACCAAATCAGTAATGGAGCTGAAAATAACAGAAGGGCTCATTTTCTGTTACGTATTTCAACCTGAGCCAGTCAAAGCTGAGTTTTTATGGTATTAATACTAATTAGGTTTCATTTTTAATGAATGCATCTCAAGAACCCAGCAGGTAAAGCTTTTGGAAATGTTTTCACAGCCTGTGTTCCCATTACATTTGATCTATTTATCTCAATCATTTAGACTGCAGTCAAGGTGAAAGTACACCATGCATATTTCTATGGAATATTTAATCCAAAAATAATTTGTTATACTTTGAATATATATATATATATATTTTTTATGTATTCTGAAAGCTGTTTGATTATTTTAACCTGATAGAAAAAAAAAAAAAAAACATTGTCTCTGTTTCATAAGTGGGGGTGGGTTACTAATGTAGAAGATAGCTGTTCTCTTAAATCAGACAACCAAAACAATTTTTGTCCGTGCCCTCTATGCTGTCGGGAGATGAACAGCTAAGAATAAGCCCCTGTTTACGACTGAGTTTTTCATGTCATTTTGCTACAGCTGACTATATTTTACTATGCCCAACATACACAATTCCATTCTTCTAGATTGTCCCTGTTCACACTTATACACCCAGCCACCCGATGGCCCTACATGAGTCTTTTTTTGTGCGTGTGTATTACCCCATAGACTTCAATGTGAGCACCTGTAAACACACAATGTGTGCTTTTTTGTCAATGTTTTTACGTCTGAAGACCTCCTTCTCTAGAACAGTTCTCTTACCATTGCCCAGCCCAGCAAACAAATTCCTGAAGCTTGATACATGTGCAAAAATTCTAGCAGAAAGCTTGTTAAATGCCCCCCCCCCCCCCCCCCCCCCCCCCCCCCCCCCCCCCAAAAAAAAGGCATCAAAATCAGCAGAATATGCTCTGTTTATGTTTTGCTCAGGAGTGCATGCAGGCTAAATTATTTTTTGTCACTATTCTTATTTTTTGAAGATCTCTTTGATGTTTTAATGAAGAGGCACATGCAATTTGGAATCCACACAATCATTATTTGTGAATTTTATGATTCTCTGCGGATTGGAAAAATCAAAGCACATGTATTGCAAAGATTGAAACCATTTTCAGATTTGCTGATTTGCCATTTTTGTTTTCAAGTCTAATGTTGCTTTAAATATCAAACTCTTGAAAAGGGGAATGAGGGTTGGATATCTGGAATAGTCTTTATTGGGACACTTAAAGGTGTCCCTGTCTTTTTTCTTGTATTTTCTGTATCTTCTGACCCAAGTGGGATTGATGTGGTGGCTGTATTGGAGAATTATGGGAGTCTAGAGGTTTTAAATCCAAGAACCTAACTGTCAACAGCCCTAGAGGAATCTAGAAGGAGAGACAAGTCAGGCTGCCCAGACACAGGAGCGTATCTGTGGCACATGTAATGTGAAGCTCTAAGGGTCAGATGCAGAAAGAGGAATTAAAAACAATAAGAAGTAGTTGGGGAGATTGCGCTAAGGGTCTATAGACAAGCAGTGTGTAGGTCAAAACTGAGTTGTATGGCATTAGAAATACTGGGGCTTTGTACATAGGAATCTGTTAATTTAACTGCTCATTTGGTTCATCTCTAAATTGATTTACTAATGCAAGATAGTGGTAGACTGCACTTATAAATCACTGCTATCTGTAAATTTTAAAAACATTTTTAAAAAGTTTTTTTTTTAAAATACATATTAGCCACCTTTTAACGCTTGTTAACTCTAATTAGTCTAATTATGTTTTATTAATTTTTTTGCTGTGTCACCTGAAGAGAGATGGGACTTTTTAGGTGCCCTTATTATTTTTTATTAATTTCTTGGCTTACTAATTGGGTTGTTTTATTTGTGACTGTTTTTTTTTTTTTTTCATACCATTTATTTCTATTTTTTAATTACTTTGTTTGTTTGTTTACTGTTTGCTTGTTACTGGCTGTAATCTGGCGGTGGCTGTAATCTGGCAATGGCTGTAATCAGGTTGGAGCTTTGTGATCAGCCAAGGGGCACTCTGATCAGGTAGGATTACTGTGGGATCAGGCAAGGGACACTGTGATCAGGTAGGGACACTGATCAGGTAAGGACACTGGGATCAGGTAGGGACACTGTGATCAGGTAGGGACACTGATCAGGTAACACTGTGATCAGATAGGGAAACTGCAATCAGCAAGGAGCAGTGTGAGTTTGAAGTGTAAAACTGACTATGATGAGCTTATCACAGCCAACTGTGATTGGTCACAGTGATCACATGGTACAGAGCTGCTCTCATTGGCTCTATACTTCTTGCCTGTGATCTGCACTTATCCATTCACACATGCAATCACAGACATTGTTTACAGCTGTGAATGCTGTGACTTGTCACAGTGATAACATTGTACAAAGCCCCTTTCATTGGCTTTGTACCTTTTTTCTGTGATCTGCACTTACCACTGACTGTGCAACAATAGTTACTGTGCTCATTCAAAAACAGCCACCCAGAACAGTGAGTTTATTTAGCTGTACCACCCAGTCCTAAAGAGATTAAACTGTCAAACTCGAAGTGGATAATACAGACCCTTCACGATAGTTAAGAAACAATAAACTGTTAGTAGGCCTTGTGGATGCAATCTGAGCATTATGACAACAACTCACTGGAGCTAATTGGATATTCATTGGCTTTAATTACCATCACTACATTAAATTGGTAAAAGCTGATCTGCAACTGGTTATCTTGCTTTTGGGTTCCTGTTGGCTAATATGTGCTAAAAGCTTTTTAATTTTTAACCAGTTTACAATAAATTAAAGCTATAATGAACATTTAGTTAGCAGAACAACTCTATAAAAACATGAAATAATCTCTTGCTACATCTCTCAGTAAGAACATTTGCATTAATATGCTGCTAACATGATTCTATTTTTAGGAACATCAACTATCTGTAAATTACTGCTCTATAAGCTTACAATTTTTTTTTTTTTTTTTTTTTTTATATATTTCATCAAATAGTTTCAAAGTTTTATCTATTTTATATTCAACATCTAAATCTAAATCTATCTAAACCTATATGATGTTGGCATAGATTGTTAAAAGTGACTCATGCAGATAGCCGAGGAATGACAGAGCAGACAGAAATCATTTTGGAAAAATGTGGGGCCTATCCACAGAGTGCATAGGGGAAGTATTATTATAGATACCGTACAATCATTTTGGATAGAGGCAAGTACACACTATAGAGAGATATACTTTGTTCATTTTTCATTTCCGGATTTTACAACCACTTTAAATAATGTTCAGTTATACTACAATGAGTGCACTTTAAGACGTGTTTTTGGTGCACTGAGGCATGTTGTGTTGGCCAGCCCGCCATGACAGCAAGTCAATGCATCTTAACAAAAAAAATATTGTTTTTGCATCGTTTTAAAAAAAATGCCGCTCACTGCAATGCAACACACTGTGCTTTCACATCTGTGCATTGTGGTGCTCTATTGCAACCTATATATATGTATTTCAGCAAAAGAAGCAATGAATTTGCAATATAATATCTTCACCTTCACAGTAATGTTTAGTTTACAAGTATAAAAATCCAAATGGAAACATCTTACATTCACTATCACATACATTTCCTAAAGTAGATATTTTAGAAGCATCACTATTACTCATTGGCATATATTAACACGGAATCTATTTTCTAAAGCTAGATTTCCAGCAAAACCAAATTTGACATTTCAGAATACGAACCTTAAGCAATTTGTTATCACATAACCTGCAAGTTAAATAAAATTGTGGTATATTCTGCATTGGGAACCAACTATCTCTGCTGTCTGTTTAACCAATTGTATCAAAGCAAATCAACCACATAATAAACACTTGGTTTAATGAATTAAATTCTTAATTTTGGACATAACATTTATTTTTCATTTAATCAAATGGCTCTGTGGTTTGTAATATGTCCAACCAATTAATCAAAGTATGTACCAATATTTCAACAAGCATTAATACAATATCAGTTTCTGTGAATTTTTCAAATCTCAAAATTAGTACCACTAGACTGAATTATACGTTTGAAGCAATATTATTTCAGACATAGAATTTTTGGGTGTTTCTATTAGGAAATGTAACTTTTTTCCTTATTTAATTTTCAACAGTTTGTGCTTTTTATTGCATCATATAATTTAGAGATTCATAAAATATGTCCACCGAGGCCATCTAGTGGTATTTACAGGTAATGCCATTTAAAAACCTTATCTATTTTTGAGAAACCATTAATGCTAGTTGCCTGGCTATTATGCTGACCATCTGGTTTTAACATATTCTGAATTAGTGAACTGAAACAAATGTGCAAACTATGAAAGTCAAGAGTCTGAGCTAGTAAATTTACAGAAGCTAGAGAGCCAAACAGGCAGGCAACTAGCATTTGAAAAATGAGAGATTTACAATGGGAGATACCATGTTTATCTAAGAAAAGGTTTTCTTTAAGGAGTTCTCTGTGTATATTATATTTAGTATACATTGCATTGGTATATTTACTTTTAACATAATAATGATAACTAAAAATATTTTTTATACATACAGGTTTTTATAATTTATGAGGATACTTGTTAATGATATGATAACAACAAATAGTTTTCAAACATACAGCTTTATTTTATAATTTATGGGGATATGTGTTCTAATATTAAAAGTATAAACTTTTTTATCAGTGCAAGCTGAAAAAAATAGTTTCCAATTTTGCCCTATCTAGCAAAGACGTATGTGGCTGAGGGGGTGAACACCGGTAGGGGCACACTGTGGGAGAAACATAGTGGGTCCGGTGGGGTGAGAAAAAAGGGTAATGCCCCGTACACACGGTCGGAAATTCCGACCACAAAATCCGACACTGGTGTTGCATACACACGGTCGGACAAAGTTGTCGGAAAATCCGATCATTCTGAACGTGGTTACGTTCGTTGCGTACGACGGAACTATGTAGAGGCTAGCAGCCAATGGCTTTGGTCTTGTAATGTGATCTGAGCATGCGTGGCACTTTGTCCGTCGGAATTCGCTACACACGATCGGAAAAAGTCCGATCAGACTTTGTTGTCGGAAAATTTGAGAGCAGGATCTCAAATTTTTTCCGTCGGAAATTCCAATGGAAAAAGTCCGATGGAGCCCACACACGGTCGGATTTTCCGATAACATGGTTCGATAGGACATTTTCCGTCGGAAATTCCGACCGTGTGTACGGGGCACAAGAGTGCTCATTCTGGCAGTATTTACATCAATGACTATCTGTAAACCTTACACATCAATATCAACTACTCTAAAAGGTATGCTATTTTAGCCACTGGGGTTGATTCACCAAAACTGGAGAGTGCAAAATCTGTTGCAGCTGTACATGGTAGCCAATCAACTTCTAACTTCAGCTTGTTCAATTAACCACTTCAGCCCGGAAGGATTTAACCCCTTAATGACCAGGCCATTTTTTACGGCACTTCGTTAATTTAACTGACAATTGTGCGGTCCTGCAATGCTGTACCCAAACAAAAGTGATGTCCTTTTTTCCCCACAGATAGAGCTTTCTTTTGGTGGTATTTGATCACCTTTGCGGTTTTTATTTTTTGTGCTATAAACAAAAAAAGAGCAACAATTTTGAAAAAAACAAAACAATATTTTTTACTTTCTGTTATAAAACATATACAATAAAAATATGTAAAAAGTCTAATTTCTTCATCAGTTTAGGCCAATTTGTATTCTGCTACATATTTTTGGTAAAAAAAATTTCAATAAGCGTATATTGATCGGTTTGCGCAAAAGTTATCTTTTAATCTAATCTATGGGATAGATTTAGGGACTTTTTATTTTTATTTTTTACTAGTAATGGCGGCGATCAGCAATTTTTAGCAGGACTGTGACATTGTGGTGGACAAATTTCACAGTAAGTGACACTTTTTGGGGACCAGTGACACCAATACAGTGATCAGTGCTAAAAAAAAAAGCACTGACGCTGTATAAATGACACTGGCATGGAAGGGGTTAGCATCAGGGACAATCACAGGGTTAAATGTGTTCCCTATGTGCGCTTTCTAACTGTGTGGGGGATGCTGACACTAGACACCTGATTAGTAGGAATCACAGATCTCTCTATTCCTCTCTATTCAAATGAATGTGGCCATGCCTCAACTGCCGTTGCAGGGCATTGGGTCAGCATTTTGAGTGTTTAAGCAGGCAGTTAGGTGGTAACATCACCTCCTCACAGCCTATCAAGCATCCTCTGAAAAATGATACACCAAGGATCGTTTTTCAGAGGTGTGGTGGTATAGTTGCCCATTTGAACAAGACCTTGTCTGGAATTCCCCCTGGAAAACAACAGTGCACTGGTATGTGATTGTGCCTAGACAATCCTATGCCTACAGCTTCATAGCTGTATGTCTGCAGACACTGTTTACTCTGACTGCCAGTTTTGTAGAATGAGATTTGGTGATATCACTACAGTGCTGCTTACTGTACTCCTTGCTGGAGGCTCTGACATGAGGAAGCAGAGCCTTGTCTCTAGTAAGGGGTCTGCATCCACACAAAGACACAGTGGGGTTGATTTACTAAAACCGGAGAGTGCAAAATCTGATAGTAGCCAATCAGCTTCTAACTTCAGCTTTTCCAATTAAGCTTTGACAAAAAATAAAATAAAACTGGAAGGTTTCTACGAGGAGCAGCACAAGATTTTGCACTCTCCAGTTTTAGTGAATCAACCCTACTGGAGAGTGCAAAATCTGGTGCAGCTCTGCATACAATCTGCTTCCAGGTTTTGTTGTCAAAGCTTAATTGAACAAGCTGAAGTTAGACGCTGATTGGCCACCATGCATAGCTGCACCAGATTTTGCATTCTCCAGTTTTAGTAAATCACCCCTAGTATAAACCAAGACATTGTAAGTGGGCAATGGAGAAATATTACCTTTTTGAGCATATCTTTCAGCGTTTAGTTCCCTTTTAGAAGGTACGTTGTTTTCTGTGTAGTCTGTTATGTACCACAGAATATGGTTCTGATAATAAGCCAGAAAAAAGGATCTTGGCAGTGCTGTTATTATAGGTTTTACTTGGCATGTACTCTATAAATTCAGAGCTGAGATTGCTAGAGAAGATGTTTCAATTTACATTCTCCTTGAACTCTTCTAAGTATATCCATGAAGCAGAACCTTCCTTAGTAAGCAGGTTAATAAGGCAGATAAACCCAGACCTCACATAATCCACAATTCTTCCTGAAATTTATGGAGACCAGGAATGTATATCCTGGCTTATGTCACCTGTCAAAACAATCCCTGTCCATTATTTTTCCAATAATATTTTATTAAGAAAACAATAATATAGGCGTGTCTATAAATTACATTGAGTGTTCCATACATACAGGCAAAGTTTTGATAGGCCAGGGTCTTGAGCAACAAGGAGCAGCAACTTGTCACATATTTGATCATACATTTTTCCAAAATGTGCAATACAAAAATCTGTGGTTGTAAGACATGACCTGAGGAAGAACATAAATGAAATCCAGCACCAGAAACTCCATAGAATAGTGTTGAGACTACCCCAACATAACAATAACCCTACAACAACATAACTAACTCCTTAAATCTAAAATGATTTACCACCTGGGTTCATCAGAGGTATTGTTTTTTTATAGAATCAGTTGTATCTGCTGAACTAGTTCCCGTAAAGAAGTGATTTTCACAGCTCTTATAGTTAGTAAAGCACTTCTCATATCCTTTGAGAGGGCTTATCTAGAACAGGTTTCCACTAAAGATCTCAATTTGCCCGCTGGAAATTTGCATGCAGGTTGCACTGCAGAACTCAAAGAGAAGTATGGATAGAAAATGATATGGGTGTCCTTGTAGATAGGTAATAATATGCAATACCAATATTCCACTGCTGTTTTGATATACTTTTTGTAGCTCATTATTTTTTTGTAGTTTAATTCAGTAAATTGTTCCTTCAGATGTATATTTCTAAATGCCATTTTCTCATTATTTTTTCCTGTTTCATCACTAGAGCTAAGGCCCACAAAAGTGGCTATTATGTAAATAATACAAGTGTAATTCTCAGCATGGGCAAAATGATATTTTTTTTAATTATTATTTTTTTGACTTTACAATATGTCTTTATTTTTCATAGTTTATATAAAATTATGCTATGATCTTTGTGACTAGGATATTCCTGGCATAACTACAAACTCTACACTGAACAAAACTAAAGTACCACTTCTGTGTGGAGCTTCCACAAAACTGTATGGAGCTTCCACAAAACTCTCTCATAAATTAAATTTTTATTTTTTTTACCAGCAATATCTTTACAGCAGTACATTTCAGGGTAGTTAAGTTGTTTTTGCAGTTACATGTAAAACAAAAAATGTGATGGTGTATGTTTCACTAAAGGTCATAAAGACCAGTTTACTATCTCAAAAAGAAGGGGGTCCTAACCTACTTGCTTCCCTTTAGGGAGAGGTCAGGTTAATGGCATATGACGCTTCTCCTCAACACCCCTTCTAAAGATCCATGGCTTCTGAAAAATCTGATGATCATTGGACAAAGGTACTTTCAAAGGGGTGTCATCATTTTTGGGACCCCTCTCGGAATACTATGTAATATTGTTCCCCCTACTTGCTGCCTCTTACAATGAAAATACTAGCTAGGGATTTCTGGCATCCTAGACTGGTATCTTTGTGGGATAAACATTTTTCAAGCAAAAAAGAATTCATATATATTTATATTCTTAAAATAATAAGCTTTGCTCCTAAAGAAACAGTAGCACTATGGATACATGTAACACTGTATTTTCATCTATTTGTTATCACTTTATTTTAGTTTTTTCCATCTTTATCACTGGCATGTCTCTAATTCTTCACCAGTTTTACCTCTACCTTGGTCATTGCATTTCATTTATATGTTTGTGTAGGAATAGGAGGAGCCGGTGAGTGAAAGAAAAATAGTGAGTCTGTGTAGCTTTTAAAGAAAACCTGTATAGAGAGAAATGTGAAGGCTGCCAATGCCAACTTCCTTTTAAAAATGACAGTTCACAGGCTGTCCTCAAAGTAAAAGTCCAATCAAAACTTAAATATACATTCTCCCACCCCCATTCTAAGCCCATTCAAACTACCCTGTAAAGGAAAGATGCCTATACTTACCTATGCTAAGATCACATGATCTCTCCAGCAACTGTCTTCAGTGAAGAGGAGCGATCTCCAGCAATGGCTGCAGAGTCTATGTGGTGACATCACCCATAGGCTTACTATGGGCATCTGTTGTTGGCCTAAGCCGGTGCTGGGAGCCAATCATGTGACCAGACCAGAGCTCCCTCAGCATAGGTAAGTGTAGACATCTTTTCTTTACAAGGTGGTTAGAATAGGCTTAGAATGGGAGTGGGAGCAGGTTTAAGTATAGTTTGGATTTAACTGGACTTCTACTTTAAATGTAATTCTGAGTTACTGATTAAGAACAAGCATATATCAGTCTAATGCCCTGTACACACAGTCTGATATTCCAATGGAAAAAGTCTGACCGGATTATATTGTCGAAAAATCCGATCGTGTGTGGGCTCTATCAGACTTTTTCTATCGGAAATTCTGACGGAAAAAATTTGAGAGCAGGATCTAAAATTTTCCGACAGAAAAATCCAATCAAACCTTTTCCGATCGTTTGTAGAGAATTCCGATGTACAAAGTGTCACGCATGCTCAGATCAAATTACGAGACCAAAGCTATTGGCTACCAGCCTCTACGTAGTCCCATCGTACAAAACGAACATCACCACGTTCCGAACGATCGGATTTTCCGACAACTTTGTCCGACCATGTGTATGCAACACAAGTTTCAGACAAAATCTGTCGGAAAAAAATTCGAATTTTGTGGTCCGAATGTCCGACCGTGTGTACAAGGCATACGTTTTTCTCAGTTTCAGATTCGCATTAACCACTTACAGACTGGAAGATTTGCCTGCTTAACCACTTCCCGACCGCCTCATGTAGATATATACGTCTACAGAATGGCACGGGCAGGCAAAAGCACATACGGGTACGTCCCCTTTAACTTGCCTGCCCGTGGGTCGCGTGCGCGCCGCCAGCAGCGCGCTCTCGACCCGGTCGGGAGCTCCGTGACCACGGCCGCGGGACCAGCGGACCCGATCGCCGCTGGTATCCCGCGATCGGGTTACGGAGCTGAAGAACGGGGAGAGGTTTGTGTAAACAAACCTCTCCCCGCGCTTCCTACACTGCCTGTCATTGATCGGCTGTTCCCTGTCATCGGGAAAGCCGATCAATGACGTCAGACGTACAGCCACACCCCCTACTGTAAAAAAAAACACAACACGTCACACTGACTCCTCCCCGCCCCCTAGTGGTTAACTCTTTCACTACAACTGTCATTTACATAGGAATCAGTGCTATTTAAATAGCACTGATTTCTGTATAAATGACAAATGTCCCAAAAATGTGTCAAAAATGTCCGATGTGTCCGCCATAATGTCGCAGTCACAATAAAAATCGCTGATCGCCGCCATTACTAGTAAAAAAAAAAATATTAATAAAAATGCTATAAAACTATCCCCTATTTTGTAAACGCTATAACTTTTGCACAAACTAATCAATAATCGCTAATTGCGATTTTTTTTACCAAAAATATGTAGAAGAATACGTATCGGCCTAAACTGAGGAAAAAAAAATGTTTTTATATATTTTTTGGGGATATTTATTATAGCAAAAAGTAAAAAATATTGAATTTTTTTCAAAATTGTCGGTCTATTCTTGTTTATAGCGCAAAAAATAAAAACCGCAGGGGCAATCAAATACCACCAAAAGAAAGCTCTATTTGTGGGAAAAAAAGGACGTCAATTTTGTTTGGGAGCCACGTCGCACGACCGCGCAATTGTCAGTTAAAGCGACGCAGTGCCGAATTGCAAAAAGGGGCCTGGTCCTTTAGCTGCAAATTGGTCCGGGGCTGAAGTGGTTAATGACCAGGCCATTTTTTGTGATACGGCACTGCATCGCTTTAACTGACAATTGCGCGGTCATGCAACCTCTGTGGTTTTTATTTGTGCTATAAACAAAAAAAGAGCGACAGTTTTGAAAATATTTTTTTACATTTTTTTATAATAAATATCCCCAAAAATGCTTTTAAAAATCTAATTTTTTCATCAGTTTTGGCCAATATATATTCTATATTTTTGGTAATAAAAATCGCAATAAGTGTATATTGATTGGTTTGCGCAAAAGTTATAGCGTCTTCAAACTATGAGAAAGATTTATGGCATTTTTATGCCATTTTTATTATTATCTTTTTTTTTTTACTAGTAATGGCAGTGATCTGCAATTTTTAATCGGGACTGCGACATTGTGGTGGACAGATTGGACACTTTTGAAACATTTTTGGGACCATTGACATTTATACTGTGATCAGTGCTATAAAAATGAACTGATTACTGTGTAAATGTCACTGACAGGGAAGGGGTTAACACTAGGGGGTGATCAAGGGGTTAAATGTGTTCCCTCAGTGTGTGTTCTAACCGTAGGGGGAAGGAACTGACTAGAGGAGGAGACTGATCGTTATTCCTAGCTAGTAGGAACACACAATCTGTCTCTCCTCTCCTCACAGAACAGGGATTGGTGTGTTTACACACACACGTCCCTGTTCTGGTTCTCGTGTATGCGACCGCCTGCCATGCACATCGGTTCCCCCGCCTGCTATCCCTGATAAAGGGCAGACGTACAGCTATGACAACTCGCGGGAACGTGGCGACCTGCCGCAGTATAATGACAGCGGCTGGTCAGCAAGCAGTTAACAACCAGGTACTTCATTTCTTTAGAGTGATCCAATTATTAGGAAAAATTATTGTAAAGAGGCATACCTGGAAAATGAGCATATAGATAAGCACCTTTCCCAATGTATGTGGAACCAGGACGTCACTTCTTTTATGAAAAATCCTCTGCTGATGTCTGCTGGGAAACCAACACTTTCCGGAGAGTGTATCTAATTGATCCCCACAGTGCTCAGTGGATTCTCCAACCAACCTTTACATCATTGCAAAACACAGCAATGATGTTGGCAGTTTCCTAGTAGGTTGCAACTAAAGATTTATCATGAAAAAAGTGGTGTTCTGGTGACATGGGCAGGGAGAAAGGTATTTACTTTCCTATTTTCCAGGTACACCTATTTTTTCTCAGGGGAGTGATTTCCTAAAGGAAGAGTATGTTTTCTTAGCCCAGTGAAGCTGCATTTACTTAAAATATGTAATAATGCTCAGGGGAATTTGAAAGGAATTAACGATTGAAAGAAACATAGGGGTTGATTTACTAAAACTGGAGTGCAAAATCTGGTGCAGCTATGCATAGAAACCAATAGCTTCCAGGGTTTTTTTTTTTGGTCAAAGCTTAAAGTGATAGTAAAGGCTTGTTTTTTTGTTTAAAAATAACAAACATGTTATATTTACCTGCTCTGTGCAGTGGTTTTGTCTAGAGCAGCCCAGATCCTCCTGGGTCCCTCGCCGGCACTCCTGGCCCCTCCCTCCTGCCAAGTGCCCCCACAGCAAGCAGCTTGCTATGGGGGCACCAGAGCTGACCAACTGCCCATTCAGACATGTTGCCAAGGCTAAACCCGCCCCCCCTCTCTCTTCATTGGCTCACTGACTTTGATTGACAGCAGCAGGAGCCAATGGCTCAGGAGGGAGAGTCCAGGGCAGCTGAGGTTCCCATGCAACTTTGCTGGATCAAGATAGAGCTCAGGTAAGTATTAGGGGGGCTGAGGGAGGCTGCTGCACACAGAAGGTTTTTTTCATCTTAATGCATAGAGCAAAGCTTCTGCCTTTAGAACCACTTTAATTAAACAAGCTGAAGTTAGAAACTGATTGGCTACCATGCACAGCTGCACCAGATTTTGCACTTTGCAGTTTTAGTGAATCAATCCCATAATTTTTTATCTCCACACCAACCCTACAAGGTTCACCTTTAAACACATTTATATGTTAAGTCAATTTTTTACAAGTAAGTCATTTCCTGCTAAGAAAAATATCCAGCAATTTCAAATATTGCTTTATTAATATTAGAAATAGCGTTTTAAATTATTAGTGCAATAAATATTTAATCAATAAAACAGAAAAATATGAAATGTCATTTACAGAACACATAGCACACACCACACACCAACAGATTGCATCCACAAAAAGAAGAAAATGCATTAATGAAAGCATTACTGAAAGAGCACTGAACTGATGGTGTTATATTTATATACATTTGAAACTAAATGAAGTTGAGAAAATGCACGAAAGCTTTTATCCAAACTATTCCAGAAACTGACTTGCTGTGAAAGCACTAATGAAGTTCAAAAATACTTGTTTTCCTTCTAAAGGTACCTCAGATTACCTGATTCTTTTCTGATCATTGCAAATATTTCTTCACTTGGCTGTCCATGACCATTATAACACTCTTTCTGCAGAATAGACCTTAACATTCATTAACAGAAATGGTGTTCTGTTGCTTAAATAACCTTGCAGACATGCATGAGCCTTAGCAAAGATCATTATGGCCAAGCTCAACCATTTATTTGTGGGATGCAGCTCAATATCAGAAATCAGTTATTGGAAACATTTGTTAAGATAGTCTTTTTTCATTTTGGAAGTATGTTTATAAAGCAGTGGATGGGACATTCACCAAATGTTCCCTGCAGGTGAATATTCCAAGTGCATTTGTTTTAAATGATAAGGAATGATTATCCACCTGTGAGTGTTTGGTGAATGCTACATTCCTTGCTTTTAAAAATACACTCATTGACTTTTTTCCCAATAAATGTTTGGCTTTGTCACACCAGGGTGGCCTTTTGCACAGTGTTTGATGCATAAGTGGTAATGCTTATTACATTGAGCATTAATGTGTGTTAAGGCAGCCCAATCATTAGAAAGGCTGGCCTAACATACTACGACTGACCAAATAATGGACCTACTGCACTTTTTCAAGTTCATTGTAAAGGTGCCTTGGGGAGCCATTCCGATGCCTGAGCACACCAACATACACACATTTAGACAGGCATTAGACAAAACGTAAGCAGAGGTACACAGTTTAGAGTTTTGATAAGAGCAAGAGGGGAGAGGGAATGGAGACAAATTTTCTGGTACAAATGGTCTAAAGTGGGAATTATCCTAACTTTGGAGAGATTTCATCTCACTTCCTGTTGTGTCTCCAAGACAAGCAGTGAAAGCACATCTACCCAGCAGGACACAGACAGTGAAAAGTAACCTACTAGTGGTTTTAACCCTTCCCTACCCTATGCAAAACTAGAAACAATGGCTATACATACACTTTAATGTACTAAGGTCTAATTAAAAAGAAAAAAAAAATACAATTAAATCTAATAGTCACTGAAAGCATAGATATACTTTAAGTGGCATGTCTTATTTACACTATCAAAATCTGCTGTTAATTTTCTTTTGCAAATTTAGTCATTTTACAGCAAATGGAATGATACCACATGTTAATTAAAATTAAATATGAGATGACAATATTTATTATAGTTCACTCAATGTAATGACATTCCTTATCTAGAAATTTACATCAATTCATTAAATGATCCAACATAAAATTACATTAAGCACAGAGAAAAGGATTTTATTGATATCGCTAATTTCCTATCATCTCTCCTGTGACAAAATGTGACCTTCTAACTCTGATATCCAATCAGTACTTTCACGCCTGGTAGGTACATTGAACTGAGTTTTAATAAATCAAGGAGGACATCAACCCAGGGATCAATGGCCGCCATGTGAACTTAGTACCTTAATAAACTGGACCTTAGTACTTTTCTAAAATCAGCCACTCTGAAACTGACAGATTTTGATTTTGACAGATTTTGAAGGAAAATACTGCAACAAACACAAGCCCTTCACCTAATCACCCACATGTCCCAGCACAGCTGATGTCAGAAAAGGGATTGTCCTTTTCTCTAGTTAATGTGCTGACAGTTGTATATTATTTAGAGGCCCCCCTTGAAGATTAACTGGAGGGAATTAGATTTTATTTTACATTCTCTTTAAAATATAAAAATAAGGAAAAATACAAATTAAATTTTGTTGCCATTTTTCCTCAGATTATGAGTGAAAAACACAAAACACTAGCATTGGTTGGTCAAGGAAAATTTAGGAGAACTAACTGTAAATAGTATTTTCTCTGCTGTATGTGGAACTACATAATATGGTCCAGTTGAACTATTGCATACACATTTAGAAGAATGAAAACTTAAGTAAAACAGACGATAGACCTTTAGATACAAGATGGTAATGGTGACACAAACATTTTTCCCACTCTTCATGCCCACCTTATCTTAGAACAACACCCAAATTCCCAGAGGCTGTTTTTTTATAGGATGTTTGCAGAGGTCCCAAACTGGAAATGTTCCTACATCCTGATAATTTCTCTGTTAGATCATCTCAGAATGGGTCAAGATCATCTCACGTCTATGGACACTGCTTAGGCATTTTTTTTTTTTTTTTTGCCTACAATATACATTTCCAAAATAAAATGACTATATGTGGAAGTTCTGTGAATATACAAGTAGCACATACAAGCCTGTTGTACCTTTGTTAGGATGGTACCTCTTGGGGAAATGAGATGATTATTTCCACTTCCTTTTTTTTTACTTTTGAAGAACATTATCACAACAAATTAAGCTTCACGGTTATAATAGAGTTTTATCATATTGTGGAGTTATTGGTTAAAGGGATATTTTACATCTTTAGCACTTTAGCAGGTGTGATATTTCATCTATTTTCTATGCTATGTACCTTACCATTCTAGCTGGTCTTACATATATTACACAAGCAAAATTCTTATTAAAACCTTATGCTTACTAAACAAAATCTTTTGCTCCAAGGGCCACACGACTAAACATATACAATCTGCACCAGAGGACAAGAATACTTTAATGCATGACATTGACTGAAATCTGAGAATGCGAAAATGAAATTTACTGGCAAAAGAGAGTTCTACAGAGGAAAGAACCCTTTTCTTTAAGGTATTGGCATTATGATAGACACAAAGTCAATGTCAGATGGAGGCTCATCTTAGCAAAATGGCTTTAATTTACAAAAGTTCATAGTCAGCAGCAGCATTGTAATGTCTGTGTTTAGTGAAGGGAATTGCATTGACATCTGCATTTCAAAGAAATGGGTAATTGATTCACAGTTCCTTTCCCTCCAACAATATGTGGAAAATTAAAGTTTAAATGGGTAAACACTCCAATTATACTTGCTGAATAAAAACTTTAGATGCACAATAATGTTAAAAGGCACATCCCATTATGCATCTTGCTGGAAACATGTCAAATCTATACATGGCATTTTAAAATAACAAAAAATATTCATTATTTGGAGTTCACAGTGTGTACATATCTGCACAGAATCCATTATGTTAGACATTGTACTCATATTCTATATACATCATGTCGTAGACCAATGCCAATTGCATACATAGCATTTTAAGTTAAACTTCAATGACCATTCATATTCTGGTACTAATACTTGTCACACCCCTTTCCAGAATACTCTATGCTCTAATTGACACTGCATTTACAGTGTCAATTAGTTTGATTAAAACTATCATTAAAAGTTTGTCTAAACAAGGCTAAAATGCTTGTAAAAACATTTTTTTACCAGTAAAAACTGGTATTATAACATCAAATTAACCCATTTTAGACCCAATCTATTCCCAATCACTTTTGGGTCAATAACAGCTTCTATGAATGACAGATACTAAATCAACAAAGATACAAAAAGGAAGGAGAAACAGTCATATAAAAACATTCACTAGTATATAGGTACTTCTTAAAAGTGTTCATAGTTCTCCTTTTATGAACATGAATTTTTGGTTAAAACCACAGGTCCTTTTTTCAGAGCATTAGTAGACACTGACAGAGATACCCTCTCAGGATCTTGGTCATGACCCCTGTTGAAGGTGTATTAGAATCCACTCACCACTATGGTCACGCATGCACCACTTAGTGACCAGGAGTAGGTAGAAATAGAAGATTGCACACATTTACTATGCTCGGGATGTGGCTCAATGTTTTTGGGGCAGAGAATATAAGTAAGGATCTTTGAGAGAAAGCTCCAGATAGAGTGATGAACGTTTAACACTTCTGTAAGTTTTTTTTATGCTAGATGTTTACCCTCTCTATGTGTCCTGGTGGCTGGTGTCACCATAAATGAAAGCGAGAGTGCAACATTTTGAGGTGCCACCAAAACAGCAATAGAGTAGAAATCTTTCAATGGGAACCCATTAAGGTTGATTTACTAAAAATCAGGTGTTAAAACAATTTGTGATAGTACAGGCCACATTTGTCTTGATTGATTTGCTTTTATGTTGGATAGAGTGTGGAAGGCTTAAAACCTTTTTTTTTACGTTTGTCTCCAGTTAGGGAGATTTTCTTCATTTCCTGTCCTTTAGACATTGGGATTGATTTACTAAAGTTGAAGGGTGCAAAATCTGGTGCAGCTCTGCATAGAAACCGATCAGCTTCCATTTTTTTTTCTCAAAGCTTAATTGAACAAGCTGGAGTTAGAAGCAAATATTTGCACTATACAACTTTAGTAAATCAATCCCAATGTCTACAGGACAGGAAATGAAGAGAATCT
The DNA here is from genome assembly GCA_028564925.1 of Lithobates sylvaticus. Taxonomy (NCBI): domain Eukaryota; kingdom Metazoa; phylum Chordata; class Amphibia; order Anura; family Ranidae; genus Lithobates; species Lithobates sylvaticus. The sequence goes on from CM053026.1 coordinate 281,733,209, forward strand.
CCCTAACTGAGGCAGATGTAAAAAAAAATGTCAAGGCTTTAAGCCTTCCACATTCTATCCAACATAAGAGCAAATCAATCAAGACAAATGGGACCTGTACTGTCACAAATGCTTTTAACACCTGATTTTTAGTAAATTAACCTTATTGGGTTCCCATTGAAAGATTTCTGTTTTGGTGGCAACTCAAAATGTTGCACTCTCGCTTTAAGTTATGGTGACAGCAGCCACCAGGACACAGAGAGGGTGAACATCTAGTATAAAAAAACTTACAGAAGTGCTAAACCCTCATCACTCTATCCAAAACAAAAAAGTTTAGGATTTAGACACACTTTGGGCAAAATCTATACATTTCTTCACAGGTCATTTGCAATGTTTTAATTTTAGCTGTGAAGTGTTCAGCTGGGTCGTGTTGAATTGCATATTACATGAGCTCTTTCTTTTTTTGTTATCGAGTATGCCTCTAACTGTTAAGAATGACCGTTTTATAGCCAAGCTGGAATATACAACCCTTTAGTTACATTACATTTTAATCCAGCATTATTACATAGCTCTACTATAAAAAACATTTGCAGACCATTGTGCTGTTGCATTCCACTGGTGTTTATTTGGTGAGATAATAAGAGAACTTAGAAATACTGAGCACATTTCTGTTAAAAAAATATGCCCAACTGACATAAAGAAGATGCAGAAACCCAACTTTTAGATTAAGATCCTTGGTATCTGTATTTTGTGTCTACTGCAGCAAAATTCTTTTAAAAACAAATATTTGGTTGGACATTCATGTCAATTCCATCAATTTTGTTGTGCCTGATCCAGTGTTCTTTGAGCAGAGAAAACATTGCACCTCAAATCTATTAGTGTTTCATGACCCAGTTTCCGGCTACCAGCCAGAAGCTGATTTACTGACTGACTGATTTACTATTTCAGAACCTGACACAGATAAAACAAGCTCATGAACTATGTAGCTGCTACCTCAAAACTTTTTTTAAAACTTTCTGTGTTGGTTTTGTGTACTTGGTCTATATTATTCTGTGTGTCACTACATTAAAGCCTTTCCATAAACTTTCCATTCCACTTTTTTTAATGGTTATCTATGAAATACCTTTTACCTGCTATGTGGTAGCGTAACTAGCACAATTTCAGGAACCCAGTTGCATATTATGTTTAAGAATAACTCATATTAGGAAAAGTTACCAGTCAGTTATTGGCTAAGTAATTACTAAGTCAAACAAATATTCATTACACATCTGAGTTTCTAAAGTTAGAAAATTGAGCTGCTACGCATATTGGGGTTGATTTCAATTTTTTTTTTTAATTTTTTGTTTTATTAATTTCATTTATTTTTAATTAAATTCTTCTAATTTTGATTTCAAACATTCAACATTTTCATCTGTTTGAAGTAAAAAAAAAAAAATACCTGTTTAACAAAATGTGTCGAATCACATTTACACTGAATGTTTAAAAACAAAATGGAAATATTTATTATTAAGGAATGGATATTATTCCTCCACATATTTAAATATCAGTAATAACAACTTTGCGGAATTCATAACAGATACTGAGGCTAGAAAATGTATTTCATGTTAAA